>BSAI01000108.1:39607861-39658743 GCA_036245035.1 Adrianichthys oophorus
GAGAAATGGGGCGATAGCTTGAAGGAATTGTGGGATCTTTTTCTGGTTTGAGAAGGAGGATTATGTTAGCTGAATTCATGTGAGGTGGCAGTGATTGGCTTTCCTTGATAAAAGTAACCATTTTATAAAAAGTTTGTGCCAGCTGTTCCCAGAATTCTTTATAAAACTCAGCAGGAAAGCCATCAGGCCCTGGAGCTTTGTTGTTGGGCATCAGTAACAGAGCTTCATGAAGTTCAGCCAATGAGAGCGGAGAGTCTAAGTTTGAGCTTTGATCCTCATTTAATCTGGGTAGAGTTACATTATTAAGAAATGAGTTAATACTTTGTTCTGATGGATTGACCTGTGATGTGTATAGGTTTTTATAAAAATCTTTAAACGTTTTATTGATTTTAACCGGGTCGTGAGTGACAGTTCCTGTGTGGTCCATAATAGAGGTAATTGTTGATTTTTCTTTATTAATTTTAAGATGATTAGCTAAAAATTTACCCGATTTGTTTGAGTTATCAAAATTTTCGAGTCGAAGTTTTTGTATTTGGAATTGTGTTTGTTTATTGATGATGTCATTTAACTGAAGCTTTAAATTTTTCAGATCTCCCAGAATGTGTTCTTGTGCAGAAGCAGCATAAGCAGCCTCTAGATCTTTGATTTTATTTTCTATTTCTAATAAATCTGCTTTCTCTTTGTGTTTTTTATTTGTTGAATAAGAAATAATTTTTCCTCTCATCACTGCTTTTGCTGTTTCCCAAAGAACACATGGTGAAATATCCGGAGTATCATTAAATTCTAAGAAGGTTGCCCACTCTTTTTTAAAGAACTGAATAAACTCTTGATCTTTTAACAGCGAAGTGTTAAACCTCCAGGTTAAGCCAGAAGGTGTGGGTAGATCTCTAGAAATATTTACAGAAACTGGTGCATGATCACTAATGATAATTGGATGAATGTTGGAATCCTTGATATCTTTTAAAAGAGAATTACTGACTAATAAATAGTCTAAGCGAGACTGTGAGTGGTGAACTGGAGAAAAGAAAGTGAACCCTTTAGTGTTTGGATGACATGAGCGCCAAGCGTCGCAGAGACCCAACTCATCCATGTATTGCTTCAAAATACTTGCAGAACGCCATGTGCGCTGGTGTCCTGCTGTGCTGAGTCTGTCAAGTTCAGGATCAAGGACCAAGTTGAGGTCTCCTCCTATAATTATTGTGGAGTCAGCATGAACCGAAAGTAAGGTGAAGAATCTGTGAAAGAAGGAGGATTTATCAGCATTGGGACCATAGATACTGGCTATACAAAAATCTTTATTCTGAAATGATATGTTAATAATTACAAACCTGCCTTCTGGATCAACAATTGTGTTCTTATGAGTAAATGTAATATTTTTATTAATCAAAATAGCAACTCCTCTTTGTTTGGAGTTGTAACTAGCCGAGTAGATGAATGGGAATTGTGAGCAGCACAGGAGATGATCAGCTGATCTGGATAAGTGGGTCTCCTGCAGTAAAACTAGATCTGCTTTTAGATCATTCAGATGGTTGAAAACTTTCAGCCTCTTTGGCCCAGAGCCAAGTCCACGCACATTCCAGCTAAAGATGTTCAGACTGGACAGGACTGCACTGACTGAGAGTGTTATGCTAAGTAATGCGCGTGCGTCTGTGAGTCCTGTGCGCGTGCCCGCTGACCAGTGCGCAGAGGAGCGCTGTGTGCTTGTGCGCGTGAATGTTTCCTGGCTGTGTGAGTTGCTTGTTGTATGTGTCCTATATGAGCCTATGTGAGGTGTTTGCGGTATGTCGGCGAGTGCGTGCGGGATCGCGTGTACGTGCGCGCGCATGTCTCGTGCATGAGTAAATGGGTACTTACCAGGGATGTGTTGCCTTTAGTTGATTTAAATATGAGGAGGAGGAGGGGGGAAGGGGGGGGGGGGAGAGAAAAGAAAAACAAGAAAAAACAAACACAACAAAACAACATAAACATGAGAGGGGAGAGAAATAACTGATTTGACGAGATGGAGGTGTGGATGATTGATGGACTGATTTTCCAATAATTTAAATCAGTTAAATCGGTTTCATCAGCGCATTATGGAGGTTCAGATCGCAGCATCTGAGGGTCTTCAGCGCAGCCACGGGGTGATCTCGGGGTCCCGAAAGAGCCGTCCATCAATGAAGAGTTTGTCCACTGAGACAACCGCTCGAGACCCGGCGGTGAGGTGCTTCCTCCTCAGCGGGAAAAGGATCTTCCTGCGCCGGAGGATCTCCGCCGGGAACTGGTCGTTGACGCTGAAGTGTGTTCCCTTCAGCTCCCGGCCGCGGCTCCTCACCACCTCCTTCTGTTTGTAATGCTCGAATTTAGCCACCATGGGTCTCGGACGCTGGTTATCAGACCTCCTTCCTCCGAGTCGGTGCACTCTATGGAAGGAGATCTTCTGGACCTCCTCCTTGGGGAGCTTCAGCTGCACCTCCATGAAGGACTTCACCGTGGCCTCCGGGTCTTCTCCCGCCTCCTCTGGAATCCCAGAGATGACCAGGTTGTCCCTCATGCTCCTCGCCTGAAGATCCAGGAGGGTTTCCTTGATGGAGCGGTTCTCCTCAGAGAGACGAGCGGTGTCGCTGCTCAGAGTCTGGACGGTCTCTCTGAGGGCCTGGTTCTCCGCTGCGAGCTCCTGCACCTGCTGCTGGCTGAACTCCAGGGACTCTCGCAGGCCTTGGAACTCTTTATGGAGAATCTCCAGCAGGTTCAGGCGGCAATCAAGGCTGGAGAGCTTTTTATCTATGGACTCCAGGATCTCGCTGATGCCGCTGCCTGGAGAAGAAGCGGCCCCGGGAGAGTCTTCAGGGCGGCCGCGTTTGGAGGAAGGAGTGGTGGTGTTTGTCTTCCCCATGACGAAGGTATTATAACACTCGTCTATGAAGCTCTCCAGGTCCTCCAGGCTGTCAAGAACTTAATAATCTTTTTAGAGGTTTAGTGAATATTGTTGTAATTAAGACTTATATGGCGGAAAAAGAAAAGCAGACGGAAATGTTTGTTCAACCGCTTTTCGCGCCGCCAAGTTTACTCACCACACACGTCTCGTCGACTCTCGCGATACTCACAGCATCTCACAGCATCTCACCCCTCTCACCCATCTCTCAATGCTTTGTTTTAATTGAACAATCGGAGTCCCTATTCTAAGTCAGATCCTAGGTGCCAGCCGAGGCAGCCCGCCAGGGGAGAACATCCTTCTCGGCTGGGGTTCGCCGAGACATGAATTATATAGTTTTAACGTGATATATGCGCCATACACGTGAAATAAAAGTTGCACATTGGTAGGACATGCATGAAAAGTCCAGTAGACATACGTGGACATACATTGGAACGGTTGTGGAAAGTCACAAATTTGCAGAAATCATGCACAATTGCATAGGATTTACGTAATGAGTATAAACTACATAAAATATGTAAATGTGTATAATTCTCTGTAATGTGTATAATTCTTAACCAACCAAAAATTTTGAACAGGCATGAAAAAAATGTTTTTCTTAATACAGAAGTCCCGCAGTGTCATATAATTCACATCTTACGGCCTTGCAGTTTTGCAGATTTTTTTGGGTGCAATTTTGCATCCCTCCTCTTTATTTTATAGCAGATTGTGTTCTGCATCCTGATTGGTTGTAGACTATTGTCAATCAACCCTTCCGTGTTGTTGCTCCTGTAAAGAATGCGTCCTGCTATCAAAATTTACATAAATCTTCAATTGCCCTCCAAACTTTGGTTTCATTCTATAATACTGGAGTTTTTTTTAAATAAAGGTTTGAACTTTGAGGGTTTAAACAAGAGAAAAAAGTGATAATGTTCATGTCTGTCTGAGAAAAGTGTATTAAGTGAGTAGTGAGGGGTTTTAAAGTCTTAAAACATATATAATTATTGTGAAAAAATAAAGATGACCACTTTGCAACATTTACCTATTGCGGGTTATTTAGACAGTCCAGTGACATACATGAGACACCTGTAATAGATAAACTTAAATTTTTTTCTTAGAAACAAATCAGAGCTTTAAATTGAGCTACAGATGCTTTTTGAAAACGTTTATTTCACTTTGAAACATATAAACTAGATTCAGAGTTTTGTTAAAAATATGTATTGCAAAAATATATCTTGCAGATAATGCTTTCTTTTTTATTTATTTCTGCTCTGTAAAGATAACTTTTGGAATTTGGCCAACTACTCTTAAAATTTTCAAATAAAACAACTTTAAATTAATCAATTTCTCTTTATTTCTGGATGGATATTTATTTCATGATGCCGTTCAAGATGAAATGTCCATTCTTATTACTGTATTTCTTTTTTTTAATTAACTTCTCCCAAAAGTGAGACCTATATAATTTTTTTCTTCTTTAGTATGCATTATTTTTGGCTGCTGCAACTTACAATTTGGAGAAACCTATAGTCTGAAAAATGCGGTCCATTTTCTTTCCTTGCATTCATTTTAGATGGAACAAATGTCCCGATCAGACAACAAATTTTGATTATATTGTACACTGAGGTGGAATAAATTCGGCGCCTGCAGTGAATCTCCTGTCTGGTATCATTGTATAGAAAGTTTCATTGAAATCACTGTCTGCCTTCTTCTACTCTATTCATCTTCTCTGCTGTCAGGCTGTTTCACTGCAGTGTTGTACAGAAAACCTTCCATGACAGCTACACCCTTTACATCCTACCTCCTTCTTTCACTCTCTCTCTCATATGGGACTCTGAGCAACCCCTAACCTCCCGCTAGCAACACAAACACCATCCAATATCCTGTTGATGTCAGAGCGACAGACGTAGCTGCAGTCTCGCCTTTCTGGTTTCTCCTCTAATATATCTCTGTATCTGATAAGGGCAACACAGTCTTAAAGCAAAACATGTTCCACACAGCCTTACTTAAAATCCTATGTCTCCTTTTTTCACTTCTCAAAGCATCCTGAAACATAGATGGCATTCAATTTTAAAAATGGAAGAAGGTAGAATACAGTCTGTAAATATTTAATAACACTTTCCTATTACAGTTACTTTAATATAGGAAAAGAATACATTTTTCATTTAAAAAAAAATGGCCAAACCCATCAGATGGATATACTTAATGAAAATCTGTCTCTGGTCCCACAGACTGACACAGAGTACTCCATTATGAGAGGCAGAGAAAAGCTAACACCACCGTGTTGTTTTCTGCTAATCTGCAGTGCAATGCCTGAACTGTACCCCCTTTAATACTTCTGCCATCACCAAAGCAACAGGGACGTAGAGGTGGAGGCTGCAGGACCAGGCTAATGCTCCTTTACAACAAAAAGCCTGAAGATGAGATAAGAGGGAAGAATTTATGTGATTACAGGACAAGAGAAGGGAAAGTGAACATTAGGAGGGAAGTGTGAGCGGGCAGAGAAAAAGATCTGGACTGAAGATAACTGCAGCAGAAAGAAAGTATCTTACAGTTAATGCTGTAGAGATGTGCGAGCTAAAAGGTTCAGCAGCGTTTTGGTCTTGGTCTGAATTTGATTGAAGTCTGTGCATGCATCAGGTATGTTTAAATTAAATATTCTCTTTGAGCTTTACCATCTGCTGCTTTTGACAATATTTAACAGTAAAAAAAAAATAAAATAAAAATAAATCAAAGTCTCAGTTGGTCATTTGTTTATTTTGACTCATTCAAACTGTGTCATTTACATCACGGACTGGCCTTCCCACTGCTGCATGAAGGCAGATTAGGATGACCCACTTTTTTTTATGGAAAGCGATTTACTTGATTGTTTTTCTGTGATGCATTTTCTGTCATTTCATTTCTTGCAGTAATGCTGGACTTTAGTGGCTGTCAGCACATCAATGTTGCTGCAGACAGCTGGTGAATTTTTTGTGCAAAAGGCAGTAAAGTTAATTTGGAGCCTAAAGCAGATCATGATGTTTCCATTCAGTCGATCTGGGATCTTCAGACCTCAGTAGACACAGTTAAAAGCAGCTGTTCCAAACATGATTAATAATAATAAAAAAAAGTACTGAGGTTTATCTAAAATCTTCTTAAATTTGTGCCAAATTTGGTGAATTTGAATTAAATCTAACATTTTGATTGACACAAAACTGTAATCCCCTTAAATTATATCAGTCTGATCAGTGTAAACCAGGACACCAAACAATTTTGTTGCACTTTGTGACTATTTCTTAAAGACCCACTTCAATCATTTTTGAGTTATTTTGAAACTGTTTCCAGTGGTCTTTTAATTATGGTTATGCCATTTTTAGCCCGAATCCGAAAAACCTGTGTTGTTTTTCGGACATAATTTCTGCAGAGCGGCAGTAGTTCATTAGAAATTTGCCTCTGAGTTGTGAGCTGAAATCAAATATTGATGTTATCAAGAATCGTAGCTTGTAAGTTGTCATAATCTGAGCAATCATTAGTAGAGTGTTTGCTTCATTTCAAAATTTACTGAGCCACTTCCAAAAGAAGGTGACAAGACTGAAATCCATTATAGCAACAAAAGAAAAAGTTCAAAGGTGTGTGTTTTCTGCCTCACATCTCAGTCTCTGTTCAGAGCTCAGTAAACCAGCAGTAGCTGAAGCACAGCACAAGAATGCATTGCGTTGGTTCTTTGTACTGCCTTTGCTTACTGCATTTTTGAAACAGTAAATGATTAACTTTGGTTTTACACCACATGCGTGGTTGTGTGTTGAACAACTGTTTTTGGCTGCGGACAGTGATACAAAATCCACATTGGTGGTGCTAGAATCCCCTTCTGCTTAAAAGTTTTAGCCACGTCGGATTTTAACGGTTTCCGTCCAGTGTTAGCTCCACATTTTGAAGAGGTGTGGAAGTTCTTCAATGTTTACAGTCCTTTTACAATGAAAACAAAGATATAAATTGAGGATACCAAAACTCTTAGTTTAACCCTGTGACACCGGAGATGTTGACAGTGACACCTAAATAACATATGCTCTTTGACATACTGTAACTCCTTGACCATTTATGTCAGTGTTCCCCAACCTTTTTGTGGCTGTGAACCGGTCAACCCATGAGGATTTTACAGCAGCTTGGGGATGGGTGGCAGTGTGTGTCGAGGGGGGCAATGACAGAGAAAGAGTATACTTGAATAAGAACATGTGCTTTAAACTTAATAATAAACTGTTCTGACAATAGATTTGATCAACATTTTACTCAGTCATTCGATGTGTGCGTTTTGGAGGGTTGATAAAAAGCATAAACTTACAAAACAAAAAACATAAGCATAATTAAGACCTCTTAATTTAGTGTAATGTCAGGAATGGTTACAAATGAGTTTCTTTAACTATTATTTAACTATTATAAGATATATAATAAAATATACGACATATAGTAAAATATAATAAAAGATTTTTGGGGTTGAAAACAAAAGTATTTGTTATTTCTTCCTCAGTCCGGTGGCAATTGATTGGCCTGATGGTTAGGGACCACTGGTCTACGTGATCAACGTGAATCAGATGATTCTGACACACATTACTGCATCACATCACATTATTGCAAAGTGTTGCCTATCAGCCCAAATCTGCTTTTATCTGCTTCAGAATCTGCTGGAATTACTTAAATTGCGTAAAAGGTTGAAGGCTTGTGACAGCTGAATGAATGTGAACACTAGAATTAAACTTCAGATGTTAAAGGGTTAAAACCAAACCACATAACGTGTCCTTGATGGTTCAAGTGTTTAATTTCAGTAATTAGTTTTTTTGAAGTAGTTGTTTTTGTGCTTGGAGTCAGAGCTTTGCTACAACAACAAAGTTGAGCTTGAAGTGTTTGCAGAAAAGGCTCAACTAACAGGAGAAAACAGAGCGCTTGCTAGCAGGGTTGCATACAGAGGTCTGAAGACATGCTGACTTTGTAGAAATCATTGTGGGAGAATTTGGGGTTTGTTGTTGAGTTCAATGACAACAAAGACTGTCAGCAAGTACCTGGGGGACCACCTCAATAGTGTCTCTGACCTACAGAATGTACAACAGAATAGAAGAGAACAGATGGGAAAAAGAATAATGTATAGATATGTTTAAAAGAAAAGAATAAAAGTTTAGAAAATCCCAAGAAAATAACCTCAGAGATTGAAGTATTCTTTGTAGAGGATTTGCCACCGTTCTAAATAGTTAGAGGCATGGGGTTTGACACCTAATAAAAACAATTGATTTCGTTTACATATGCTTTCCTGAGTTCGTTTTACCAACAATGTAATACTAAGCCTTCCTGAATCGTCTTGTCAGGTTATTGACGAGATAAGACTTATACACAGGACCTGACGTGGATAATGACAATCTATTACATCCTTGAACTACTGTTCTGTACTGTACTGTTTACCAATAACTTTACACAAAAATGTGTTATTTTACCGTTTAGTACTTCATGACCCAGAAACTGAGATGTAGAGTTGTGAGGAAACTGAGTTATTGCATACCAAAATGAGCACAGTAATGCTGTTGTTTTAGTTTTTTTCAGGTTTTCTTATGTGTAAATGTTGAGAAAACCTGACCGCTAAATTTTTTCATTCTGATTAATTATTTCTGTTATTTATTTATTTTTATTCAAACAGCAGCATCAATAATCCAATGACCTATTATGGAAAATGCTGTTTCATATTTATTGTGTCTATGGCTCACAAACTGGTTTAGAGGACTGACATAGGTATAAGCAAATGTTCCTCTATTCTGTGTTGGGTCAGTTTCCACAGCACAGCAGAGTGGAAGAACAAGACTGCATAGTAAATATGCCACTCAGACAAGGAACAACAAATTAACTGCAGCCAGACAACCTGCAATATATAAAAATAAAACTACTCACTGATTTTTAGAAGATACTAAAATAGGAAATCCTTCATGAAGTTCCAGCCCAGTCTGAAGGAAGAGCTTTCATTCGTTCAATAATGCATCACATTTAGGATTAGCTCAGACGTTTCCAGTCACATCAATGTCTGTCCACATCCAATACACTAAAAAAAGATCCTGTACCATAAATAGCATCCCCCCTTTTTTAAAGACGATTATTTGGTCTCAAATGAATATTTGCATTAGCATTAAAAGCTCAAAATCATCCTCTGATGAAAACATAGCATGTATGGGTTTAGCAACCAAATTGCAATTTGAATACAATCATTTATTTGCAGAAAACAAACAATTACAAGCAGAATATCATTAAAGACAATCTTTACAACTGCAAGGCACGAGGGTGGATTAGTCATGTACTGGGATTGTGTTGATTTCATGTTATTCTTAGACTGGAGCGGGAAATTAAAAAAAGAAGAAAGTATGTAATTGGGTCATTTTTCACTCAACCAACCAAGAAAAAATAAAGATCAGAAGCAACTGCAGTGTAATTAAAAAATGCTAAATATTAAATTAGAAATGTAGACAGCATTTTGTCGAATATTCTAAGTGCTTGTGGTTGGGACTTGCCACCTGACATAAAGCACATTTGTTGTAACTGACATGCATTTGCTTTTTTTTTGCAAAGCAACGCTTTGTTTTTACAGCACTTTCCCTCCCAGTTTGGTGTATTCTATTCTCTGTGTGTACGTTATCCCAAGCAGCAGTCGCCTCAATGACAGAAGGAGCTCCACACAATGTGTACAAGAATAGCTCTCAGGTTTCACAGCATAGAGCTGCTGAACAAAGAGGAAAATGGTCTGAGTTTATTTAGCTGGCTAGCATTGAGATATTTCACTTTTTCTACCCTTCAAGTGGAAACTGGAAGTGTCTGGGCACTGGCTGGTTGGACCTCTGCTGGGCAGTGCAGCAGACAGAGATTTTTCATGATGAAGACTATAAGAGTAGAGCAATGCTGGGACAAGCCAAATCCCTAAAGCCTCTTCAGTGGGAAAGCCCAGCCGATCCTCCATCTCCTGTCTGGTATAAATATCTGAGGTGCGATTCCCTTAGGCTGGATTTTATGGGACACTAAAAACTCTATTACACCAAGACCTTTTCTTCGAAAGGCAAACGCCATTGTAACAGATGACAGTCTTAGGTAGAAACTTATATATATTTCTGGATTGACCTTTTACAGACATTTTACAGTGATGCACCTTGCTCTCAAGTGGTTATCTTTCTCTGAATGACGTCCGGTTTCAGCGGTACTTCTGTCTCTCCGTGACCCAGTTTGACAAATTGCTGTCCGGCATTAGCCCGACAAGGGAAAAATTAAGAATAAAATCTGAGGAACTTTTAATTAATGTCTTCATACAAAGAAAAAAAATATCATAAGGTTGGCCTTGGAATCCACGTGCTGGTCACGTCATCAACACATCACAGGCCAAAGCTGAGTACCTAATTGGTTGACGTGACACAACTTCTTCCCCAAAATTTTTATATTAAACTCTCGCCGCAACACCAAATTTGTGCCACAATGCTGCTGCTGGTGTCTTCCAGACCCAACGCTCAAATCGTGCTGCAGGACCTCTGGTTGAATCTGTGCATAACTCAACTTTAAAACTGGACACTCCTGACTGGAATAGAGTTTGGTATAAATGCAACATTACACAGATTTTAAAAAAATAATTGATAATCTAACAATGTTGTCAAAAAATAACACCACTAACAGTCACAAAGGCAAAAAAACAGTCAAATAGTAAAATGCACAATATTTATGTTTATTAGTCACAGCCGGCCTGTTCCATCAAACAAAAGAAGACGAAGACGTTTTTTTTTAAACACAAAAAAAAAAAAGCAAAAATACATTCCTACATACATTTATACATACATACGAATCTGTTATAAATTACTGTAGAAGAGCAAAGAAATGTTCAAGCACTTTATGTTATTCTTTAACTTTTTGATATTTTGAAATATTTATTAAAATATGTTTTGCTAAATATTTGCATCATTTCCAAAACAAAAGTTTTATCTTACCGAGCTGAGGTTGCTGAGATTCTTAAAATATTTGTAGTGGATCTTGAATTTTTTTTTTTACATAAATTGCAGAGGCTCACTTTTGATGACTAACATTTGTGAACATTTACACAGCAAATCTTGTGTGTAAAACTGCTAAAAATGTGTGACGAGGAAGTTAATTTGTGTCTCACTGAGACCTTCAGATCTGATATCGTGTGTGCCAAAATGTTGCACGAGTCTTCTTTAGAATAATGGAAGATATCTTAAAAAATCAACTAGTTTAGTCTTGGATTCTCTAATAATTCAGTTTCAAGCTTAGTAACAAGCCTGAAAATGTTAAAAGAAAAACAGGAAAACAGCTGGAATAAAAACGGCAAAGCCACATCTGGTGTCAAAACTATATAGTGCTAGGTTTTTTAAAATAACATATAACATCCTTAAAAGGGCTTTCACAGTTTTGAATTTAATTTTGCTGCACAAAATTAAAAAAATACTCTATATTATTATTAAATATTCTGCTTTTAGTCAGAATGGCCACAGAGACTATTTCTATAAGGCTGCAGTCATCCTATTTTATTTTAGGGCCTTGACTTTAGGACTATAAATGTGACTAATGTTTTATTTTTATTTCCTTGTCTTTAGGCTTGGCTCCAGAGGTATGGCTACCTCCCTCCTGCAGACCCCAGAATGTCAGTGCTAAGGTCTGCCAAAGTCATGCAGTCTGCTATTGCTGCCATGCAGCGCCGCTATGGCCTAAATGTCACAGGAACTCTGGACAGCAACACCATAGAGTGAGTCACACACTGAATCCTTAAAGAAACCTCAGCAGGACTTGCTTCTTAATTTCATGACAAGTAAAAAGCTAAAAGAACTTAATCTGGAAAACCAAAAACATATGGTCTTGTGAAATGTTATTACACCCAGTGAAGAATAAAATGTATTAATATAATGAAAGGTCTTTAGATGTTTAGATGCTTTTTCCCAACTGCAGTTAACACAATTTGCGCACACTGAACAACACAACAGCAGACATAGTATGAATTTAGTCAGGGCCTCAGGCTCAAGAAGATAAGAGGAATGTTTTTTTTAGTCTGAAGGCAAGCGGAGTGATTTTCCAGACACAAAGTTGTCACGACATAGATTATGTGGGTCGTTTTAATTTGATCAAAGGGACCTTTTGCATCTCTGATGTCAGATCAAAGGCTGCAAAACGCTTCGGCGTTAATGCTCAGCAGCGAGGATGGAAAGGAGGGACGGGGATTGGTTAGTCTTCGTTCGATCAGTCATACCTCAGTGCAGCGGATGCAAGTTTCCCTCTAGCTGTGTTACCGGCGTGTCGATGACGTTAAACCCACCAGAGGCTTATGAATGATTAAAGAAGCATTTAAATTATGCAGGGCATTAAGAGTCATACTATTCTAAGAGCAGCACTAATAGAACAAAGTAGATCATTCATGTTGAAGTCAATAGAAGCTGATACGACCTCGATGAACCTCAATGCTCTACCCGGATGTTTTCTGTTACCTTCAGAGCATTAAAACAGTGTTCACTGACATTTGTCCCCACCAACGGTGAAATACCATCCGTGCTGCAAATAGCAAATAAGCGCAGACTGGTCACTGAACTGTAACAGAGAGGTGTGGTGGCCAGCAGTATGAATGTGGACTAACAGCTGTCCAACCTCTGGGCTGAAACTGAATGAAATGTGATAAGCTAACAGTTTGTCTGCTCTTTTTCCTTCTGCTTCGCTTGGTTGACGTAGCGATAACACCATAAGGTGAGATGCTTCTTGATATATGGGTACAAATACATCATACTGACTACAACTATGTGTTGTAGATCTAATATTTTGGATGTTTTAGTCACCAAGAACACAACTTCATCCCGGTTTGCTGTTTTTTTACTGTCAGCAGCCATGAATTTGCATCACATGTAGCTCTATCTTGCTCCTATAGGTGGATGAGGCAGCCCAGGTGTGGGGTCCCAGACCAGATAGGCGGTACGTCCAAAGTCAGTGTCAGGAAACGGCGGTATGCCCTCACAGGCCAGAAGTGGCAACATAAACATATCACATACAGGTAAGAGGTTTTAGACTCACCTTTAGGCTTTGTTTTATTCTACTCTCATTTGTCTTCATTGACTGTAACTATCTGTAGGGATGGGTATCGTTAGGATTTTAGCGATACTACTCCTCTTATCGATACTGCTTATTGATCCGGTATTCTTATCTGTATTCTTACCAATACTTTTCTGTGAGAAAATAAGGAGGGAGAAGACAAATAACAAACTATGTACATTAAAATATTTTATTATAGAACAAATTAAAGCACAATATGTCAACTTAACATCCTTTGCAACATTAAAATAAATTATTTATAAATACTAATGTGTCTTTGTAATAATAACACACACTTTAAGATAGCAACTTAAATAAACAGTATTATTAAGAACCAAAGTGCAGAGTAATGCAATTTGTAATTGTAATTCAAATAGCTTCCTTACTTCAAAGAACAATAGTAGTGGAAATACTATGCATAATGCTGTATTTTAATTAATTTAACATGGTCTTAATTTTTTTACAGTGCTAGTAGTTGTATTTATTTTCTCCTTTTTTTGTTAAAATTTTATGGCACCGATAAGCAATACCGATAAGGCTGAAACTTTTCGGTCCGATAAAAATTGGTTAGGTGGAACCGGTACCATACGGTATCAGTTTCGGTACCACATCCCTAACTATTTGACTATGCCAATTCATCAGAACCCAGATTTTTCCTGTCAAGAACCTTTCATAGTTATGAGGAGTAACTCAGTGCAGACTTGCCTTTTGAAAGGTATTTCCAACATCCAAATAAGCATGTGTATATTTTCAAAACTTAACTCACCCTTTCTTTAAAGCATATCCTATGAAAGTCATATGTTTTCTGTGTCAGATCTTCTCTTTCTTTGGCGTTTGATGAGACACCCCAGTGCATCTAAATTTCTGCTGAAATATTTTGAGCATTGACTGCCATCATCCTTACCATTGTTATGCATTTTTGCGAATACTACTTGTAAAATATCAGAACAATCAAGTAGCGTGTCTTGAGCTCTGAGCACAGATTCAAAAGAGTGAAAATGTTTTTTTTTTTTTTTTTACAATTGTTTCCTTTTCTTTACCTCTTTTAATGCATTTTTTCTTAAAACTAGTTTAAACTTTCATTAAATAAAGCAATGAATTATTCATATTAACTAACAGGAATGCCTGTTATTTTTTGCCTTGAAAAAAATACATGAAATGTCCAAACTAGAACATGGATTTATGATTTGATCAATCAAAATGTTCTAAGCAAAAATTTAATCTTTATTTTTTTTAAACCTAACCCTAAAATATACAACAAATAAAGGAAAAATTACCAGATATCTTATCATCAATGTTATAATTCATCCAGATTTTATTACATGTGGCTCAATGAGTGAAAACGTTGAAAACAACATGCTCTGCGCATAGATTATAACTCCTTTGATTTAGTGATGAATGGCGGCCAGATTTTCTCATGTTTTATTGGTGCTTTAGCTGTGCTGTTTCCCAGCTTCATGTTTCATGCCATAAACTGTCAGAACAAAACTTGCTTTTTCTTTTTTTGCTATGGGAATAAATGTATAAGCAGTATTTCAGACTAAATATAATATATGAGTCACTGACCTACAGCAAAACCGTATGTCAGTGATGGCACAACTGCCCGGATTTGTAGCTGTGCATTTTTCTTTCTGCAAAACTCCGCTGGGATTGGGTTTAAATTTTGTCTGTGAATGCGCCGTGCATCTGTGATGGCACGTCTACAAAAGAAAGCAAATGAGCAGACCTGATGAGGACGGGAAGAGTAGATAGGTGGAAATGAAAGGGGAAAGTGAGCATTAGAGGGAGGAGATGCAGCTGCAGAGAGAGAGGAGAAAAAAGACTAGAGGAAAACCCTGGTGGAAGGCAAAGGGTTATTTCTGACAGATTAGGGTTATGTAATGCTGTTTGGAACATTTTGAATGGATGAACTCGCATGTGGTCGTGTTGCACATGGATAAGTGTTTGGCCTTCAGTCAGCTGCCGGATGTGCATGCAGCTGCTCCTTTCAACTCTGATTGGTCCGACAGAAAACGGACCACTCAAGTCTTCCTGCTATCTCATTTTAGATTGCAAAGTGATACAGTAAACTGCAGCCTCATGATTTAAAGTCACTTCATTTGAAGCTCATTTTAGGAAATAGGCTAAATTTTATAACCATAAACACATAAAACTAACTACTGTTCTCACCCAAATATCCAAGAATAACATATAATCTTTTTTATCTGTTTTAAAAGCAGGTAACCCCCTCTAAAATAATTTTAAATAACAATGCTGGCATTTGGAAAGTATAACAAATGCATGACTGCCCCAGGTGTGGATTTAGTTTCCATTAGGCTACAGTTCTTGCTGTGTGGAGGCACTAATTAACTTTTTCTTCCCCACTGTTCTCCCTGCGTGCAGGTACCATTACAACACACGTGATGCATCCGGAATCATTATCACTTCTCAAGATTTACTTTAATATCTGTTATAGCCTCAGAGAAAGCTGGCTTTAGCCTTTCTGCGGCTTCTCCCCACCTGCGTTTTTCTCTTTATTTCCTGTTTTATCAGGCTTTGTCTGTAAAATGGGACATTTATAAAGGAGATTGAGTATGCTCAAATGGTATTTTAGACTGAACAGGAAGAAGACATGTTTTTAGAGAAACCTGGAAATGCTGCTGTTATTCAATTTTTTTATGTTGTGATACTAGAAAATACATTTTTTCTTAAGATTCTGGGTTGGTCAAAGGATAATCATTTTTCTCTTTGTTTTAACCCTTTAATATTTCAAGATGAAATGTCTGTTCTTGTTCCTGTATTTTGTTAAATAAACTTATCTCATAAGTGCAACTTATACTCCAGTGCAACTTTTACGATTTTTTTCTTATTTATTGTATATTTATTATATATATTTTTTGAGTGATGTAACTGACACTCTGGAATGACTTATAGTTCGAAAAATATGGTATTTAGGTTTTTACTTTAGCATCAGCAGAAATAACAACTTCTTTCATCACATGCTCATATAATTAAAGTTTGTAGTATAACTAAAAACAGAATTTCCAATGGTCATGGGGATGGAGAGAAAAGGAAAATACTGCAAATTGGTGTCAGCCTTAACGGAGTATGGGAAGAATGACGAGTCGTAGAAGAAATGCAAAATAAAGTCTTTCTCTTTTGTTAGCAGCAGGCTATTTGTGTTTCATAACCACTCTTTTTATTCCTTCATTCTCTGAACAACACACGAAAATGTAGGTGAGTGCACATGCAGGGAAAAATACGAGGAGGACGTAAATGTCCCTTCAGCCACACAGTCTTTTTGGTTATGTTTGCTCCCGTTGTGAGAAATGAAAGCTGGGCGGCGACACAAAAGCTTTGTGAGCACCAAAGTTAAAGAGGAGAAAAGCAAAGAGATGAATAGTAATAAAAATAAAAAGGACATCTGGGATGGGTAAAGAATAATAAACTTTTAACAGAAAGACCAAAAAAAATGTTTTACTCCACATTTGTTGGCTATCAACTGAGCAATAGTCTTCTTTTGCTGCTGTAGCTTTTAGGACAAATGGGTGTTGAAATGGGATAATGGAAACTACTTCTTTTTTTTTTCTTGCATTTTCAGACCACTAGTAAGCACAACACTGAGATATTTCTGGAGCGGATAAAAAGCAGAAAGCTGTTCCTGATTGCCCGAATAAGACTGGCTCTCAGCAGGCAGTGGGCTGTTGATAATCCTTAATTAGAAAATAAATTCTAGGGGCAGGAAATTGTCCCATCCTCTGCACACCTGCAGCAACTTAAAGCCAGCAGGGGAGGACCCAGCTGTTTTCTCGCTCACAAATGCTTTCATTTAGCTCTCTGTTGGCGAGCCGGATGAGCCTGAAATATTCTCACACTGGAAAATAGCAATATATGTTTTTTTTTTTTTAATTGAAATTATCTAGCATAGGTGTTCTTGTTTCTTAGCTCAAATGAAGCTGACTTTTGAACCTGATGGTCTTCAAGAGATTACTTTTATTTTAGACCTTTTCTACCAGTGCCTTCATACTTTTTATTTTATTTTTCTCATGTCTCCTCAGCCTAAAAAACGTCACGCCCAAGGTGGGTGATGAGAAGACCCACGATGCCATCCGGAGAGCTTTTGACGTTTGGCAAAAGGTGACGCCGCTACGCTTCGAGGCAGTTCCCTACAACGAGCTACAGAGGACCAAGAAAGATGTGGACATCACCATCATCTTTGCTTCGGGTTTCCATGGCGACAGCTCACCCTTTGACGGCGAGGGCGGCTTTCTCGCCCACGCCTACTTTCCAGGGCCAGGAATTGGAGGAGACACGCACTTTGACTCAGACGAGCCTTGGACACTGGGCAACCCAAACCATGACGGTAGGTCCTGCTGGAGATGAAATCAGTCAAACTAGAAAAATACACAAAATCTGGGGGTGGGGCGTGGCAGGAGGACATAATCTGGATTTCGGTTCTCCTGGTCAACTGATCTGATTTCTGGCATAACTCTGATGTTCTGATGTACTTTGTACTTCCCCTCTGAAAGCTGATACCTCCCTCCTGGAGCTAAACATATCAGCTCTCACTCTGTGCTGACCTCAGGCTTGTATCTTGTCAGTGTACCGGCCTGTCAGGCTGCTGAGAAAGAGGTCATTCTGTTGAGTCCGTAGAGTCTTTGTGCTGTTGTTTTATGTGGAGCTGAAGTCCAGCAGATCTGTGCCGGTGTGCAGGCATGAAGACACTGAAACAAATGCAACCACCAACAGATACACAGACATTTAACCCTTTAACACCAGAACTGTCGCCAGCAATGCCAAATAACACAATATTTGAACTACCATAACTCTTCCACCATTTTTTGCAATTAATGTAATTCCAATGGAATCAGATGCCATGGAATCTGTGTCATAATTGATTACTTTAGATTAACTTTGTAAACACTTCACTACTACTACTACTATTACAAACTAACACTAAGCAGCATTTCTCAACGTCAGAATCCACATTAATTGTGTACATGTTAATTTCTAGAATGTCAACACTGGATTTAACCGAAAGTATCACACGTCTGGGGGTATATGATGTATAACAATATTGATTCATTCATTCACTTTTTTTTTCCAAAACCTCCCTTGATATTGCATCCTACCACTGAATTACTGTCAATACAATGCCACATGTGTTTCATTATAGCAATTCTGTGATAGATGATTTACCATCAATGATTCAGACATTCAGTGTGAATCTAGAATTTGCTCTTGAAAATTGCTAAATGATCTTACATTTTCCAGAAATGACTCTTATTTTGTTGACACATTTTTTATCAAAGTTCTTTCATTTTTGCATGTAAACTTTAATTCAAGTTTTTATAACTTTTTGTTTGAGGTCTGATACAAAGCTTTAATTTTTCAATGCTAAGTTCAGGAAATATATTAAGAGATCCAATGTTATAGAAGTGTTTCTGAATATCTTTATAGTATATTAGGTGATACTTTTCTGACCCAAGTTTTTTTTGTAGGTCTATTGCTTTGTTTAGCACTCTGGCTGAGTTTCCGATTAGACTCTGCTTTAAAGCAAATTTCCTCACTTTGAAAACTTTGGTAGACAAGAACTTAAACATTACACAGGGCACCTTTGGCCTGGAAAGTCTGAAATGTATTTTTTTTAGATTTCAGGTTTGCCTTAGGATGAACCTTCTGTGATGCTCTCTCTTGGAAAGATTGGCTTCAGTTTTGAAGTTTTTCTACCAGCAAATTTTCTTTACTGTGGAAGGGCGAGTTTAAAATGGTTTGAAAATATTGCGATAAAAACTTCCCAGATTTATAAGCAGAAACATTTGCTCCCTTAAGACCCATTTTAAAGCCTTTCTTTTAAACATTTTTTAAGACATGCTTGAAGTGTTTCAGACCAACTGGCTTAAAATGACTGATTATCAACTAATTTCTAGTTTATTAAAACCATAATTATGCAATTTTTTTCTTATAAAAGTATGTACATTTTGTCCTTAACTCCTCTGTGTTAAAGGTTTTCAATTTGTTCATTTTGAGTCTAATAAACCCATTTTTTATATTTAGGACACAGTTCATCAAATTCACCACAATACCGAAATATTATTTTTTAAATAACTACAGATGGAGAGATATATACATTGGCTTGCAAACGTATTCATACTTGTATGACTGTTCAAAGCCACTTTGTGTTGATCTTTCGCTTAAAATTCCAATAAAATATGTTTATGTTTGTTGTCATAATGTGAGAAAATGTGGAGATGTTCAAGGGGTATTAATACTTTTACAGGCCACTGTAGATTGGGTGGTGAATTTAAATGAACTAAAAATGTATTGCCAAAAATCAAACAAAATATTTCTACTTAAAAAAAACCTCCTCTGCTTGTCCTTTTAAATTCTTCATTAAACCCATGAGAAAGCCTTTACTTGCAATTATAGGCAACTCAGTGACCATTGCTGAATCATGAGTGGAGACTTTCAAGACAATGAAGACATTAATATATTAAATAAAGAAAGAAAAATGCAACAAAGGATGAAGTTGACTGTCTAGAGAATAGCAGAGATGACAGAGAGTGAAGAAAGGGATAAGAAGAGTATCTGTAGACAAATAATAGAGGTTCAAGAGCTTACCAGAAAGGCAGAAATTGGGGAAAAGCTGAACAGTAGGAAGTAAAAACAGTTCAGGAGAGATCACAGATGAGTGGGAGCTGTTAAACATGAGATCATGAATTTGGACTAGAGCAAGTTCCAGCTGAAAGACACAGTTTAAAATGCAAGACGAGCTTCCACTAAGAATAAAATAATGTCCAGGTTAATTTAAAGGTGTTGTGGGTTCCTTTTTCATCATCATCGTCATGCAGAAGCAGGTAACAATGCTGCAGTCTCATTCTACGGTACGCACTAGTAAAAAAAAAAAAGAAAAGAAAAGAAAAACTGTTTATTATCACTCATATATGCAAACACTCATCACACACACTGAATGCTGTCATTGGTGCTGCAGGAGGAAGGAGAGGCATCTGTCATCGTGGGCTATGATTCACTCCCTGCAGGATAATAAAAGCAACCTCTAATGCAATATTAATACCGTGCCGATGCAGCCTACACTCCTGCAAAAAGATCCCATATTGCAAAAAGTTCCCCTGTGCTCTCTGCTGCCCGGGCGCAATGTTTTCTTGCACGTTGAAACCATGATTTAGCAGGGTAAACAACAGTACTAAAGTTAACAGTTCTGTGTGGGGAGTGACACAAACTTATATAATGCAGTTTGGATTGAAAGTGGCTTTATAACAAAGTTTTACCAGTCTTAATCATTTACATGAAAGCATGTATCAATATAATCCTTTCATAAAGCCTTCATCACAACTGCCCTTACGGGTGGATAGGGGCTGTCTGCAGGTGAAAAAAATGGGCAAACCTGTACAGAGTTTGCAGGTGGCCCGCTCAAAATATCAAAGTCGTGGAGCGCTGGAGAGGGTAAATGTTCATTTAAATGTTTTTCTATGTACATGTTGCAGGCGACATGTCATGTTGAACACTCAAAGAATGCCCCAGGGTAAATAAGGCTGAAGTAGGTGAGACATAGGCTTGTCAAGTTGCAAAGTTTTCATTTTTTCAACCCCTTCCAAACCCTACGGACTTTGCAATGGGCCTCTTAGTGCTGTTCACGTGATAAGTGCATGATCATTGGGCGCACAACTCAAAATTTAGTTTGTGTAGACATCCTACAGTAGTCCCATGGGCACTTGCGTATCACCTGCACACCCCGTGCGTGCAACTCTTGCGTGAAGTCTGTAATAACTAGAGCTTGTCATAAGGGCACCGTGCAACAGCATCACCCTTACGTCATAAGTGGGTATAGCTTACAGTACATCATGCTTACAGACACTTCATAATTTATTTACCATACATACAACAATTTTATGTTCCATTTTTTTATGACGTCTCCTAAGGTGGCCGTACGAGCCCCAAGGGAACAGAAAAACACACCTCTGTTCCTCTTAAGATGCAGCCGTTCCTGTCTGTGGGCCCATGGGCTAGGACAACGCAAAAGTCTGCAGCACCCGTGCAAATCAAGCTATGTAAGGGTGCATGTGACTAAGTCTTAAGAAAGATTAAAATCTTGAAAAAGTCTTGAAAATCGAACTCACCCTTGTGTATTAAAAGCTTTGTGCACTTGCACCTCCAAGAAAAAAATCATTATATTTCTGTGCATTGGGTTTTTGTATGTTAGAAAGCAAATTCCTGCAAATTTAATACAATTTAAGAACGTTTTTGTGCCAATAATTTGTTACTAAAACCTTGAAGATTTTTTTTTTTTTTTAATTTTAACTTTAGCATCTACTATTAAAATGTTTTTTAGTTGATTCAATAATATAATGCTTTCTGTTAGCTTAGAATGAAGCAGCTGGGTGCTCTCAACAACAAGAACAAAAAAGGATGTCTGCCTTTCCTGCTCCATTCTTATCTTTCTGTCAGACTCCTCTCCATCCATGTTTTAAAGGTAGAGCCACAGTTGCACACACACATATACCTACACCAGAGACAACCTGCTGTCCGGCAAGCTGCCCCTGCCTGTCATACCTAATCCCCCGTGTACTGTTGTCAAGAGGAATCAGTCGTCACGGTGACTGTTGCCAGAATCGCTCTGTAGATGCTGTTGTTGTTGTTTTGGATGACGATGTCATCAATGCGCACTGGAGGATTATTTCCTGTCTCTATGGAGATCAGCACGCCCGTGCACGTGGCGAGGTGCCCCTTGTTCTATAGCAAACACACGCATGTACCGTTTGAGTTCTTTGTCACAGGCATTAGGACGTTATAAAAAACATTAGCCTGTGTAGCTAGAATATTGTTTCTATTTAGTGGATTACTAAAGAGCTTTCACAAAGACTTCAATACTGTTTTTTTTTTTTTACATAGAGAGGAGTAAGCCATAACAGCTCAAGGACTGACATAAAGAAAAGAACAATTTCATCGTGGTTTTTGATTATTTCAATGCATATACATTAATTTGTTGAAAATATGACTAAAACTGTCATACCAAACATCAGCTTACAAGCCTTGTGCTGGATTTTAGTACTAGGTCAGTAAACAAAGCAAACATAAAAAAACCTCAAACACAGATGGCAGCATGTTTTTTTTTTGTCATTCTAAGATTAAAGTCCCACTCTGATCATCTTTTGATCTATTGTCAAAACTTTCGCAGTGGTCTTTAATTTATGATTATGCCATTTTAAACTCAAATAATAAAAAAAAAAACAGCGTCATATTCAAGGCCAGTTTCTGCAGAGTAGTAGTAGTTCATTAGAAAATTCACCGAGTTGTGGTCAGGACTGTTGGCGTGAAGTATGCACATCCCCTTCCCATCATTCATTTGTTTACACTCTCTCCTGCTAGCTTACAGATCCTCACACCCAACCTAACATTACAGGTCCAACAAAAATGGTGAGTTATAATGGAGCTATCCAGCCGTACAGTTCTGAGCCAGATGCCAGGTCGGATGTGGAATACCAAGGCGTACATGTAACTATTTGTCTGCAAGTGGATACAAACAACTGAGACAGAGCAGGGAGCTTGTGACTTTCTGTAGTAGCTTTGAAGTCTCACCTACAAGCATTTTCCAAACTTATATATATATATAAAACGGCCCTCTCACCCTCTGTGGGTGATACCTCACCTCAAGCTCTGGTCCTCTACCAGAGGCCTGGGAGCTTGAGGGTCCTGCACAGTATCTTAGCTGTTCCTAGTACTGCGCTTTTCTGGACTGAGATGTCTGAGGTCTGAGGTTGGCTCGCCATTACCATCCTGTCTGTTTGTCTGTCTGCATCTGGAAGTCCCACAGGATCTTTGAGCTCTCATTCTCTACCACTTTCCTTGGTGTTTCCCATTTTGATTTTGGGGTTTCCTGTCTATATCGTGCACAGACGTCCCTATATACTGTTCCAGCCACTTGGATGTGGCGCTCCATGTATGCTTTCCCGACTACACCCTGCAGTTATGCGCCGAATTGTTTCATGCGCCTCTTTGTTCAACTACTCAATTGCTCATTTATATAAAAATATATATTGTATATATAAGTATAAATACTAGCTCTGCTGGTTAAACGTAGGACTGGCACGCAGGAAACTAGGGTTTGATACCCAGAGGGTGCAATGATCAGTGGATGGGACAATTAACATAACAATGACGAGCTAATTAACATAATCTAGTGAGGGTCTTTGGGCAAGACCTTTAACGCTACTGCCTACCTCATAACACATGAGAGACAATGAAACATGCATTTTGGAGGATTGATTAAAAAAACATAAACATACAAAAAAAACCATAATTATCATTAAGGCCTCTTAATTTTGTGTCAGAAGTGGTTAAAAACTAGTTTATCATACTATTATTTGAAAAAAATTAATGTAACTTACAGTAACAAAATGTAACTAACAAGTCTGTTATTGTTACTCAGTAAGAAACAAATCAGATTACTGATTTGCACATCTCTCTCCCTCCCCCACCCCCTGTCACTGCTCCTCTTTTCTTTTTTCATGGAGATAATTGCATGAAATGGGTGTGCACAATTTATGTGAAATGTGCATTTGAATCGATGAGCTTGTTTGAACTTTTATGCGGACATATTTGTTCGTGAAAGTCACATCTCTATGCAAACAGGCACAGTGTGTGGGAATCACCTGTTGCAATACCTGTTCATGAGTTACACGCCTCTGGACCGCTTTTAGCGCTCACGTGACAATTGTAATCGAGAGAATCCGATGGATTTTCAAAACCAAAAGATTTTTCAGACTAAAAGATCGTTCAGACGTAGTCATTATGCTCTCCTGACCAAACTTTACAGCTCAAGTGATCGAAGGTGGAGCTGAGAGAATCCGGTTATTTTTCAAAAAAAAAGATTTTTCAAAATTAAAGATTTTCGGAATACAAAGAAATTTATTATTTTTTTCGCAGCCCGCTGGCAATTGATCCACGGACCATTATTGGTCTTGTAGGAGCTGCTGTTTAAAATAAATTGATTAAAATAAATCAGAATTATTATAAAGCCTATTAAAATATATACCACTTAGTGTAATTATCATGACTATTCAATAGTTACATGTTATTTATGTTATGTCAAGTTGTTTAGGTTTAAATATTTATTTCCTATCATACTTTGAACATAGCAGATGCACTGAAGCAAGATGATGCAACTGTTTTTTTTCACAGAAAACTAAAAAGGCATAAATATTGCAAATGAAACTAAAAATTTAAGCAAAAGCTTTCAAGTTTCAAAAGAGAACATAAATAAAACAGAACACTAAATTTGTTGATCAGTTCCATTTAAAAATAAAGCAATAAATAAATTCTAATGTTTTCAAAGTTTACAGAAGAAACATAAAATTGACAAACATTTTTGTCAACATCCTGTGACAAAGTTAGGAACTAAAAACAAATTCTCTATATTTCTTCTCGTAGTTAAAACTGTTACTACTGCGAAGGTCTTAACGTTGATGTTTTTGCTGGAGAATTATAATTTTTTTCAGTCTGAGATTGAGTGTCCTTGGTGGCACTGCTTCAGGTGATAAAAAAGGTTGGTGGTATTTCCAGTTTTAGAAAGAACATGCCTTCTGCACAATTTGCAGTGCCTATTACTGTTTTTTGTCGGATTTTAAATAAGGAAAAAATTTTAGGGGCCAAATTTTTATATTTGAGACACTGGCCAAGTTGGCCGGTTGATAAAAAAAATATTTAATATGTTTTATCGGCCATATTCTAACACTATTTTTCACAGAAATACCTTAGGGATTTTACTTTTTTGAATTTTTTTTAGGATAATGAAATGGCATAAAAGTAATTAATAAATGGTATGAACCCGTCTTTACTGTGACAGTAAACTCAAATTCAAACATGCTGAGAAATCAAGGACAGATGTATTAGAGATTTCCTAATTCTTCCTCCAGGTGATCACATTTTATTACAAATCATAACAAAACCCTAACCCTGACCAAAGCTGCAGCTTTAAGGAGGCGGAAGGATCGAGCGCAACATCTGACAGATCACAGTTTTCAGTGTAACACAGACTCTGTTATGCTACACAGATGCTGCTAGAACAGTGGATTCAATTCTGTTATTATTTAGAAAATACAGTTTTTATTAATGTCCTATGAATCAATCTTGTATTTATCTGCCGCGTCTCAAAGACCAGTCCGTGAAAATACTGTCCGACTTTAAACTGGTCCATGATCACACAGGACACACAGAATATCTACTTAGTGGCATAGCATTAGCGGCTAACAAGCTAGGATCATAGCATTAGTGTCTAACAACAGCGCTGTCTCCAAATCAACGCGTTTTTGTTGCTGCTTTAAGTGAAGCTTTATCCTAAATCCTGTTATATATTGCCACATATTCCACTGTTTCATCAGCCAAACTAATCCCTGTACAGGTGAAGTGACCGCAGGGGGTGGAGTGTTGTGGCTCGCGTTGCGTGTTTATTTACCTTGCGTGGAGATGGTAGAGAAAAAGAGGAAAAAACAAATTCACCAGAAGAAGAGCTAATAAACATGATTAAGTTTACACAAACATTCAATCATCATGTGGTGATTTACCCTCTAACTTTTACAAACCAAAGAGGAGAAAATGCTCGCGACTGGCAAGTGTTAATTTCGGACCCTTCAAAATAAAAGTCTATTAAGATAGGCTCATTTTACTATCAAGAAAAAGTACTATCACGATATCGATAGCTATCTATTTATCGCCCAGCCCTAATTCATAGTAAGAGACAATTCTTATAAATTAAGAGGAACTGGAAAATTCAAGCTTCCGATGATACGAACAACACATAAAGGATTTGTGTGCTTGTGTGTGGAGTAAAACTGTGGAAGAGTCAAATGAACCTGACCAAAATATTCTTGAGGGTTCTATTTTAGTATTACTTCAAATCAAGTTCAACTCACATCTGTGCCCAGAATGTAATCTATGAAATTTAGAAATATTTGAGAGCAAGACATTTGTGTAGTGTGTGAGCAAAAGTCATGACATTAGCCTCTATATTGTACTAGTTATCAATGTGTTAATGTCTCTTGAAGGGTCAGACAGAAGGAGAGGCGAAAGGAGAAAAAGGTCAACAGACAAGCTCAAGACAGAGAGCAAGGAGAGACAGAGGAGTTGCAGCAGGTGGATTAAGAGGTAGAGGAAGATCTGAGTATTCCAAAGAAAAGAGTGCAAACAGGCCAAGAGAGGAAAAATTATGAAGGTGCTGCAGCAACTCATTCCACCACAAGATTTAATTTAGGGGCAAAGACACAGAGCCTAGACAAGTAAAGCTGAAGAGCTACCCACATGATGATTTTGGTTCACAAAGGCAAGCATTTCACCATGCATATATAGTCAACCAGAATTCAGCGTTCTGCTTTCCATGTAGTGTTTGTAAAAAGCATCTAACAAGATAGTTTAGTCAGTAGTGGTTAAGAATTGGAGAAAAAGCTTTGGTCATCTTTGTCAAGCAGGAGATGACACAAATACATAAGAACAGTGTTGTTGTATGGAAAAGCTACCAGGAAATCAGCAAACAGGGAAACGTACAGATGATAGCAACTGAAAATGCGCTATGTTTGCTCATTTTGTGTGCATTTCTTGGGGGCTAGGCCCCCATGCTTTTAAAACCTAGTGACACTCCTGCATATGTATATATGCCCTCCATCATGAGAAAAATGCCTTAAGAACATGTTTAAAACACCAAAAACACGATTTTCATTGGAGTGGGTTTTTAAATGCACAGACATTTCTAAATTGGCGTGCCCTTGCCTGCAGTAGCAGTTGTATTAGCCGCGTGTCATGCCTGAGAACGATCTGAAAACTCTGGGGAGGTGAATCTCACATTGAGCCAGACCCGTTTTATCACCTCTGCTTCACACTAAACTCTCCCCCCTGTGCTTTATGTGTGTGTGTGTTTGTGTGACAACATGTGTTACAGCGACAGCCAGACTCGATGATCACATCATTCATGCCAAGCCCCTCCACCTTTTGTGCGAAGCTCATCGTGCCTGAAAGCGCAGAGGCAAGTGAGGAGGATCTGGCACACAGGATTGGAGAAATGCCTTCTTTATGAAGGCCGACTGATGGATTTACGTATTTCCTGCCTCCCCTCCCAGCCTCTTTTCTCTTGTTTACTACAACAACACTGCTGACTTTTGGTTTTGCTCTGAAACAAAGAGGGATTGCAGTCGAGGGACCTGTTCTGGCTGAGTAACACATTAGTGAACAAGCATTTCTAATTGTAAATTGAAGACAGGATTGTATTTATAACTCAGTATACCGCCATTCTGAATGCTCACACCCTATCTTCTGAGCAGGCATTAATAAACACATCCCTAATAGGGTGTTCGCTTCTTTCCTTTGGGCTGCAGCAGAATGACAGATCTTTCAAATCATCGTCTGTCTTTTTCTTGCCCTCGTTTTCATTTTGCTGTGTGTGAATCCACACATAATTGTTTTAGAGATTTCACAGTAATAAGTCCGGCATTTCAGCCTGGATGGAGCACCATGAAAAACATCAGAGCAGCCGTGTGAGGGGGTGGCTGATCAGCCTGTGTTTTCATTCAGAGTGCAACAACCCTGTGGCCCAAGCAGAAGTTGTTTTCTCACAGGAATCTGTGGACAAAGCCTATCACAAGAGCAAACACCACAATCGCTGTTTCGTTTAGAGCATGTTAAATGATGGATGACGCTACCGTGCTCGCCTCAACCTTTCATATGCTTGGAAACAATCTCTATCCTGAGAAGAATGTGAAAGATGAGATGGGAAAAGAAGATCAACCAACTACTTACCTTTTTTAAATATGAATTCTATGTTGTCTGGTTTGAAACCTTATCTTGCTGTGCTGGCTCCTGCTAGTTATGCAAATATTACTGTTTTCAATTAAATTAATTTAATGTGCATTAAAATGCAACAATAACAAGAAAAATTAATGGACTGAGTGGATGCGGAGTCTGCCGTTATACCAATTTTAAAGAGGAGAATTAACATCAACACAATGATTAGTAAATAATGGAGAAAAAAATGTCATTTTTCCCCCAAAGTGTTTTTTCTACTTATTTGCATTGATGGTCAAATTCTATTTTCGCAAACTTTTATCGATCACGTTGGCTAATCATCAATCTTTTTGTTGTTGTTGTTGATCAATCTTTGTGTTTTTTTTCCACACAAACTGAAAAGTCACTACTATTTTGGTTGCATCTCTTGAAGCTTTGTATTTTTTTTTTTTTTTTTTAGTGCAAAATTTTTTTTTATCCTTTTAGTTCAAAATCCATCCATCCATTTTCTAACCCTGTTTTTTTTCCCCTTTGGGGTCACAGGGCTGCCAGAGCCTAACCTGGCCTCTCATGGACAAAGGCAAGGGACACCCTGGACAGGTCGCCAATCTGTTGCAGGGCCACAATCGCACCCCCATATTCACACCTAGGGACAAGTTAGAGTCACCATTTCACTTCTGAAGCATGTTTTTGGATGGTGGTTGGAAGTGGAGTCCCAGGAGAAAACCCACACAAGCACAGGGAGAACATATATTATAAATAATAATTTCGGTTTTTTAGAAACATTTACGCATCAAAAGGACAACACAGTTTTTTTGGTCTTGTATTTCTGAGATGGGTTAAAAACTCTGTGATTGTTAGTAACACTTTTTAAAGCTTTCTCTGTTTTCATTTGGCTGACATATTTTTCTGTTTATTGTTAAGCTGAAGCCTCAAAAGCTTCATCTGCTTGGTGCTTGTTTTGGTTACTTTAAGATTCATTTACTCATCTAGATGCTTTGCTTGTGTAATAATTATGTCTTAGTCACAAAATGTAAAGATTTTTCATTTTTTAACCCCCCTCGGAACCCTCCAGAAGGAGCCTGTTAGTGCTATTCAAGGGATATGTGCACACTCGCTGTTAGACATTAGGAAATAAGACAGTCAGAGCATAGTTTGTGTGGTCATCCTACCGGCGTCTTACGGGCACTTCCACATCACCTACACACACTGTGTGTGTGTTTGCGCGCTTTCAGTAACAATCCAGTATTTGCACCTTTCTAATGACTAGAATGAGGCATCATGGCACCATACGATAGCATCATCCAGATGTCATAAGTGCATGTAACTTGCATTATCCTTTCAAATACTTTAGAATAAACCGAACACATGCACAACAATCGTGTGTTCCATTTTAATGACGTCCCTTAAGGTAGCCCCCTTTGAAAGGCTTAAACAACCCAAAAGAACCCAAACATCCATATGGTTCAACCCCCATATGGGTGCAGGTGACTAAGGCATTCCCTTGTTCTTCCCTCAAACCTCAGCCAGTTATACATAAACTGTAAAAGATCCACTTAAAATGAAACTATAACTAGAACTTGATGTTTTTTGACATATTTACTGGTTAAAGAATTTAGGATCTCATTTTTGCATCACAAACAGTTCTGTTCCCTCTCAAAAAGAAGGCAAACACACTCGTGCTTACACTGACTTAATCACAAGATCCTTTTGGCATGCTGGTGCTGCAGGCTTCTTCTTAGTCCTACGAGATTTGTGCATGTGCAGAATCGTTATTCAGGCTCCGATTCTGCTTTTATTTTACATGAAGACAGCACCAGAAAAAACAAAACAAATAAACCTACAAATAAAAACACAATCTCTTCATACCATAGTAACACACAACCATCACAACGCACAACCATCTAAAAACACAGCTTGAGAACTGGAAACTCACGCAGGAAGTGAGAGATCCTAGTCTTTTAACTATTATCTTTACCTTAACATCCAAAATAAAGCAAATGGGTCAGAAAGTTGCATCATTTTAGGAAAAAAATTTGAAGTATATTAAAAAACTTGTGTTTCTGGGTATTGTTTTTTGTAACAAAGTTTGTAGTTGATTGGGCACCTGAGAATAAAATCCTGATTGGTTGATGACAGGTAAGATGAAACCAAATTGACTTCAACTTCAGCTAATTTGATCAATAGTCACAAGATTCGCTGTTTCTGACAAAGAGCTCCAGGCAGAATGATGTATCATCAAAATCCAATACCGTTATTGAACTCTACATTTAAAGTAGCTTTCACTTTTAAATGAACCACTTGAAAATTTATAGATACCAATTCTCAGCGTTGTTGTTTTTTGGAGCAGGCCATCTCAGCAAACAGAAATTAGAAGTATAGAGAAAACCAGATCTGTCGGTTAAACTACAAAAGAGGAAAAGAAGGAGAGTTGTTTGGTACCAGAAGAGCATATGGTGTCCATGCAGGTTTATTTTTAGATGGCTGCTCCTACGGTGTGATGAGTAGGAAGCAGTTCATTCTGTCTTTTCCTCCCACTTCTGTTTACCCGCTTTCCCCCACACATCTTCATTTTCTCTCAAAGTTCAGAGGGTTTACTTGCCATTACACTTGATGTGCTTTCAAAGCACAGGTGAAAAGCAAGAAAATAACATTTTGGATTCAGACAGATGAGGTCCAATTTTTCACCAGTTGTGTCAAAGAAAAGGACCAAGGTGAAAGGCTGTTTTGTGAAATTTTTATGGTGCTGTCCATTTTAGGAAACAGTGTAATTGCTTGTTGTTTTACTTCAGGCTATGGCATGGTTGCTGATATTTTTCCAAGTGTTGGAAAGAATGTGTCTGTATATTCTTTGGACAAAGCATTAGGACGTTTATCTGCAGAGCGAGGCCCCGTCTGTCTGCTTGCTTGACTTTGGTCGCCCAATCTGTATGCTGTCAAGATTTTCTTTTCTGTCTTTTTTGTAATTTATTTTTGTTTTCTTATCAGCGCTTAATAGCCATTCAGTCTGGTCATGGATTTTAACCCCGTGTTTAATTTTGGAATGGTATTTCCATTCCAGTGAGTTAAATTGTGCTTTTCTTCGGGACAAATTTTGGTTTAAATGTCTGTTTTGTGTACACTCTATTTGCAGTTATTAGTTGATAGACGGAGATTTTTCCACATTTCAGTTTTTTTTTTTTATTAAGGACTGTTGACCTGCTGCTCTTCTAAGCCTAGAATCAAAGGAATATTCCTGTAGCATCAACTTTTCATCATCTTCTTATAGGATCACTAAAGCTCTTTGTTCTTCTAAATAGTTTTTTTTCCAGACAATCATTTAAAGTGATTTACCTTTTTTGGGGGGTCTCTGAATAACAGTTTATTTACCCTAGACCTGTCTGAAATTCTGCTGAAAGTAAAACCACTCTTACAACAAAATGCATTTTCTTATTTAAAGCAGCACTGCAATGAAAAATACTAGAGTTTTCAAACTCAGGTTCTGCACTAACCGGCCCAAACCATCTGGAAGTAAGGCAGGGGATTGCTACCAAAAAACCACATTTATTTCAATTTGATTTTTATTTACAAGTTTACAATTTGATTCAGTATATGTTCCTGAAGCTTTTTTTAAAAATCTAATCTGAAACTTATTTTGCTTAGTTCACATCAGTAATGATTAAACTTAAATAAAGGTGAGAATTACAGTCAACAATATACAATAAAAAAAATGGATTCTCTTATTAAAAACAAACTGAAATAAGTGTCCCCCGAGAAAATGTAAAAAAAAATTACATCTATTATTAAATTTTTTTAGTAAAGACTGCTACTTTTTTGAAAAACTTTTTATAAACCCAGACAGACCTATATTAAATAGTCTCACATTTACTAAAGCTGTTGTCTAGCACCAACAAAAAAAAGAAAAAACAAAGGTTAGTAAATGCAAAGATGTCTTGTTCTGTTTGTCCTTTGAGAAAGACCAAACTTCCTTTATAAACTGCTGAACGACAACCACAACGTAATCAAGTCCTATTCAATGAAAAAGCAATAAAAAAAAGATGGTGCAATATAAAAACAAATACAGGGTGACATTGTGAAAAAAATTAGTTACGACAAAAAAAGATGTAGCTGGATAGACGGATAGAAAGATGGATAGATAAATGGATGGAAAGAAAGTTAAGATTAAAACAACACAATGGGATAACATATGATACATCCCACTTTTGAAAAGTTAGTTGATATGTATATAAGTTATTGTGAAAGAAGTATCATCTGCATAAAGAAGACATATAACACTGACCTTATGTGATAAGTAATCCATACAGTGCCTCATTTTTAATGTTCCATTGCCATCAATAAGTTTTTAGTACATCCACTATTCAGGAATGGAGTTGTTTTTTTAAAAATAGAGAAAAAAAATCTTTCTTTGAGGTCAGTATTTTTTTTTCCGTTTTAGAAAGGCCTTTTTATAAAAATTCTTTCTGCTTAGCTTTGATTTCATCTCTTCTGCTCTGCCTCTGCTCATCTCTGTCTTAAGAGAAAATGACCATAGAGGTTCAGATAACTTTTTTCTCACTACAAGGGTGGATTTGTATCTTCTACTGAAAAGTACGCGTGTCCCCTAGGACATCCAGTATCAGTGCATTTAGGCAATGGAGGATTGATGCCAAGTTGTTGTAAGTGAAAGAGCTTGTAGAAAGACACAGGTGGGACAATGGAACACAAACACACACACACACAAAACTCCAAGGGAATTGGAGGAATGCCCCATAATGTGTGCAGTTAGTTTCAAGGATGCAACATGACAGTCGGCATAAAGTGATGTAACACTGACATGATGCAGTGCAATGTTTTTGTGTAGGTCTTGTAGAACACAAACAGTTTCATGAGGACGATGGATCAACTTCATGCAAGAATCTACATCATCAAAACATAGCATTTTACACTTATTTCAGTCAGTTTGCAGTCAAAACTACATGTTTCCTGTTATTTGTCCTTAAAGTAACATTTTTAAATAACTATAGAAACTAATTGCTTTGGTTTTATAATCCTAAAAACACACATTTGTTTTATTTAGGTTTATTAAAATAATAAAAGTTAGTAGTCTAACCTCTACAAAGAAAGAAAAATTGTTTAACTGATTAAAGATTTTAATAGCTTGTGCTTAAGTTTATGAGCTTCAACCAGTCATGAAGTTTGGATGGAATTGCACATTGAACACATTCTGTGAAAATGTCTTTTGTTGGTTACATAACCATATTTTTAACTACAGCTGCCACAAAGGATTTGCATCATTACTTCAACACTTTTCCTCCAATATCTCCATGGAGTCAGCCCACCAGGCCACCACTACAAATAGATGGCCGCTTACTGACAGCGGCATCAGCCTCCATGTCGGCGGTAGCACTCTCTTCCGCCCCCGCATATGAATAAACTCACGCACACAACCCATGAGCCCAAGGAGGCCTCCCACCAGTCAGTCAGATGCTGTCGTAGAGCTTGTTCCCATAATGCTTACCAAACAAAATTAGCAAATCACCCTGCCAACTGTGTGCTCGGAAAACTCAGCTTTTACTCTCCTAAAGGGGTTGTTGTTGGCTCTCTTTAAGTCTTATGCACATTAAAAACAATCAAACAAAAAAACAGTAGATACAAATTCATTAGGTTTCGTAACATATTGTAATTTAATGTCTTATGACCCCCTAAAGCAAGCATTTTTAATGATGCACAGGCTAACTTTATGAAGGACTTTTCACAAATTGTTTTGAATCAGTTACTTGATGTTTGTTTGTCTGCCATCCCATATTGTGCCCCAAAAGCCATACAAATGACGAAGCAAAAGAAAACATTAAATAGACAGATGATCAGGTCAACTCCAATGTCAATGGTAAATACTATCTACTTGTATAAAGCTTCTTCAGGCCCAATGCTCTTAACAGTCACAGTCCCATTCACACATGCATGCAAGGCGCTAGCAAGGCCACCAGGTGTAATGTGAGGTTCAGCGTGTCTCCCAAGCATACTTGTGGTTTTTGTTTTGTTTTATTAAGGATCCCCATTAGCTACTCTACATGCCAGTAAATGGCATATTCTTATATAGCGCCTTTCTACCTTCATTGAAGGCCAAAAGCGCTTTACAGTCACGGTCCCAATTACCCATTCATACACACATTCACACACTGATGGTGGCTCTGCTGCCGAACACTGGCGCCAACCTTCCATCAGAGGCAATGTGGGGTTCAGTGTCTTGCCCAAGGACACTTCGACACATGGGTGGGCAAGGTGAACCTGCAATCCTTCGATCAGAGGCCAACTGCCCTTTCCACACATATATATATATATGCACATGCATGAACATTTACATAAAAATATATGTAATTATTATGTAATACTCACCATAGTTCAGTCTAGGTTCCAACTCTGAGTTGGAACCTGAGTTGGAACCTAGGTTGAACATGACATCAGCCTGTAACATAACCCAGTCATCCCAGTCCAATACTGCTTCCTCATTCTTCTTGTGTGAGAATAAAAAGTCTTACTCTTGTAGAAAAATTAATTGTATACATTTGTGTGATTAAATATTGTGGTAATGAATTCCACACTACCATTGCTCTATAACAGACCATTCCTTGACCATGACCAGTCCGACATGCAGGTAAAAGAAATCGACTCTCTTTTAATTTTCATGTAGATTATTGATGTATGTAATATTGTGAATAAATTTGATTAAAAGGTACTTAATTCTGCCTCTCACCTATAGCCAGGCCAACTGCTGATGCAGGTCAACTGCTCTAAGTCTGCACCACATCCACTCTTAATAAGACAGTAAAAGCTGACGCCACACTCTTATCCCACTGTAGTAAAAAAAAAAACACAACTTAGCCCAAAAGAATAAAAGCAAGAAAATTAGTGGCTATATCTAGACAATAATGGAAGTTAAAAGGCATTTTAGTCCTGCAAAGCAGGCGTAACCTGCATAGCGGTAATCATCATAAGAATAAAAAATCAGATGGAGACAGATAGAATTATCAACCGCATGATCAGGCCCGATTTCCGATCACGCAATCGGATCGGAACACCCCTAACTTGCACATATAATAAACAAACTGTTTAAAAAGAAAGTCAGACACCAACTTTGCACTTTAAAACACCAGGCTGGAAAATAAGTAACATATTCCTCAATGCAAGTTTTGTCTATATGTGTTTAATTTATTTATTTTATTGTACATCAGCAAAGACACTCACCAAATGAACACCTATAGTGCTCCTGTTCACTTACGAAAACAAGAATAGCAAGAATAGTGCTACATTTTTCTTCTGGTTTAACAAGATGCTGTTGTATTTCTTTTGTTTTGTTTTAGTTACAAGAAAGAAAATCTGTAAAAAAATTACAACTTAAGTGCTTGAGTCAGTACTCTGAATTCTTTGCTAAAGTGATATCAAACAATTAATAATGAAAGAAGCAAAATTTGTATCAGAGAAAATGTCAGCATAACTACTGAGGTTATATTTAATTAATACTTCAAATGAATGATTAATTCTGCTATTTTTAACCTTTTAAATGACAGTTATGGTCATTCATGTTCCTTATTTGCAAAATTTACTGTCGAATTATAACTATTTCAGGTCAAAACTAAGAGAAAAAGGTGAGAATACATCTGCCAGACCAGGTTTTCTACAAGGTTAAGTTTTTAAACTTGTTTAAAATTCTCCAGCTCTCTCCGTCTGCTTGACTGGTGCAATGTGAATTCAGAAACTTCACCCCAGCATTTTTGAGGTGAGGTAACATTACTCTTAGGAAGACACAACTGCCAAACCCACTGCACATATGAATACACCATCAGTCCACTTACCATGACCAATGCATTACTAAAGATTAATTATCTCAATGGAAATGTGTGCGCACAGCTGTCCAGCTCACAGGTGCTGCACGGAGATAAATGTGACACGAATAAAACGTCTTTTTTTTTCTTCCCCCTGCTGCATTTTTCCCCCCTCCCATCTTTCAGTAACTGAATAGAAACTGACCAGTGTGTGGAGACATGGCAACTTTCCACACCAAATTTCCATCTCCAGCAGCCTCTGTAAATAAATAATTACTCCAGTGAACATGTGCTCCTCTCATCAGCTGGAGTTTTGCTCTCTGACAAGCATGGGAGAATTAAGTGCAAGTACATTCGACAGTTCTATTTCTGCTCAATAAGTGTCAAAGGCCATCAACCGAGGGAGTGAAAGACAAGGAAAGAGGAGGAGAGAACAGCAGCAGCTAATGTTTTATGCCATCAGAAAGAGTTATGAATCCAGGTGGAAAACAATATGGTTCTAATATACTGTCTTCAATGATTAGGTGAACTTTGTAATAATATGGTAAGGAGACAAAAATTCTTCATTTTGCCTTTTTTCCAGTTTGGTTTTAAAAGCTGGTCTGGGTACTAAACAACTTTACTTATAATTGGTAAAAAAAATAACCCAAATTGAACTCATATTTCCAGATTTTACAAATGATCCATAAATAGCCTTTTGTTTGCACTGTAGTCTGTAAAGTTAATTAGAAAAATTGTTTCCTTTTTGGTATTATTTTTGTCCTTTCAGAGTCTGCTGGAAGTTGGTTGAATACAATGTGGGTCGTTTTACTTTTGCTGAATTCTTTACAACGATCGCTCTGTCAAAACAGGCACGCAGCTCTGGTTTGACAGCCAGCAAAGCTTGTGCCGGGGGCCCTCTGAGCCAGGCATTGAACTAGTGGGCTGAGATCTGGCAGACTGTCTGAGCAGCACAGCTCTTCCACTGCCAATGTCCTCACTGACCTCTCCTCTGGTTCACCGTCCGCGCGTCCTCCCAAAACGGCTCTTTTTCACTCGGGAATTTCATCTCCAGCATCCTTCAGGCTCTGGGAGCTACTTGACACTTTCCCTTTTTTGTCAGTTTGCATTTCTTATTTTTCTCTCTTTTACTTAATCCCATTCAATGTTAACAATATTCTGCAAGAAAATTAATGTGACACAAATGAAAGACGTTTATACTTGCTAGTTTACAATTGCGCTTTCAATTAAATTTTATTTGTAAAGCCCCATATTACAACACAGTTATCTCAATGGGCTTCACACCGGTAATTGTCCAAAAAACATAAAGTCAGACATAAGTTATAAACAATAGCTGGCTGCTAAACTAAACTAAACAGACTAAGCTAAGATGGGCATCCCATCCTTCTCGGCAAGGAAAAACTCAGAAAAAAAGCCCAGATTTCGGGCGGGGGGACCCTCAGGGAAGTCCACATGAAAGAGGGATCCTTTTCCAAGATGGACAAATGATGTTCCAGAACTGTTAAAGAAGATTTAGTTTATCTAATTCTACAGCTACATGTTTAAATAATGTAGCAGATGGGCTTCAGATGAAAGTGGGGGACAGCTGTGGATGCGAGACGAGCCAGAGGTGAGCTCCACGACCAAAGACAAGAGCACAGACAATCTACTTGTAATCTGGAAACTCTCCCACTATCCCGGAGGGGAGTGGAAAAGAGGGACAACACATGAATCGCACAGCACCAAACAGAGGCATGGAGAACTAAATAAAAATACTGGATAAATGGTAAAGAATACATGAGAAGAGGAGAAGTAAATGAGAATGGAGGACGGAAACCCAGTGCACCATTCTTTTCCCAGCTTCTAACCTCTAGCATCCTACTAGCAACTAATTAATATTGACATTTAATTCAAATATATTAATAGTTATGTAATATGTACATGCAATATGGCACAAATAGCCGATGGTAATAATAATAACAATAAAAGAAAATCTATAGCATTTCAATATTAATATAATATAATATTAATCTGAGCAGAGGGAATGGGCTGCCATGGCTTGGCGTATAAAACCATCTTCCCTGTGCTTAGCTTCGTGGAAAAATATGTAGAATGGATGTAATGAAAATTATAATTATTCCTCCAAACTTCATTACAGTAGGTGTGGAAGTAGAGCAGTAAGTTAGATATTCTCTCATTATTAGATAGCCTGTCAATAGGCCTGTCCAAAGAGGAATGTTTTAAGCCTGACTTTGAATGTAGAAACTGTGTCAGCCTCTCTTACATGAGCTGGGAGCTTGTTCCATAAGACAGGGGCTTTGTGGCTAAAGGCTCTACCTCTAACTGTGCTTTGAGAAATTCTAGCAACTACAAGCAGCCCTGTATTTTGTGAGCAAAGTGTTCTGTTTGGTTGGTAAGGCACTATGAGGTCTATAATATAGGATGGGACCATACCATTCAAGGCCTTATAGGTTAGCAGGATGATTTTGAACTTGATTCAACTGGGAGCCAGTGAAGTGAAGCTAACACAGGAGTAATGTGTTCTCTTCTGCTGGTTCCCTCTAACAATCTAGCTGCTGCATTTTGAACTAGCTGAAGACTTTTTAGAGAACTTTTAGGGCACGTTGCTAGTAACAAATGCATGGATAAATTTTTCGGCATCACTTCTCAATTTCGATAATATATTTCTGATCCTAGACATATTGCATACGTGAAACAATGCAGTTTTACAAGCCTGTGATATGTGAGCCTTAAATGAAAAATCCTGTTCAAATAAAACCCCTAGGTTTCTAACTGTGGGTTTGGAGTCTATATTTACACCATCAAGAGAGACTGTCTGATCAGATGGAGCAGGGCTGCTGACCCTGACTGTTTTCCAAATCTCTAAGCTCTGCCAGCTGCTGATTCGCTCAGTCAGATGTCTCCACATTCTGATTTAATGAACACACCTGGCCCAGGTAATCAGCAGCAAGCCCTGCAGGGAGACCTGCAAAACAGGCAGGGTGGTAGATCGCGAGGACCAGGAATGAGCAGCCCTGAGATTGAGCATCTCTTGGGTATTTAGGACCTAGTAAATTTGACCTCAGTTTTGTCTAGGTTTAGGGGGAGGTAATTAATTTTTCATCCATGACCCCTATGAGGAGAGCTGTCAGTCGGTCACCTTTCTACTGACATGCAGTACATAATAAATGAAAATTATTTTCTTTTTTTGTTTTTGAGAAAAGAAACAGCATAAAAGCAATTTAGAAATAGTATGAACACATCTTTAATGTCATCTAATTCATTCATTCATTCATTCATTCATTTTCCAAACCGCTTTATCCCTTTCGGGGTCATGGGGTTGCCAGAGCCTAACCCGGCTACTCATGGGCGAAGGCAGGGGACACCCCTGGACTGGTCGCCAGTCAGTCGCAGGGGTGTCATCTAACTGTAAACTCAAATTAGACATGCTGAGAAAACAAGGACCGATTTACTAGGATTGACAGAAAATGTACATTTTTCCCTAATTCTGCCTCCAGGTGATTCATTTTTATATGAAATCATAAAAAAACAGGCTAAAACATTATTATATAGATTCTTGTGTCATGGACGTAAAGATGCAACACTCTCATGAGGGTAGGGTGAGGGGGTGGGGGTTTCAGCTCAAGATGGCTCTGTAGTGTTAGATACTGCTGATAAAGTTTCATTCAGAGTGGATTAATGTCTGTTATTGTAGTTAGAAGTTAAAGTTTTTATGAATGTCCTATCAATTAAGTTTGTTGTATTTATCCACCACGTCTTAAAGTCCGCTCCGTGGAAATATTCTCTGACTTTAAACCAGTTTGTGACCACAACACAAGGACAGCTCATTAGCATAGCACTGGTCGTAGCATAATAGCATCAGCGGGCAACAACATTGCTGTCTCCAAATCAACACTTTTTATTCAACTATCTATTGCATGGGAGTGGGCATTACATGTTGTGTGCGCTTTTAAATATTGACCAACAAGCTTTTCTTTTTTCTCGGCCTTGCCGAAGAAGAGCCACTGCTTGCTGCCACTTTCCTGTCTGCTCTTTGCGAGGGACAGGCGGGCTTACTTTACTTCGAACAATGGAAGCCCAAGAAAGCAGAGAGCTGGGAAAATAAAATCTCAATTTTCCCAAAAATAAACAGTCTAAAACAACAAATTCAAATTAATCGACTAAACTGATTAAGGCCCCTGCGACAGACTGGCGACCAGTCCAGGGGTGTACCCTGCCTTCGCCCATGAGTAGCCGGGTTAGGCTCCGGCAACCCCGTGACCCCGAAAGGGATAAAGCGGATTGGAAAATGAATGAATGAATGAATAAACTGATTAATTGCCCAGCCCTATTCCTCTACTATGTGGTCATTCTGGTTAGATTTAATGGATAAATACAACTGTATATCATCTGCATAACATTGAAGATTTATGTTGTGTTTCTGAATATGCTATCTAATGACAGCATGAAAAGCATAAACAGGTTGGGTCCTAGAACTAAGCTATGTGGGACTTTGTAGCTAACTCAAGTGCAATGAGAGGAATGTCCATTTACTTTAACAAACTGGTACCTATCAGATAAGTAGGATTCAAACCACTGGAGGGCATATCCTCTGGTCCCTATGTCATGCTCTAGTCTCTGGAGTAAGATGCTGTGGTCTACAATATCAAAAGCTGCGATGAAACCTAACAGAACCAGAATAGAGATTTGTCCCTTTTCTGAGGCCAATAACAAATCATAAGTGACTCTAACAAGTGCAGTTTCAGTGCTATGGTGAGGTCTGACCCATGAATGAAAATCTTCATAATGGCTATTGTCTTGTAGGTGGCGCTATAGCTGCTTAACTGCAACTCTAAGATGTTTGAAATAAAGAGGATATTTGATATTGGTCTATAGTTGGCCAGAATGCCAGTATCCAAACTGGGCTTTTTTCAGAAGAGGGTTAACAACTGCATATTTAAAAGACTGTGGCACATAACCAGTTTCTAGAGAGGTATTTGTAATAGTTAAAATGGATTCATTAATTAGGGGGAAGGTTTCTTTAAAGAGCTTAGTGGGGATTGGGGTCTAAAAGACAAGTTGAGGTTTTGGAGGATGTAATACAGCAGTGAAGTCGTCCAATGTTACAGAGGTTTCTATGGATGTCTTCATTTCTACCGCTTCAACACGTTCTGGGCTGATAGTAGGGATAACTTTGTTCAGCTTATGTCTAATATTTGAGATTTTACTATCAAAGTTTTTAGAGTTTTTTTTCAGTTTTCCCAGAAACATGTGAGCAATGCATCAGAGCTGTCTTAGGCTTGAACCTTACATATGGCTAAAAGGCCGAAATTGAGACTTGTAATTCAAGAAGATTTGGTGCATGTGTCAAAACCTGGCCTCTTTGTCACACCAGGGATTTTTTTACACTTTGTTGAATGATGGACAACAGAGGAAAAAAGTAAATCAGAGAGCTGGGAAGAGGGACAAAAAATCCCTACAGAGGGTCAATTGTCATAATGGCTAATCAATTTTCTATTTGATGTTAAAGCAAAAAAAATTGCAAGCTTCTTCCCTACACCAAATAAAGTGGATAGAAACAATAAACTGTATATGAGAGCTGCACTAAGTGAGTCTGACAATCACCCATAGAAAATGGCTTACTTCAAGCTCTAACAAAATGAAATCAATTCAGTCGCCATTTTTTCACAATACAGACGTTGCCATGTTGGAACCAGAAATTGTCAGTGAGCAGTGATTAGACTGAGTTAATATGAGTCAGCATTTCTATGGCAACCAATCTCGTCAATCAGTAATGAGTTTGTTGGAAGTCCACACTCCTACCACTTGAAAGCAGGTTTGGGAGAATCTGTCAATCAAACCATAAAAACATTTGACATGTGGGCCAGTAGGCAGAGGTCATTCAGTACAGTTCTCATATACAGTTAATGATAGACACACAAGGAACGGGTCTGAAAAAAACAACAAAATGAGTTGATTTCCACTTTTTCTCAACAGTTGCAACTTGGGAAAACTAAAAAAAAAAAAAAAAAACTGTATCTCAATTTTGCTCAGTGCCAAAAATCCCTCTCACTTCTTCACCTCTCACTCCTGCCAAAACACATGAGCTGCCTAAAACTTTGATTAAAAATAGCAAATAGCAACTTATTTTACCATTTTTATGGTTTTTAATTGTTGAAAGAAAAAAATTGGTTTTTGATTCCTCTTGTTAATCTGATATGCCAAATATGCTTCTTTGCTTTATTTCTTGTTTTTAAGTCTGATAGAAAATTGGTTAGCCTTCATGAACACAGACGGCAATGGTCACTCTTGTATGACACAGATGACAGATGTCATGTATCGTGTGAAGCATGGGCTCTTACTTAAGCACTGAGGAATTGGTGAGCTTTACAGGCTCCCAGAGGTATCAGCTGACAGTTTGAGCCATTACTGCAATTGAAGAGTAGTAACTGGGGCTATACATCTGATTTGGAAGCTAAAGGGTACTTATCTGCATTCGCCTGTGTCTGAAATCCAGTAGTCTCATGTCCCCTACGGCCCGGTCATGGTCTGTAACGGCAGAGGCATGTGCTGAAAGCTGGTAAAGAATACAGAAAGAGCAGCTTTCTAATCAAAAATCCTATTTGCTTTACTGCAAGCCCTGAGGGAGAAAACCAAAAAGGAGGTACGTCGGTTGTAGATCTCCACTGTCTCTCTTCTCCCACTTCATCGTCCCCTCTTTATCTCTCCTTTTTTTCTCTCTTTAGTTTCTCTACCTCATTAGTGGCAACCTTGACCTCCCCTGAGCCGAGCTCCTGCAAGATTGCGGCCGCCTCTGACCGCCACTGTGATCATTGCCCACTTAACATCACAGAAAAACAATAAAGGCAAAAAAATAAATTTTAATGCAGTGTTCATGCTTTAAATAGAATCCTAAGATGAATTAATTTTCTGCTAAAGTGGCAAATGGTAAAAATGAATCACTGAATGATGAAGATGCTTCTTCACCCACAAACAAACAAAAAAAAAAGTTAAAGTGTTGTTTCTCTGAGTGTGTTTTTACGCGAGCTGTTGATTATTCCGACAGTGTTTGGATCAGCTGTAGTCTTTGTTTGAAGTATTATTTCCCGGTGTTTGGCACTCAGATGCAGCAGCAGACTGCACGGTGAAGTTATAAATGCATGGGTAAAGGGTTGGAGTGTAATTCATCACCTCCGTCATCAGTGATCGCTGCAACACGGAAACATTGTTCGAGATAAAATAGTCCAACACTTTATTTTTTTCTTTCTCCTGTCCCCCTACCACACTGCGCTCCTTTCAGATGCCTTTTCTCCTTGGATTACCTCACCTTTTTATCTCGCTTATAAGTGTTTTCTCTAATCCTTTTATCACGGTAATCGCCTCCATCCGCAACATCTTTTTCATCTCTTTCATCTCTAGTTTTTTTTTACACTTGCTCACCACTTTCTCGCTCTTTGTGTCTTTTATTTTACTACTTCACGCTCTACCCATCTCCTTCCACACTCCAGCCTCTTTCCGCTGAGCCTTTGTATAAAACCTTCAGCTGATAATTTGTTTTGTTTTTGTGGCCCCGGTGCTGAGGGGGCACCCTGTCTGCAGCGCGACTTACATAAGGAGCTGAAACAAAGTGACAAAGGTGTCCTAAAATAGACCCCGAAGGCACAAAGGCTGACTCAGGAGATAAAAAACAATGGAAAAATGTTTTTCTTGTACTTGCGATGTGGATGCAACTGTTATGTGTTTGACAATTGCATCAGTTTGTGAAAAAATCCTTACATGCTCTCAACTGTTGAAAATTCTTATATTGGGCCATAAGCGAGGGTTGCAATTAACTGTTTTCTGGTTGTCTTTTAGTTTTTGGATTAGTTGCTATTATTTTAAAATCCTTTTTTTTTCATTCATCCAAACACACTGATGCATCAGAAATTATCTCTGTTTTAGATTTGAAGTTTTGCATAAACCTATTAAAATAAACAAGAATTATTTGTTAATTCACACTTTAGATGGTTGTATGTATTTAGTTTAATCCAATAAGATTTTTCAGAGCATTGCTGTCTGCATATTAGTTTAGTTGTTTCACAAACGCCACGCCTTTATTGACTGAGAGTTTTGTGTAAAGGATCTCTAAAGCAACTTTTGTTTTTCATTTGCATTTGAAACTATTCTCCTTTGAAGTCATTCGGTTTTAACAGACATAGAAGAATGAAAACCAAAGACCAACTTTCTGAATATAATTTTACTTGCACGGTAAGCTTGTCTGTGACAGCCTGGTGACCTGTCTAGGGTGTACTCCCCAACTACCCAACGGTAGTCAGATTAGGCAGCCGTGTGACCCCGAAAAAGATAAAAAGGGTTGAGAAAACGGATTGATGGATGGTTGGATGGTAAGCTTGCGCCCTGCTATGGAGTAGCGAAGCAATTACTGTACGCCAACATTGCCCAACAGTGGCTGGGATAGGGCCCAGCATTCCTGTGGCCCCTGTGGGATTTAACTCTATCGCCAGCGACAGCAAAATAACACAGATACTTTGTTTTACCTTATTAACATAATTCCAACAGATTCTGAAGCAGAAAACAATGGCTTTCCACAGATACGCAACACTTTTCTAATGTATCGGCGTATAGCTGCTTTTCCCTGATTGTGAATCAATTGGAATTATGTTAGTTTCATTCACAGTTGAAGAGTTAAGACAATTCAAATTTTGGTGTTAAAGGGTTAAGCAGGTTTAGTAGATGGATGGATGTGAACTCTTTATGTTCTTGTGTGCATTTGCTTACAATCATGAATGTGTGTGGTGCGTAGAAGCAAAATAATATGAATTACACATCTTTTCTCAAATTTAAATGTAATTTACATTACGCTATCATGCTTGTTACAATATACCAAGGCACAGAATAGTAGTAAATTTAAACTAGGCATCTCCAACCCTGCTCCTTTTGAGCTACTGCCCTGCTTGTTTTACAGCTAATCTTGCTTCAGTAATTTCTGATTAGCTGGATTGAGTGATCCCAGTTTCTGATTGACTGAACACACCCGATCCAGGTGACCAACAATTACTGAAACAGGGTTAGCTGCAAAAAAAGCAGGGCGGTAGCTTACGAGGACCAGGGTTGGAGATAACCTACTTAAACGGTGATGTCGTAGTATTACAGTCCTGGCTAATGCACTGTAATTTCTCTCTGCCTTTCAACTCTCTGATTTCACTAGTCTTATTTCCCAAATTAGATGCTACAGCAGCCTTTAATCCATTCAGAGATGCTATGAGGTTGATAGGTTTAGGAAAACTGTAAAGAAATGGATTGAGAGGAGTTTGAACTGCCAGTTTTAATTGCTTTAGTCCTATGTATTTCAATGATATCATTCTGTGGGAGTTAACTTTAAATGACATACACCTGTACTTTAATCTTTGCTCTTATGAGCATTTTTACTCCTCTGCTCCAACTCTGGGCTGCACGGTGGCGCAGTGGTTACACAGCAAGAAGGTTCCCGGTTCCCGGTTCAAGTCCTGGCTGGGGGACCTTTCTGTGCGGAGTTTGCATGTTCTCCCCGTGCATGCGTGGGTTTTCTCCGGGTACTCCGGCTTCCTCCCACCGTCCAAAAACATGCTTCACAGGTTAATTGGTTTCTCTAAATTGTCCCTAGGCGTGAATGTGAGTGTGCATAGGTGTGTGATTCTGGCCCCTGCGACAGACTGGCGACCGGTCCAGGGGTGTACCCTGCCTTCGCCCATGAGTAGCCGGGTTAGGCTCCGGCAACCCCGTGACCCCGAAAGGGATAAAGTGGATTGGAAAATGAATGAATGAATGCTCCAACTCTTATCTCAGGAAGGAAGAGGCCGGAGAAGGTCTGTAGCCAGAGAACTGCCTAACCCCATTTCCCACACAAGTGATTCTCAAATCACTTGTATTTCTCTCTTCTTTATCTCCTTTCTCTTCTGTTCTTCACTTTGTGTGATTTAAACTACATCTCCAGACACTTGTTCAATAACACAAGCTTGCATACATTTTCTATTTTCATTGGAAGACTTTGGCAGAATCACTGAGACTATTCAGCTAGAATGCTTTGCAGGACTTTCCATCAGGCCTGTAAAGGCTCACTGACATTTACACAGTTAAATATCATTGGCAGCGCTCAAATGAAACTGTTTCTGTGCGATGGTTGGGTCCGTAAAGTCCTAAGCGTTCACTGTACCTTCTAGGGAGTGGTCTCAATCCCCTTCTCTCTCTCTGCTGATGGGGGAATTGATGTGACAGATTTGCAGCAGATAAGTGCCTCACGTTAGTGGGAATCCTAATGAATAAATTATGCTCTTTTCCATTCCCTTTCAGTTTGATAAGAAAAAGACAGAGGGGTGAGACTCTGACTCGGAGAGGATTAAAAATGGAAGTGGTTGCAAATAGAAACCACGAAGTGACCTTTTGGACAGTTTTATTATATTCTGTTTAAGTTTCTTTAATGCTAGTTAGAAAACAATATTTGACAAAAAGGAGGAAAAGGATCTCATCTAAAGCTTTAAACCAACTGAAGAATGTGATTTCCCATTAGACACAGAAAATAACTTCCCACAGACAGACAGGAAACTTTGGAAAGAGGATTTCCGAAGGTAGGATTCTTTTCTTAGTCCTGAGTATTGCAGGCAACAATAATACATTATAGTTCATAAAATGGCTTTTGTTGTCTCTTTTTGAATTATTTCGTTATGTTTGAAGCTTTTTTTTCTGTGGGGGAACCCTGTCTGATGATCGGTTAAACATTCAAACCTCAAGTGTCAAAATTCTGGAATGAATCTGTGAAAAGTCTGCCATGTAAACATGGGTTCCTCATGTTAGACTCTACAAATCTAAACACACCAGAGTAATGAAGCCACAGTGAAGCCTGAAAGTTATTGAGCCTGTGTTTGATGGAATTACAACATGATGTTCACTTGTCTGAGACTTGGCTTGACGTTGAAGTCATTATTCCTGTCTGTCATACAAATGCAGCCATTGAACAGCCCACAAAGGCACGCTGTCCTTCTGTGAGTTTTCCAGTTTGTATGACCCTCAGGGAACCATTGTAACAGTTGGAGTCTGAGCAGTTGCATAGGTCAGATTTAACGTGCTAAAAGTCAACACGATGAAAAAGAGCTGCTTTATTGTTTGAGTTTTTTTTTTTTTTTTTGTGCTGGTGACCTTAGTTAACAAGTTTGACTAAAACATGGGGAAGCTAAGTCTAGAATAACTCAGCCTTATACCACTGCGATTTAGGCTTGGCTGTCAGCCACAGAGGGTTTCTGTGTTAAAAGGTCAGCTCAGTGTCATCGGTTAACCACAGCTCAAGACTAATGACAGACTGCATGCTTTTCGGTGCTCGGGAGTTGTGTGCGTCTGTGCATGTGTAATAAAACTCCGCCTTTCTGGATAACATGTCAGAGCAACATAATCCATTCATTAGGGGAACAGAAGGGGGATGTCTGCCCACAGTCACGTGTTCAGTTTTTTGGGTTGCATTGTGTTTTTGGGAGGCAATAGGAGCCTGTTTTACAATCATACCATTAAAATGACAACGTTTAATCAGCCAGTGCAATATTTTGAAAGGCTTGGCTGCATTTTGAAGTACTCGGGCACTGCCAACTGAAGCAGGTGCACTCTGACAAGCTGCAAGGTGACAAAAAAAATATAACCAGAGGCTCATGAAATTTAATTTTTTTTTAATTTAGCCGTTTATGAGGGGCACAAGATCCCTCAGGAAGTTCTCTACCAGCAGCGCTGACTGAATCACACAGCATGGTTTGCTCACTCCCTACTCTTCTCTTTTTCTAGGTAACGATTTGTTCCTGGTGGCTGTTCATGAACTCGGCCATGCTCTCGGCCTTGAACACTCCAATGATCCCACGGCCATCATGGCCCCTTTCTACCAATACATGGATACAGACAACTTCAAACTGCCCATGGACGACCTGATGGGCATACAGAAGATATACGGTACGGCAGACATTTTTTTATTTTTTATTGATTTTATTGATTTAAGTCCAAGTACTGGAACACCAGTTTTAAGTTTTAAGTTAAGTTCAAATGCATTCGAATGTATTTGGAAAATTGTTTAGTTTTAGAAGTATTCCCCTTGTTTAAAGGCTATTTTTGGGCAAAAGATGAGACTCTAGGTTGCCGATATTGCACATGGATCTGGAGCAGATGCAGCTATTAACTGGTTATGGGTAATTCAGTTAATTGAGTTTTTTTTTTTTTTTTTTACTTTGGATCACAAGTTCAGAGGAGTTTGACTCAAATTGATTAAAAAAACAAACCAAAAAAAGCTTACTTTTTCCAAGGTCAACGTTTAGCTCATATTCGCATCAACTTATAAATAATTGACCTCACTAGCCTAACTAATCAGAAATCATTTAGAAAGCTAAAAATTAATTTAAAACAAAAAAACATGTCACACTCCAGAGTGTTACTCAACTAAAATTGGAATGATCCATTGTAAAAAAAAATTCTTACTTTTAATCATTTTGTCTGCTGTATTTGTTTTGTTGTTGTCACAAGCCCAACTCATAAACCCACCACCAGTGTGCTTCATAATTATAGTTTATTAAAAAAACATATAGACAAATGTCGAACAGTGTGTCATGCTTACAGATGTTAATTGGAGTTTTGTTTGTCCAATTATTTAAGTTGCACAATTTCTTGGTTGATTAGAATTGTGCTCTTTTTTTCTGTTTTCTTTTTTTTTTTGTTATGTTGCTACATACATGTATTAAAAATGTTGCTTCATTTCAAATGTTTAGAGTGTATCAGTAGGGATGAAACACAGTGAAATGCAGTGGTATTCTAAGTTACAGCTGTCAGCATCATCAAGCCGTCTCAGTCTATCTAAATGACTGTCTCATGAATGCAAATACACACACAAAAGAACCCACCATCTGCCTGCATGGTCAGGCCACGACCTTCTGGAAATGATAGATCCAGGCAGAGATCACATCTCTCCTCATCCCCCCTGTGTTTTACTTGTCTCCTCTCTGTTGACCCCTGAATTCCCTGAATTATAACAAGAGATGAAGGGCAGAACAAGTGATAGCAGTTCCTGTCTTAGCCTCATTCCCTTCCCTCCAACAGCTGACCCCCTCTTGTTTCTCATGACAACAGTGATAGCTACACATTCAGCTAAAAAGGGACAAGGCAGGGCGTGCACTGATGGATTGAAAGGTTGTTGAATTGAGCTTGGCCAGGAACAGAGGCGAACTTGAATAAAGTTAGGAATGCACAACATAAGTAAACAGATCTAGGAGAGATTAAAACTGTTGGAGGAATATTAGGTCATTAGATTAACTTTTGTGTGAGATTTGGTTACATAGCTAGTCTGCTTTTTTTTTTTTTACTCTTGTGTTAGTATTGTGTTTTTAATCTTCAGATCATGTTTTTTTTTACTCTCATTTGGACATTTGTTCAAAAATGAAAGAAACGTGTAGCAACTGATAATGTACCGTGAAGATAAATACAGATTGCATACAAACATATATTGATGTTGTCTACAGTTTTTCCTTTCAAATTCCCAAATGATGTTTTTCTTGCTGACCTTTGAACATAATGACTTCCTGTCCTTTTGAAGAAAAAAGCCCTGATTTGTTTGCTCCAGCAGCAGATTTCACTCAACGCTGGCATTACAAAATGTACCATGATGGCTTCCCCTAAAAGAGTCAGTAAACTTTAGTCGCAAGATTGTTTTAGTTGTAAAATTGATCTATGGTAAATTACGTATACTTATGTAGTGCTTTTCTACTTTCCTTGAATGCCCAAGGTGCTTTACAGTCCCATTCACCCATTCACACTCTGATGGTGGCTCTGCTGCCGAACACTGGCGCCAACCTTCCGTCAGAGGCAAACACACAGTACAAATATTCTTTGGAAGGATATATATATATAAGGACTTAAATTAAGAGTTCCTGTTCTTAAATTCCTTGTGCTGTATTCTGTGGATCTTTAGTTTGGTATTCCCTCATACAGCCTAGAACAGGGATGGGCAACTCCAGGCCTTGAGGGCCGCAGTGTGTGAAGGATTTCCAGATATCCAAGCCCTACTCATGACTTATTACCTGCTTCAGGTGTGTCCAGCCAGTTAGAACATGCCAGATCATGGTATGTTGGAAAACATGCAGGAATGCGGCCCTCGAGGCCTGGAGTTGCCCATCCCTGGCCTAGAATGTAGAAGAATAATACTAACCCTATTCCCTGGTTGACAAATACTACAGAGGGGGTTTGTCATTGTGTCGGGGTGTTATAAGATACAATTTCAAAATCAAATGTTCTGAAAATTTCCCAGAATTAAAAAAAAAAAACAAGTTTACATTGATACCCACTAGGTTGGTGTATATCAGGGGTCAGCAACATTCATGACATGAAGTACCAATTTGAAATTTTCTCCTTTATAACTGTGCTATCACCAACTATAATATGAACTCAGTTGTAATTCACCCTTCAATGTATCCTGTTAGGGGTAGCCACAGCCACAGGTGGTTTGGGAGAGAACTTTACGCCATATGCCCTTCCTGAAACAACCATGTATTTTCAAGGCAGAGGCAGCAGCAGAAAGGGTCTTGCCTAAAGACCCACACTGCAATTTAGCTCATTGCACGCCCTGAGAAGCAAACTCAGGTCCAGAACAGAAATAAAGTCTGGGTATAATCTGACTTTGCATGATTTTTATTCAACAAATTGAACTGATAAATCAATAAAGCAAGCTTTATTTATAAAAATCACTTTAAAATTAAAAACAGACAACAAAATACAAAAAAAGAAAAAAACTAAAACCAGCCCACATTTTTGGCCCCCCTTCCCTCCCTTTCATTCACACATACACTGGATGAGCCCACACACACAATGCATACAGGCAGGAATCCTGACTGGAGTTCTAAAAGAGAAGGGATGAAGTTCTAAAAGAGAAGGCGTGGTTCTGCTGTAAGGAAACAATATATCTCTCATACCAGGAGCAGCTCAGCGACAGAACATCACCACAGCGCCCACCCACACCAGACAGCAACAGGGTCCACTCCACAGCCCTGAGGATGTGATGTTGGACCCCAGTCGCCAGAACAAGAGCGAGCACTGCAATAATCAACAAGCAAGCCGGCAAGTCCCGGTACCAAAGATCCCCATGTGGAAACATTACGAGGCCAAAAACATGAACAAAAAAGCAGCTTGCGGATTTACTTAGCACTTTCCCCACTGACGCAGGTCCTCTTGTTCCATCCACAGACACGTGCACATACCATGCCACCACCTGTCATCTCACCAGCAACAGTTTCAAAACACATGGGAATTATTACGTCGTTTTTTTTTTCCTATTACTTTTTTTCCATCCATCCATCCATCCATCCATTTTCTTCCGCTTATCCGGGACC
>BSAI01000108.1:39659143-39688903 GCA_036245035.1 Adrianichthys oophorus
TCCGGGCGACGCAACTGGATCTGTGATGTTTATTTTCATAAAGGGGTCTATTACTTTTTTTTCGCATTAATTTCAATTGCCCGTTCATGAAGGCTGATGCGGAAAGTAACGCACGTTGTGTAAAACAATTACGTTTTATTGAAAAAAAGCGGCAGTGTTAATATAGGTGTGCACAGTCACAGTGACAGTGCTGCGTGAATGGACCCTTTCTTTATGACGCCACAGGAGAACGAAGATCATTGCCAGTAGATTGTCACTCTTATCAAATCTGAAACCAACTGTGTCAACGTGTGCCACAGGTTGCCGACTTATGGTGTATATAAACCATTATGCATTCGTTTGAACAATATGTCATCCGCAAAATGGAAACAAGTCACTCGTTGAAGATGATGTAAATTAAATATTTATTAATATATTTTTTATAAATCATCTAGGTTTTCATCATCAGAACACAGCGGATTCATTAAAAAGTTTTCGTAAAATGTTTCTTCTAATTAGATTTTAATTTTGGCAAATAGGTGACGTCGTATTTAGCATTAAAAAAAGTTGTAGTGTCCGAATTGCATTAAAATCCAGGGCACTGGATAGTCCAACACTATAAAGTCTTTTAGCGGTTTGGGTAAATAATGTAAATATTGATTCATTCTTGTTGCATATTAGACCTGGACAATATGAGAAAAATCTGCAATGTGCGATATCTGTGTTTGAAACTGAGATGACGGCATGACTTGTAATAAATGGACAAATAGCAAAACAGAAATACTAATACATTTTCATTTCACTGTGACAGTTTTATTTAAATAATTTTTAGTTTTGCATAGTATCTGTGTTTGGAGAACGTCACCTGTCCTGAAAGCAAAGTATCTCCAAATAACCGACATTAGGGGTGTTGCTGATCACAAAACCCACGGTTCAGATCCTGTAAAGGTTTTAGAGTCATAGCTGGGATCATTTTATATATCAGTAAGAAGAGGGGGAAAAAGGAAAACCAACTAGATTAAAGCTAAAAAAAAAAAAAAGTTTTTTGAATTGTTTTACAACATGTTTTTAATAACATTTATAAAGTACTTCAAAACACAAACACATGCATATATTACATAAAAAAGGTGCTCCTTAAGGCCTATTAAAAAAAACAAAACACTAATAACATCTTTGATCTCATGAAATTCCTAAATAAAAAAAATACTAAATATATTTATATAAAGGAAAGAGGTGCAGCATCTTTAAAAATAAATTAGATGGATGGATGGAAGGAAGAATTTACAACTTTAAATTCTTGTAACTTTGTGTCCCCTGCCGCTGCAATAAACCCCCCCTCCGTCCTTCTCCTCACTGAGGACACGCAGCAGCTGGTTTTTTTTTCCACAGGACAGAGACAGGAAAATCTCTGAGAAATCCAGGAAAACCAGGAAAATCTTTGGATAGCCTAAAAAAAACGGACGTGGAAACGTGTTTTTTGTAGAACTCTGCAAAATAAATAAACCTGATCTCTCATCATCCGCATCTTATGAGTTAAACTCCTCCCACACACAGCGGGAGTGTCCGATTCTTTTAGACACACTTTAACAACAAGCATCAGGCAGCAACTTTGACGCACGTTAAGCTATAGACGGTGGACTCAAATTTGATGTGCGAATTGTGTGCTGTTTGATCAGAAAATTGATTTAAATGATGTGCGCCAGGGGTTGGGGGGTGGGGGATCCACAGTACACCTGTGTGATGAACTGTGGCGAGTGATCGGATCCGATAAACCCCTAACTGACATGCTTTTTTTTTCTCCACGAGCACATCCTCTGTGGTGCTGCTCCCAGCCATCACAAGTCTTGTTCAGTCAAAAGTTTTTTTGTTTTTTTTTTATATTCCCGCACCATGTAGAAGGCGGGCATCTAGCATTAAAGAGCTCCCGTGATTGGTCAAGGACACGAAGAACTCCATACCATTGATTTAATGTATAAATGATTTTATTTGATTTGTTACTATAAATAATTAATTAGTATTACCATTATTATGTATTAGTAAAGTATTATGCACCCTGTAGTGTGGATAATACAGTATTTACTCTATTAGAGATCATTTCAGATTATCAGTGTATTCACAGAGATTTTTAAAAAAAATTTAATAATTAAATTTTTGCTGATTCATGAGTTTTGGTCCATCAAATTGGACTGACTAAACTGAAAACCCTGTTGAAATGCATGCGTTTCATATTGCAAGCATGTCTGCATTTTCATCCAAATATCAACTGTATTTCCCAGTACTTGCATAACCACAGAGTGCTTTTGGCTCCACTAATCCGGGGATGAGTTTCAGAGGCTTTCATTTAGCCAGTGCATGGAGTCTCTCACATGCAGACATGCTTATCAGTTTTGCCTATTGCCCAGTCTCTTAATCCTGCTATTGGCCGGATTTCCAACTGATTAATGCTTTACTTTTTTCTTTATTTGATTGCTCTCTGGAGATTTACCCATTCATGGCTTCTGTGGCATTTGCACTCAGTAACAAAACACTGAACTGCTTTCATTATTCGTCCACAACTCCTGAAGGTTTCAAGGAGGATGCAGGGTTTCCACTCATGCACGTTTCAGGACTGTTTACCACATTGCGTCTCATCGCGGTCATCTATTCCTGCATCTGTTGGCCCAAATCCACACATGACAGGACACATCCTCACAGTTACAAAAGCGTGTTATTCACGCGCTGTCATTTGCTAAATTATTCATAAACTCAGCCCACTTGTTTGTACTCCTTAGCCTCTCTCTGTCTCGTCTCTCTCTCTTTTTCTCATGTAGTTTATGAATGTTGAATGACTCTCAACCAATCCTGGGCCTTCATCAATAAGAAGCATCTGTTAATCTTACTTTTCATGTCAAACTTTTATTATTTTGTTACTCTTAAGTCAAGTCTTTAGGCCTTTAATTTATTTTCTTTTGTTCTTCTCTCTCTTTTTTCATATATTTATTCAATATTTTTGTCTCCACACTGCTGTTCTGTTTTAACATATTCAGACATCATGGGACAAAGGTTTTTCTGCCATCATGCCTGGGGTTTACATCTCATACCTGTATTAGAATTTTCAAAACTGTAAAGGCAATATTGGAATTATTTTGGAATGAACAGCAGCAATTTGCATCTTTAACTTCTGAAAACCTGGAATTCACATGTGTGTACATTTTGGGTTATATTACTACAGTAGTAAATTCCGCTATCAAAGCCCAAATAAGAAGAGAAATTTTAAAAAATTCTTATCAAACAAGAGCTCAGGTCTTAAAGTCCCATTCCAATCATCTTTTGATCCTTTAATTATTATTTTGCAGTTTTTATCCAAAATAAAAAAAATACGCTTTGAGCCAGATGTCAGCTCAGACTAGAAAAACAAAAACGTACATTGATCTATTTGTCTACAAGTAAACGCACTGGAATGTGCATTCACGTGCTTAAACTATGTCACAAATACGATCTTTTTTTTCTACATTTTTTCGTCTGTTCCTGATTCACACAAATTTAAACTAAGAAATACTCAGCAATGACTATTACTCAGAAAGCCTAATTTTCCTTGTATATGGATGTCCTCCATCATGAGAAAAATGCCACAAAAACATGTTAAAACACCAAAACATGATTTTCATTGGAGTGGGTCTTTAGGAAGCTAAGAGTTTATAGTTTTTCTAGAGACAGGAAAAAAAGGACAAGGTCATTAGTCCAAATAGGTGGATAGTCAATAGATCCTTGGTTACATATGTAAGTATGTGTCTACCTCTGGTTAGGGTTTGTCTTGTATTTGAACATCTGGACATTGAGTGTCTTCAGTCTGCTGCAAGGACGTCCTGTGTTGCATTAACCGCTCAGCAAGTAGCACATTTCCCAATAGTTCCAAAAGCATAAATTCTGATTTCTTCACCTAGAGAATATGTTGTCTTTTCATTATGGCTCGATGAGGTGTGATTCATTTCACCACTTCCCCTTTACAGTTTGTTAAAAAAGTAGTTTGGTTGTAAAAACAGCATGCTGCAGATTTATGTGTTGAAACAAAGTGAGATTTATTTCTCTGACTTCCTCCAGGCCCACCTGATAGGATTCCCCAGCCCACCAAGGCTTTGCCCACGGCGCCCCCTCCCCGTTCCCATCCTCCCTCAGACCCTCGTAAGCCAGACAGACAGCCACGGCCCCCATGGCTTCCCCCCGGAGACACACCGTCACCTCCTAATGCTAAACCAAACATCTGCGACGGAGACTTCAACACCTTGGCTATACTAAGGCGGGAGATGTTCGTCTTTAAGGTAAATGAAGAGTCTCTCATATCAAAGCAGACCTGCGGCTTTTTCACATTTGTATTCCAGGAGTCTTTTTGAACCTCTGAGCTGTTTAGCTTTTACTTACATCTTTGAAAAGCAATCAGTCTTTGCAGGCTAAAACAACCCTCTGCGCCTCAAGAGTCTTTTCCTGCTTAACGTTTCTGGGGGAAAGAATTTGACTTATCGACTGATAAATGCAACTTACTGCTTAATTCAGACCAGTTTAATTGGCCTGTAGGGTTGAGAACTGTTTGTTAACAGAGGGAGATGCAGCAACACCAGTTTGAACTTGTCTACCTCCCATCCAGCATCTGCATAATGTCTTTTTAAAATATATCAAGAATTATGTTGTAAAATTATGGTTTAAAATGCTATACAAACTAAAGGCTAGTTAGAAATCCATAAGCTGCAATTCACGGTTAACATGATTTGCATGGCAGGGATGGTCTGTTTCAATGTTAAATCATTGTACAGACATCGTCAGAAGTCCTGTAGCATTGTTCAAGTGTCAGCAACAGTGCAACAGCGTTTTGGGCGACGTGACAACGCATTGCTGCAAAAATTCTGACTTGTGGCGAATATTTGGCCACGCGAGTTCAGTTATCTGAACCTTGGTGAAGAATTCATGTCATGTCAACAAATCAGGGACTGAGCTGTGGCCCGTGATGTGTTGACGATGTGATCAGCGGGTGAAGTCCAAAACCAACATTGAAGAGAGTTTGATTTTTCTGCTCCTGAACTGTATAATATTTTTCTATTTGCATCGGGACAATTACAAAATGGTCCTCTATATTGTTCCACTGTTTTTTTGCCCTTCTTGGACAATTCAGGGACAGCAAGTCGTCAAACTGGGTCAGAGAGATGGAAGTAGCACTGAAGCAGTCATTCAGATGCAGCTCCTGCTATAGACGGTGAACCTCACCGTACTGGAGGAGTCTCTGAATGATGTCATCAATCCAGACATAGAGACTTGCTTATCAATGCTTTTGAAGAGCTCTTCAAATTAAATAAACCTGATCTCTCAACATCATCCGTTTCTTCTATGCATTGACTGTACACGAGACAGATATACAATCAATGCTTCCATTTAGAGATGAGGTAAAATAATATTGGACAGTAGCTCCTCTCACACACAACGGGAGTTTATGAATACATTAATGGACAAGCAGTGAGCAGCAATTTCATCGTGCGTCAAAACAGAGGCGGAGGATGCGAATGTGTGGCGCGATTTGGGTTTAGTGTGATTGCAACATATGTCCAGTTGAGTCCTTTGATAATTAATTTGTTCTTTTTTGAGAAAAAAGCTTTGGATTAAGTTGAATTTTTATTAAAAGAAACACTGGACTTTGTTTTGTGCAACTTCTCATTTTTTTCCCCATGAACTCTTGTGTCGCTGCACACAAAAAGTTTATGTTCTTGGTGTAAGCTGGTGAGCAGACGGCTTTGGCAACATACAGTTCTCGGGTCAACACAAAGCTGTTCTGTGTCTTCCGCTGCAGGGAGAATTAGTGCATCTGCTTTATGTAAGAGCAACTGTATTTTCCTGAGGATATAAATAGAGCGTTCATCAGTTTAATAAGAAGCTTGTGGCTTGCGTGCTATCTGTGTGCTTTTGAACCCCACATAGCGGTTTTTATTTTGCTTTTTTTTTTTTTAAACATATATCTAAAATCTCCAGTCGGGCTTTGAATCACAGCCACTACTTATGAACGTTTTTGACCATAACAGACCTCTGTGTCTGCTGAAGGAAACGGTAACTGCCAGTCACAACATGCCGAATGCAGACTTTGGCCTGACAGACTTTCAGTCTGCTGCAGCTCATGAATGCCTCACAGAAGAAGAGTTTGACATCTTAAAGTGATGAGGATCATGGAATATCTGCAGAGGTAGATTTCCCTGGAAGCTCGCTGCAGAAGATGACATACATTGGTCACTTTAAAGGCCCTTGTTGCCATGAAGTTAAGACAAATTTACAAAGTTTTAAAGTTTAAAAAGGATTGGATAAAAACATCATAAATAATGTTTGGCTGGAATTTTTATTTCATTCCCTGCGGGGCACTTTCAGACCACCTCTGTTGTGAATTGAGGCTTAATAAATGCATAGCTTTATCAATGAAATTCCCTCAAAAAAGAACAAACATGTTATTATTTTTGTTCCCCTGGCAGTAGAATTGTCCCATTAGGTCAGGCATATCCAAAGTCCAGCCTGTGGGCCAACTTTGGACATACCATACAGCAACTAGACACTGTTTTGCAGCTGATCAGAAAACATGCTTAAGATCATTCTAATAATAATCTACTCTGATAATAGATGAAACCTTTTACCATCAATTTGTTCAGTTATATGACAAGTTAAAAATCTAAACAGAAATATCAATGTTTTTCATGCAACTTTATGAGTCCTTTAACCCCTGGTAAATTTCAGTAGAAATGTTTGCTACTTCTTGAAATGTAGAACTTTGTGATTACTAATTGTCTGTCAACAAAAAGGCTACACTGTGGAGTAGTGTTTATCTCTGTCACCTTTAGCAAGAAGAACCTGGTTCAAATCTTGGCTGGGACCTTTCTGTGTAAAGTTTGCATGTTTTCCCTCTGCAGGTGTGGATTTTTTCCTGCTTCCTCCTCGATCCACCGTAGATGTATATTAAAGGGTAACACAACGGTAATTCAATTTTTTTTTGGCTGTTTACCTGAACAAATGGGGCTTTAAACGATGATTTTTGGTCCTTGCCAAAGTTTTGTCAATTAAAGAAAAACGTGTTTAATTCCTAAAAATATAGTCTAAAGCCGTCTCTGTGCTGCTCCCTAGAGGTTAAAACGAGTTAGCACAGTTGAACTTTGTGATTGGTCAACTGGTGTAAGTCCCTCGTCATTTCAGAAGTTGCACGTCATCATGCTCTGCAGCTCCAGTTTCTCAGCCTTCCTGCCCTAGTCCCGCCTCTTTTTTTGCATTTTTCAAATCTGGGCTGAGGGTGGAGTCAGCCTCCAACTGTCTCGTTGTGTTACCCTTTAAGTATAATAGACATGCTGTGCCTAGTGGGAAGGGCCAAACAAAAGATCAAAGAATGTTTCTGAGATCAAAATAAGATTACTATTGTGTTTTATTTTCCTGTTAACTTGCTTTATAACTTTAATTTAATGTTGAAGAAATTACTTTTTTCAGACAGACTTGGTCTTTATTTTATCTCTGATCTTGAAATCAGAAATTCACAGTAATTTTAGTAATTTCAGATGTATTTCTGTACTATACGAACAAAGGAAAAATTTCACTAAATAGTACATTTGCATTTTATGTGGTTATAAGAGATCAAAGAATGCAAGCCGAATGGTTGGCCCTCACACATTTCACTTCACCAAATCATGCCCATCTTGCAAATAGTTAGGACACCCCTCCTTTAGATTATTTGAAGGAGTTGTTTTGCCTCACCAAATTTAATTAAATTTGATCACTTTTCTTTAACAGTTTCCCCTCTCATTCAGAGCAATACTCTAAAACTGTATTTTTAATTAATGTTTGAATAAATACCGATGAACAAAGGGTGTTTTTTTTTACAACTGGTAGGAATGTCCGCATCGCATTCCAACAACTCTTGTCTTATTTTGATTTTTCACTTCAATGTCTTAAATGTTTCACCAAATGGCTCACATTTTCCAAAGGTCCATATGAAAACCAGACTAAAGGCTAACAAAGAGAGGTGATTTGTTGAGCGTGGAGCAATATGTTTAAGTTAACTTTCCACACATTGTATCTTTAGGAGCACGAGAAATATGAGAAAGTGGGTTGACCTGCTCATTATTTGCCCGTAAATCACTGTCTTCCTTTTCCCTCTGTTAATCAAGAGTGCTTCAGTAAAGTGAAATCAATAAGTTTAGCTTGGATTCCCTGTGCTTGTGTGATCAGTAGGAGGAGCAGGTGGTCTTAATATTTATTCGCTCTCGATCACCTTTCTGCCAGTTTTCTGCTAAAAAGCTGACATTTTGTGTTAACACCTTTTTTTTCCACCACATAGTTAAAGCTGCCCAACTGCAAACCAGTTTATCTGGAATCATAATTAGAGATGTTTATTTTTTAACTGACGATGCCAAACTACACAAATGAGGCTTCAAGAAACTTTGAGTGATGACTCCTGGAGCAGGAACCATGTCTTATGTGTCTACATCTTATTTTAGTTTAGTACAAAAGTTTTGTTACCTTGCTAGTGACTCCTCAGTGGTAATATATTTTCTTAGTTTTCTTAGAGGATTTTTCTTTGCTCCAATATTTTATCCTTTTGATCTTTTTCAAACTGCAGATTTTAACTGTTGTCGGAATGTTTCAGAAAAGCAGAGTTTGGTCGATTCCAGCATAAATCTACCATATTTACTGCACCATAAGGTGCACCATAGTATAAGGTGCAATCTCAATCACTGGGTCAATTTCTGTACTTAACCCAAACACAACACACACTGTATTATACCTTATAAATAAGGTAACAAAAGGAAAACTGTGAGTTTAGTTGAACTTTAGTCCACTCTTTAACAGTCCATTGTAATTTTTTCATTAATATGCTCCCGCAAATCCATCAGTGTCATCATCTTTGGTGTTTGAATTGAACAGCTGTGCTATTTTGGAATCAAACATGCTGGTTCCCTCTCATCGTTGTTGGAGTCCTTCTCATTGCTAGGTCATTATTCAGCAATGATGCTGACTTTAGTGAAAGCTCGTACAACAGTTCAAGCAGAGCCCTTAGCCCAGGCGTTTACTATCCATTCACATATGTAGGCGCTGCTTTCCAGTCTTAGTAAAAGTGTGATCCAAGTGTTATCCATCGGTCCCACAAACAAAGACGCACTCTCTATTCCGTTTTTCCTCCGGTGGCACCGGGAATCTTTCTCTTAAGGCCTGAAGGTGACTTCACGGAGTGTGATCGAATTAATTTTAGCACGGCTAAATCCGAGTGACTATTGCACAGAGTCACATGCAGCAAGGATACTGGAAAAACATGTAAAGTTTGACTGGATCTCTGCGTGGAGCGCGACACGCAGCCATGTGCAAGTGGGGAGCACGGACTTCCTGGAGCACTCAAAATCAGACACGCGCTCCACGGGGCCCATGATCATCTCCTGAATGAACAGACAAAGGAACGCGTCAGACAGGTCATTCGCGTGTTCAGCTCACAGAAGCACTGTCTGTGACGGACTTCAAAATGTGCACCGTGCGCTTATCCGTGCTGCCGCTGCTCCATTGTCAGCGAGAAATGGACCGAAAATTAACTGTGTGTGCTCTTCCCAAGAACATTTATACAAATTTTGGAACTCAAAAAGGGGCACTGGATTATTAGAAGCACAGTCGATTTTTAAAAAAAGTTTAGGTTTTAAATTGTGCCTTATGGTGCAGAAAATAAGGTAAGAATGTTTTTATTTTTCTGCAATGTTAGGTATTGAACTTTGAAGTAATAGTCAGTTAAATATTGAAACCTCTAAGAATCCAACTTTGCATCTCTTTTAGATTTTATTTAAACTTATACACTATTAAATGTGAAAATAGATTAATAGCTGCTCCAATTATACCCATTAACATGTAAGTGAAGCACTTTGTTCTCTTGTGCTGTGTTGGTTTAGCAACTTTGGAAAGCCTTTACATTTTTCTAGTGTTTAGAGTTCAGAGTGTTCTGTTGATGGTGACAGAAACAGAAATATTCTGTCCTGAAATAACAACAAACATTAGAAATGAGTAATACATTCTTCTTAAGTTTAACTCAACATACACTTCCAATGTAAGCATACTGGTGTGCAGTTGGGATGTCACAATCCACTTTCCCCACAATTGGGTTCAAAGGTATAACATGCAATTTGGTCGTAAGCCCTAAGTGGCCCTACCACTTATTTGCACACTATTTTTTTTAATCTAAATACTACTTTTTCTTTATTAAAATATGGCAGAATTTTCTTAATATTCTTTTGTAATTTTTGCACTGAAAATCATGATTTTGTCCTGTCCTAACTAAACTAAAGGTGAGATATCTGTCAATAATAAACATATTCATAAAAACAAAGTTGTATTCATAAAGACAAAGTTTTATTCATAAAGACAAAGTTGCGCACATTATAATAATTTGAGCACAACTTTGCAAAAAAAATATATGAATATAACATTTAGTTTTACGTTTCACATGTCTGTCTTGAATTCAACATTCTTCTGTCAACATACTGTCAGGCAAATACAGTACATCGAGTCCCGAAGCATTGATTGTTCATATTGCGAATGTGTGCTGGTTTATTCATTAAACTAAAATAAAATACAACTTTTTAGAATGTTATTGATCCAATAACGGGAAAATTATGTTGATAGCCATAAAAAACAGATCTTAATACAGCAATCTCCGGCTGCATTTTGTGGTTGTCACTTCACAGCGGCTGATCTTGTAAACCAGGGGTCGGCGACCTAGGGTTAGGGTTAGGGTTAGGGTTAGGGTTAGGGTTACCTAAGGGCACGTTTGCCACAGTTTGCACGCAGAGGGAAAGACAGTGGCACGGAGGAGTGTGACAGTAATAAAAGCACTTGAACTTTCGTCTGCTCATATCTTTCGGATTTGAACAGAGTGACAATCTCTTCTCACAATGATCTTTGTTCCCCTGTGGCGTCATAAGGAAATGGTCCATTCACGCCACGCTGCCACTGTGACCCCGCCCACCTATATAAACACAGCCGCTTTTTTATAGTGAAAAAATGTAAAAGGAAAAAATAAAAACACAACTACTAAGTTTTCTGCAGTGAAATTGAAATGTTTAATAATTCCCATGTGTTTTGAAACTGTTGCTGGTGAGATGACAGGTGGGAGGATATCAGTCTGTGGATGGAACGTGAGCGAGTAAATCCGCAAGCTGTTGCACGTTTATGACTGCATGGCTGTATTTTTTGGTCATGTTTTTGGTGTTGCAAGTTATGTTTCCACATGGGGATCTTTTGTACCAGGACTTGCCGGCTTGCTCAGTGTTTATTGCTTGCTCTTGCTCGGGCATCACATCCTCAGGCCTGTGGAGTGGACCCTGTTGCTGTCAGGTGTAGGTGGGCGCTGTGGTGATGTTCTGTGGTGGAACTGCTCCTGGTATGCATAAATACCGGTGTGAAGCCCATTGAGACAGCTATAGTTGTGATATGGGCTATATAAAAAATGAATTTTGAATCAAATTGAATTGAATCTGGACAGGATCAGGATCTGGAGCCGCCTGTTCTGGGAATAAACTGGCTGACTAATTCGCGGGGGGAGAGAGGGGGATCCCTGCGCCGTCTGCTCGGGTATTTTTCTTTTCTCTTATCAATCTCTTATTAACATTTTTTTTTTCGACAAACATGGACTTTTTTTTATATCTAAATTGATGGATGTCTGATGCTCTTTTTTGCCACCACTTCCGGGTCTGGTGCATTGTTTATACACTCATTTGTCGTCGCCTCAACAAAAAAGGCACAAGGACATCAATGTGAATAACATATTTATTAATATTATTCAGCAGAGATATGGTATCAAGATAACATGCATGCCAGGGGAACAATGACATCCTAAAAAGTTTACCAGTAATTCTATTTTAGTTCAATAAATGAGCCTCAACGGGCATTCTAACTCAGTTGAATCGATTTTTCATGACTCGATGTATATGCCTGTCACTCCATGACTTATTTTTAACAAAACTGGTTAACAAACCAGTTCTCCTGTTAACAAACTGGTTAGCAGGAGAAGTTTGTATTCAATACAACCAAGAGTCGTGTTCAAAACTAAGACAAAGCGTACTGTGCACAACTTTGTCTTTATGAATACATTTCTTATTGGCAATTACCTTACCTCAAAATATTTACTATTTTTCTTTTTGCACCGTTTGGTGCTTCCCATGTATGCACCTTACTTCATGTGCTACACTTTAATGTGGCTAAAACAAACTCCTGTCCTTGCTCTCTGTACACACACACACACCACATTTGGGACTTTTTATTGCATGTTTATGTAGCACCAAGTCTTGGACAAACGTCATCTCATTTCACTCTGTACTGCGTCAGCTAAATGTGGTTGAAACAGCCATAAAGTGTCTTGATTCCTGAATTGAATGCTTGCAAAAAAGTTCAGTCCTCTTTCAGTCTTACCTGTAAATTTCCCATTAGTTCTATGTTTAATATGTTGACACTCCTTAGGCCTAACTCTTTATAAACTCACGACCATATGGCAAGAATAAACATTCATTTATATGCATGTATTCATACACTAACCATTCTTTTTTTTCCACTTAAAACCAACTTGGTCCAGGTGTACCACAGATGTACTGCAAGTCTGAGCTGAGAATCAGACAGAAAGTTTCCAGTTCTTTCAGCTCCCAAAAAAATAGATGTACATTCTCAGACATCATTATTGAAGTTTGGATGGCTTCATGGCTCACTGCAGTTTTCGCAGTTTGTAGAGCCAGAAAATGCACACAGGGATTTAAGGGATTTGGGTCAACCTTTTACTGCGACACAGTTTCATTTAGGTTACAATATTTCCTTGGTGGAACAGAAATCCAACCAGCAGCGTTGAAAGACATTAGCTTCTGTTTTTGTCTCTAAACTGTTTCCTGAAAGTTTTCCACTGTAGGATAATTATGCATTAAATCCATATGTAATTCTCTGCTGGTAAATGTGCTAAGGTTAAGAGCTTTAGCTTTTTTTTTTTTTTTTTTTACAAAAAGCTGATTTTATTGAAGATTTACCATCTATAGGCTCTTTTTTGATACAATACCATGTATGCTCTTATTCATGTATGTTCGTTACTCATTATTAGTGTTTATTTGGAGAATCTACTGCCCAGTACAGACCCATCTTTTTTTTTATGCTGACATATGGAGGAGAGGATTTTCAGGACTAGAATTATTTTAATTTTACTTAAGTTTCAACATTGACATACCAATGATTTATCAGATGGGCTGCAAGCTTTAAGAAAAATGAATTTAGATTAAAAAATGAGCGTTACTCTCACTTTTGAACTGAAGCATTCATTCACAGCCAGCGGCAGACTGACTCAGCAGCTACTTTAGCTCTGGTTAATGAAATGTTAAATGTTGGAAGACATTTGAATTTTACTCATCAGTGCCTAAATGGTATTTCTTAAATTTACATAAACTGTTACTAAACCCAGTTGTTCTTTTCCATGAGCCCTACCATTAGCCTAAACTGAGCTAAGTGTCTGTTGCTTGTTAGACATGGCAGAGATGTTTGTGTTTGCTTTGATTGCAAACATTTGCCTGACCATTACACCAACGATTTAATAACATTGTGCCCAAGTGTATAGACACTAATACGATGTTGATCCTGGTTTATTGCTATTGCAGTCTTTACTTTTCTCAGAAGGCTTTCCGATGGATTTTAGAGTAAGTCTTTGGGAATTTGTGCACATTGATTCTGTAAAGCTTTTGGGAAGTCAGGCATAACGTTAGACAAAAATGAGTCACTGTGGTGCTCACTGTCATCCTGAGGATGTTGGTTGGGTCTGAAATCAGAGCAGTGTCCGGGTTGAGAAAGTTCCTCTACATGGAGCCCATCCAAACGTGTTTTTGTAAAAGCAAATCTCCTTCCTTAAAGTTTGACTTTCTGTAATGCATTGTCGTCAGACAGAAGTTGTATTTTCTTACTATTATTTCAGATACTGTACATTCTGAAATCAAGACGTTACCAAGTCCAGATTCACCATGGAGACTCCAAAACAAAAGCTTGATTCATCATGTCACTCAACACATCTACTCTGCTCCAGTCTACTGAAATCATAAAGCTTTTGTCTTGTTTCATCAAGCGTAAGCATTTTGTATCCCTCTGTATTGTAGCAGACATCGTATTGATCATGGAACAACCCATCCTATTAAAGGCTGCTTTTCAAAAATCCTCCATAAAGCCTAATTTTCTGTTGACTTTTACCGTATCGGACAAACACACGGATGAAGTGTTGAGCTGCCGTGAGTGTGGAAAGTAATGGAAGGCGGCAGCTTCGGGTTAAAAAGTTTGACCTGAATATCCCTCAATAACTGCCATGTCATGGGTTGTTATTGACAGCAGTTGAAGTTGCACTCATTTAGGCGAGAGAACTTTTTTGTTCAAGTCGGTTATTTTCAGCTCACAACTACCCAACTCCAGTACTTCGATCCCAGACTTTACCCTGATTGTTTTTTTTGTTTTTTTTTGCTGTTTTCATTTTGTTTTGTTCAGCGACTGAACCCAACAACAACTTGAAAAAATGTCTTTATTTGTTTCTGTCAGCTCAAAAAGCATCAACAGTTGACCATAAGATGATCTGAATGTCGGCTTTATGGTTTCAGACCTGATAAAGTCCTCCCGCACTCCTCTTGCACAATACTGATCTCCTAACCGAAAGAGACAACACAATTTTGCATGATTTTGTGCCACGTCAAGTTTGCCCTCCATCTCTCTGCAGTAATTTTGAGGCAATTTTTGAGCAAATTTTTTGCTATTCTGAGTCTCTTTGTAATTTTCTCTATTGCTGTTCAGTCAATTTTCTATCATTTCTTTGTCTTTTCACAGTCATTTATTTGAAGTCGATCTGTTTTTGTTCTCGTTTTTCGTTCCACGCTGTCTTTTGCTTTCATGAAGATGTGTCATACAGTCGCTGGCGTCTTTGTTGCTCTTTTCACAGATTTTTCCGGAGACTTGTAGTATGACAGATTTCATGTTTCTCTGAGGAACATGTGAGCTCTTAATCCATTATTGTCTGCCGCACAGGTGTATGAGAGAAAAGACCTTCTCTGTTGTATTTTCTCAAAACTTTTTTTGGTGTAGTTTTTCCAACTTGTGCTGAAGCAGAACTTTCGGTGAACACTTCTGTAATTGCAGCATTTCTGCTGAAGTTTTTCCAAATAATGAAGCCTGCTTTCTTGAGCTTTATTTTCAGAGTGGGAGTGGGACAGGAAGGGAGCCAGAAAGAGAACATTTTTGCTTTTTCTAAAGTCAGAGGGATTCAAATGGGTCAGATTTCACGGTTTGATCTGTTTTCAATTACCAGACAGGACTTGTAGGGTGGAAATTGCTGAACAATTGAAATGTGCGGAGGCAGCGGGTACAGAGCGACACTCAGAGATGGATATGAAGAGAAGGGAGGATGAAGATTGGTGCTCAATTAAAAGGAAGAGGAAGAAAATTTCAAGTAGGATTTGATTCCAATCAATCGGTAGGATTAGAGAAAAACAAAAATTATTCATGGTATGTTTTTATTCAGCTTGCTCATTAAACAAGGGTGGTATTGAGGGTCTCCCCTCTCTGTATTGCCGCGTCCCCTCACTGTGAGGTCAGGTCATTTTGGACGGAGTGCCAAGTACATTCTAAAAGTGCAACTGGCTATTCCCTGCTGATGGCTGGGAAATCTCATTGGGTCCTGATGGCTTTCGCATCTGGGTGTTCCCCAGCTCCCTCTGTCATCAAGTTTCATCTGACATCAAAATGGCACACCTTCCACTTGGCTGCATGCATGTTTCCCCTCCCCAAAGGCGAATCAAGCCCTTGGCTTCTCATAAAGCACCTGGCTATCGCTTTGCCCCCAGTACTTGATAGTTTTCCCAATGCGTTCTGCGAGTTCTTCATGTGGAGGCACATCCGCTGAGCCTTTCCTGGAACCTGAGAATGTGTATCTCATAGGCATTGTGGCTGTCAAAGCAGAAGTTGGCTTTTTGTTTGAGCGCTTGGCTTGAAATGGCTGCTATCAGATGCAAGAATTTCCCGCCAACTGGTGTCAAAAGCCGGACTTTGATCGATTTTACTCCTGGATTGGGGAAGCGTATTGTTCAGAGCATTTCCTCAAACTCTAGATTTTCTGATGTGTCCCAACGTTTCACACCTCATAAATGAACAAAGGTGTGAAATGCACATTTATGCACCCACGTGCCATAAGTAGACAGTTCTTTTTCTTTTTTGTCTGTTGCTTATCAACAACCAAAATAATCTCATCTGCTAAATACTGCGCTTGCTGCAACGCTGGTGTTTGGCAGGCAGCTTTGGCTTTTCCATGGAAAACACTTGCTCGCCAAAAGCTAAACTAACAATGAATCAAACCAGCCCACACTTTTCCCCTTCATCTGTCAAATCAGTTATGATATTTGCTGGGCGTTTTACTCTCTGATCAGAGTTCCTTCTACCCCCAAAGAACAATGAGGTTTCAAGAGGTTACTTAAGCAAATGTTGATCTAAGCTTCTGTAGTTTAAAAGCACTTATCTTAGATTTCTGCAAAATGGGTGTTGTTCCTGAAAAGAACTCTTGCTTCCTCTCAGGACCAGTGGTTTTGGCGAGTGCGGGATAATTCTGTGCCGTCAGGATACCCCATGCGCATCAGTGTCTTCTGGAGAGGCCTCCCACCCAAAATCGACGCTGTCTACGAAAACAGCGAGGGCAAGTTCGTCTTCTTCAAAGGTAAATGTGTTTCCTGCCTTTGTCTTTGATGCAGTCCCTGTGTGCAGCTTTTTTTCCAGCAGAGGAAGAGAATCAGGCTACAGCAACGTTGATAGAAAGATGTGTTTACACGGCCGTCTTCTTTCTTTGTCTGCATTCAAAGAAAAGAAGGTGTAGATCTGCAGTGGTAAAGCTTAGAGTAAATTAAAAGAAATTCTAGGTTAAAAAAAATCAAAAATGTTCTTACAAATCTAAATTTAGAGAAAATAACTTCAAAACAGTTTGAAAGTCTATTATTTCTAAAGTTAAAAAAGCAACTTTACAGTAAACGTTTAACAAACTCGGTAGAGTTTGTATTTGCATACTCTCCAGAGAAAAAGAGTGGGAGTCAGGGAGATGCGAGTGGTGCTGATTCCAGGAGGCGTAGGTAAGCTATCAAAGTCTGCTAGGATCAAGTCTACAAATCCTCTCTCAAAGCCATTTCTGTTTTTAACACCAAATGCTTCCTGGAAATGCGCTGCATGGTACCACAGGGCCCACAAGTTTGACTTCCCCGCCTGTCCCGCCACTCCGCCCGCAGCAGGGACTTGGTAGATTAAGAAAATTCATTTTAACAGAAATGTCACTTCTCATTTGCATTCACACAGCTGATTTCCCAGAAGACTCTATTTCTTTTGTCCCCGTTTGAAAGGGAAAAAATAAGGAAGAAAATCTGTCGGGAACAGAAAGCAGCACCGCAGCTCTGACTCAAAACAGCTGCTTTGAATGTCCCAGAATACCAGTAATGAATTTTTCCAAAATAAATGCCCAGATGGACGCTGTAGAGTAAGGTTTACAAGGCAAGGTCATGGCTGATTCTTCACAGAACATGTCAGATGGGTGTTCATTCATTCACTCAGTGCAGCCCTGTACCTTTTATTCAGTCTGTTTTTTTTTTCTTACTCGTTTTATTTAGCATCTACAGCTTAAAGCTGTTTATTACATTTCTTTTTAGTGGTAGAGCTGGGCTTGTTTTTTGATCAGAGGAAAATCCTTAAAGAGAACTGAGCTGAGCTGCAGCACACTGGGAGATGTTACAATATCACTCTCGTATGCAGAGCATTTAGATTTGTCTGAAGCATCAGAGTAAATATCGTCTTGTAAATCAAAAACAACATTGGTTCAGTGCAGTTATGCTTTTTGCAGCATTGTACGCTGTTTCTTAGTATTTTTCAATGAATGCTAAAATATTTTCCACAATGTCTGAGAATCTAAATCCATCTTTGAATTCCCTTTGCTATATAAATATCTAACTATATGTAAGTTGCTTTTATAAATATTTAAAAAATGAATATTAATAATGAGAGTTCAGAGGCTTCTACCTCTGTGCACACAATAGTTATGTAAAGCAGATGGTAATGAGTGTACACAAAACACAATGCAGACATCCATATTTATCCAGAAAAAGTCACTCTTTGTAAACATTTTTAACTTTTTAACAAAGGTGATGTCGCCGGCTAAATAACATACAATCTTTGACATACCGCAAACCTTTGCCCCTTTACGTGATCAACGTGAATCAGCTGGTTCTGACACAGCGAAAGTGTCTTTTCCTAGCGTCTTTGCGCCTATACACAACACTTTACTGATCTAGTGTTGTGTAAAGGTGCTTCACTAATGTACAGTGTTGTGTTATACACAACACTTTACTAATGTAATAGTTACACTAGTTGCAAGAATTTCAACACTGAAGCTAAAGATCCAATGTCAGAGTTAAATTGATGCAGAAATGGCCAGGACATGATGGCATGTTTGTGCACTGATTTGTTCATTTTAGTCACTCATAGGTAAGATCATTCATATGCAGAAAAACACATTTTTATTCATAAAGTTGCTGTATTTCAAAATGCTATATTACAGTTAATGATCTAAGACGCTCAGGGCTATAAATTTGAAGAAGTGACGAGATAAGCCAAGCTGGCTGCAACTTGATATTTATAAAAGATGCCTGTGGGCAAGCATGCACCTCATGTTTTTGTAGATCTGGACACATTTTTTTTACGTCTTCACATTTCTAGATTTAGATGCTCAAATCCGCACACAGCTGGATAAATGAGCCTCCCAACAAAATCTTGACAATATTGCAAGTCAGCAGACTTCTTAAACATCAGTCACTGTGTTCTGCCTGCTGCTTACATCCCTTTTGACTTAGAGGAACTTCTTCAAGCTCTGAATTGGTGGTCTACTGATAAAACATGGCAAACTAATTTCACAGTGTGGCTTACACACTGCACCTCCGCCAAAGTGCTTTCACACTTTGAATTTGGTGCAGATGGCGCTGGTTATATTTCCTCTTAAGTTTCATCTAACATCATCTGTCTCTAATTTTTGATTAATTTAGGCATAGACTTCTCCTTCTAAGCCTTTGTCCCACTTTTACAACTTGGTTTTGTTTAATTTCATTGTAGCGCACACTCTTAACCAAAATTGACAGCAGCGCCCTCCATTTTCAAAATGTCTTTTAAGTTTATAAGCCTTTTTCCGTATGAAAGCATCAGTTGAGGATGTTCAGACGCCTCCATCTTAGCCAGAATCAGATTTTATTAGCAGAAACTGAACCTGAGTGAGACCACACAGCCCTGTCGGTCTGTTTTAACACAACTCTGTATTTGTTCATCCAAAGCTGGAGACTTTTTCTTGTATCTGCAGGAAAATAACACGCAGCCTAGATGCTCTCATTGCAGCCAGTTTTAACATGTGTAGAGAGTCAAAGTATGACAGGCCTAGGGTTTTCATGGACCGCATAATGCAGGTCGCAGTGCCAACAACTTAACTCATGAACTGTTGTACCAAAACTGTACCAAACTCTTACAGCATCCATCGTCCTGTGCACAGGGCTCATTCTCTCGTTCTTTTTCGGGCGGTCCTAAAAGAAGCATATATTTGATTTTCTTATACCATCACTCCATAAAATGCTCTTCATGCAACATTGAAGGCAAGCGAGGGATTAGTGGCTGCAGCACAGCAGATGCCGAAGCCTCGCATAAGCAGGCCTCAGTGTTCAGAAGATGAAGGTAGGCTTTAATGCGCTGGCTGATACAAAGTCAGCTCTTACTTATAACCAAAACCCAAGAAAAAAAGCGAGAATCTTAATTTAATGTTGGTCAGAGAGCAAGCGAAAAACTTCATTTGTGAACTGTAGCTTTTGTGGGGGTTGGAAGTTATTAATCTTGGGGTGTGGTGTTGGGTTATGTGTCAAGGCCAGAGGAAGCGTGAGCCACAGTGAGTGGAGCATTGTAAGAGCAAGACATGAAATGACTGGTATTTCCTTTCCAAAAAAGAGGCCACTATAGGTCTATAGTCCCACGTAAGACCAAACCAACACCTCACTTTGGTGTTCCTTCGTTTTGTTATCATTAAATCTCCAGAAGGATGATTCCTTTGGTTTGAATGTCAGTTTTTCAGGATTTACAAAGCAACAAACAAAGCAAATCAGGCTTTACTTTCCTTTTCACTTTCTTTCCTAAGTCAGTGTTCAGACTTTCAGAGCTGCGACTGACTCTGTAGTTCAACCATTTTTAATTTGAGCTCAATCATCTTGTCTGCTGCTCTTTGCACCACACCCCTCCCACACGCATTCTTCTTCCTGGCCCGCCCTGCATCTCCGTCAGTGATGTAGAAATGCATTTCCCGGGGTCACACTCTGTCAAAAATGCACAGTTTAACCTAATTACTCCACAGGAAGGAAGGCAAAGGGAAGAAATGGAGAAAATGAAATGACGGGACACTTGATGGGATTCAGAATGGTGAAAAAAAAAATGCATTTCACAGTTTTCATGTTTTAGCTACATTAACTGAAAAAATAAGACTGGTAATATATTTGGCCTTACGAGGTTACACAAGTATTATTTGTTTTTGTTTGGTTGACAGTTTTCCCTTGAGGATCATCATCTCATTTTCTTTTTAGTTCTACACAATGAGTTTTCCAAAGTTCCCCCAGTACAAGCACTTAACACCCCATTTTTGTCCTTGTAATCACTTTTTCTCTTTGTTTTTTTTCTTATTGTGCAGGAAAACAGTTCTGGGTATTTAAGGACACGATGTTGCAGCGTGGATACCCAAAGGACATCACCCAGTTCGCTCGTGGAATGCCTTCCCAGAGCTTTGAGACCGCTGTGTGGTGGGAAGACGTAGCCAAGACCTACTTCTTTAAAGGGGACAGGTGGGTGCAATGAGAGCAACATTTCAGATTAAACCCATTTCTGAGTATTTAAATTTGTTTGATCTCCATATACGTGTCAATTCCTGTAGAACAAGATAGTAACCTGCTAGCACAGGAAAGATGGAAATAGTCACCCTGCTGCTCTTATGCTCGTTTTTTTTTTTAATGACATGTTTTTTATATTTAACTCTAAAAAATAAAGATATAATAGAGAAAGTTTAAAGGTCTGTGATTTTCTAATTTTTCTGATTTAGTTTTATTCATTGATCTAGTTAAGTCAAATCCTCCCAGCCTTGATCTTTCCAGCTCTAGAACCCTGCTCGATCAGTCAATCAGAACCTAAAAGTGCCTAAGCTAATCATCTCCAAGTGCAGTGTGGTTAACAGGAAAAAGCGTATTGATAATCTCAAAGAGAAGAAATGTCAAAACCCAAAAATGTAAAGACAACTTTTGCTACATCTAGGTATTGGCGTGCCAGTGAAGAATTGGGAACCATGGACCCTGGCTATCCAAAGCCCATCTCGGTGTGGAGGGGAGTGCCTGATTCACCACAGGGAGCCTTCGTCGACAAAGCAACCGGTACGATTTGTCCTGCCCCAATGCTCTGATTTGACTGTGACAGCATGAGTCATGTGCCAGTCGGCATAGATTTCAGCTGGTCCCTGGAACATGCTGCGTGGGAGCTAAATTAGTGGGGCATTGATTGAAATTTGCCCCGGTTATAGAGTGACTCTTAGTGGGTGGCCCTCTTTCGTCAGTGCATCATCAAGAGACAGGCAGTGTTTGATTTGTGAAAACAGGAGATGTGTGTATCCAGGAGTAAAGTTTCATTCTTTTTTTTGTGTAAATTGTGTCAAAAGGAAAACATTTCATAATCAGTTCCTCCTGCTCAGTGGACCATAAGAGCCAGCAGGAGGAAGACTGTGGAAAGTAGACAGTACAAGACCACTGTTGAGTAACTATTCCAGTTTAAGCCAACTGGGCTTCATTGGGAATGATGGGATGGGATTTGTATCTCTCAACAAGATCACCTATTGGCCGATCAGATAGTGTGACGAGGAAAAAAGCTTCCTCGATTGGCTAAAATAACCAGGTGGGTTTGAGTGCGGTGTTGGCAGCGGCACAGTTGGAAAAAGCGGAGCAGGTGGTGTTGGATGCTCAGCCCATCTGTGCCAAAGATCTGCTGCCAGATCTGTAGCGGAGATTGTCTCAGGCTGAGGGCAGGTGGAGCGGGCATCAATCAGAGCGTGAAGGATAGAGTCGAATCCAACGGGGCGATGGGTGTTTGAAACTCTGCTTAAATGTGTATCAGCCCACATTTGTTTACTGGCGTGGCTGTTTGCAGAGACACTATGTCAAGTGGCAGTTTGATAGCATTGACCCAGATAACCAGACATAATTGCGTATGCCACTGACAATGCATGTCAGGCAACATTTCAGGGCCTGAGGGCGTCGTTGTTCTGGTTCTAACCCATGGAAGCTCAGCCCATTTGGACTTTTCATGCTCTCTTCCTCTTTATGCTCCCTCCTCTTATATTCTTTCCATACAAAGAAAAAATGTTCAATTAGAATGGGTTAAACGAACAAATAATTTAAAAAATGCAAGTTGTGCACCAAAAAGCTCAGTCTGGATCTGCATTTTTATTCAAATAAGCATAAATGCATTTATGAGCATTGAACAACTGTGGTTTGATTTCACAGACCTCATTTGACATGTATGAAATATTTCAAGCTTGCTTTGATTCGAAAATCCCAAACCTGTGTTACGTTTTATGTGTTGCTGTTAAAAGTCAATAGGTGGTGTGTTGCGATCAGCATTTGGCTCAACACATTAGCACCTGTGTATTTTTTCTATTTGCACCAGCAAACAAACAGTTTTTACACCATATGTTTTCTCGCTGCCCTCACACTAAGGCATGTTTGAAGTAGTTTTAGCTATGTGATGAGAAGGAAAGCACACATCCCATGGAAAACCATGAGATGTACATGAAACCTGCATAAATATGATCATTTGTTAGCTAGTTTTACAAAAACACTGCTAAAGCCTTTTTTTCTTCAACATAAAGCCAATTAAGGACTATCTCCTCTATAATTTCTTCATATAAAACTTGTCTAAAGAGGAAAAAACACAGGAATTTTTGCTCAAGTGTTTACATACTTTCAACTATCATAACTCTAACAGTTTACGCAATTTACATCATTCCAATGGATTCTGTAACAGAGAAAAGCAGCCTTGCCCTAATATGCAACACTTTACAGTAGTGAAGGGTTCGTGCAATCTAGTAAATCAGCTGATACTATTACTGCTTTTTAATTCTCTTAGAACAGATATACAACACTTTACATAAGTAAAAGTAACCTAACGTAAAGTGTTGCACATCTTTTCAATGAAATAAGCTGCTGTTCTCTGTGTCAGAATCCGCTGATTCACGTTGATTGCATTAACAATGGAAGAGTTACGGTATACCAAAGAGCGTGGGTTATTTCGGTGTCGCCAGCGAAATCTCCTGTCTTAAAGTGTTACGGTAGCCTAAAAACATGGACTTTGTCTGATTAGCTTCCTCGAAGCTGTTTTATATTTTGATGGATGGCCACATTGCCAGGAAACACTAGTTCTCCTCTTTGGACCAACCTTGTTTTTAAAACCCATTTCTTCGCTGGTATGAAAAATCAGTTCAGTGTTGATGCTTGTTAAGAAACCCCATTTTGAGAGCCAATAAATGTTGTTTTGGTCATAAAAAGTGAAAGAAATAGCTCTGAACTAGAATAGCAAACAACAACGTGGAAAAGGGATCGAGATGCAGCACAAAAATGTTACACAAGAATGTCAAAAACTTTCAATCTTTCATACTTTGAACCTGCACCCTTGATTTCCAAAACAGGGCTCAATATTCCTCTATTTTATCTTTTAAAACAAAAGCTTCCTAAATTCAACCTTCCATGTTGGTCATTTCTACAATGTCCAAGCTGTTGTCAATCAGCTGTAAAATGCAGGCTTGGTTAGCTTCGAAAGCTGGTCTGTCAGCCTAATTAAACTTGCACGATGAGTTAATGCCAGCTCCTTTTTTCTTTCATGCGGTTTGATGTTTTTTTTGTTTCCTTGAAAAATAAATCTTTTAAGAGTTCGCCCTATGCATCTCCTTAACAGCAACATCTCTACCTAACCAGCGCCTCAAGAAAGCCCTGTCCCTCCTTTGCTGCAAATTTACAACATTTCTTCTTTCGCCTTCACACAGAAGTGTGACGCGTGTATGAATAATGAATCGCGAGACACAGCGTACAAAGGAGAAGGAAGAGGAGAGCTTGAAATATCAGCTGCACTCTACAGTTTAGTTTTACACAGCACATGTATTCAGATGAGTCTGTAGTTGAGAGAGATTTTCAGGACACAGCAACGTTTGTTTTCAGGAACATACAGGCTTTTGATAAACAAAGAAAAAGAAAGCATGTCTGTTGTAGCTCCTGCATTTTTATACATTAAGGCTAGCCAAGTAACCCTGCTTTGACTCAGTAATGACTGACTGCAGTATTTGACCTGTTCATCTGAGTGTCTGGTTCCTGTCAAAAAGGAAATGTTCCTCTTGTGATTTGAAGAGCGGCTTTTGTTCTCTGTGACATTCTTTAAACAATTGTGTGATCGTGACTGTGGACCTGACCCCCAGCTAGAGGACACTTTTTTTTCCCTTTATGACAGGTTTAATTAGTCCTGAGGAATGGGGAGAGACATTTCAGCAATAGTGCAAAAAAGACAAATGATGGATTGGTAACAGAGGTACACAATAAAAATGTGTAATCATGTTGCTGTTTGTTTTGCAGTTCTAGGAGATAACCTTAAAAAGCGTGGGGGTACTGCATCAGAGCCTTGCGCATCATGTTAGCACTCTGCCAATTGGTATTTCAGTCAGTCAATCAAGCTTTATTGTCGCTTGCCCTTCATACAGCTGCATTGCAGACAAAGTGAAATAGTGTTTCCTGGGACCGTAAGAGTGAAGGTAAAAACAATAGAATAAAATACTAGTAAACACCAATAAATAAAGGAATAAATACTGGTAAATAAATAAAAGAGCAACCCAACTCCCACCCAACTCTCCTGACCCCCAACTACCTCCCCTCTTCACTTCTAACTCCAACCATACTTAATCGCTTTAAAAAAAGCTTGCATGGTGATATAAAACGCCCGACCAATCAACAGGTCCATACATAAATGTCCAGTTCCTATGGAAACAGCAACATCCTGATCGTTGATCCAGATGTAGTTGTTGTGTTTTGGGCTTCCTCGTTCAAAACTCTTGCGTTGATGTGTAGCTGTGCATATTTTAAGGTAATTTCAGGCTCTACATTCAAAAACCTGCAGATATTGAGTTCAAGTTGAAAGTCAAACCAGATCAAACTTTGACCAATCAGGTACACGGATTTGGTAGTGACGTATGGACGGCGTCACTTTAAGTTAATGGAAGTGCCAGCCATTTGAAAAGGTATCATGGAGGAGAAATGAATAATTGTGGTTTGTTGGAATTAAATTACACCAAGACTTTTATATATCGGAATAGAGCTGTGAAAGACAATGGTTTGAGCAAGAAAACCAACCAAGCCTTTTCCAGCTGTTGGTGGCAGACATGCGCTAGTATCAGGTAGTGACATAGCAGTGTGAACACCACGGGCTTAAACGCACTTAGCACATTCTTGAATGCACGTTACATACTTGATGTGAACGTAGCTTAAGAGTTAGCCCAAGAGAGTCCTTCCTTCAAAATTTTGATTGACCGCGGGAACAAAAAAATAAAAAACACACACGCAAAGTTTATGTGGGGGTGTTCGCACAAGTAAGCACAAGAATCAAACACTTGTGATATAACGGAGTACTTTTTTGGGTTTTTCATTATCACCAAATGACTGGACACTGGTCCTATTGCTAGTAGAGCAGAGATGATGCAGAACTCATGAGGTGGTAAATCTCCAGAACCAGGCCAGAACAGCTCTACAAAGTCCGAAACTGTGGGTCATTTTTTGAGTGTGTGCTGTCTTCTTCATGCAGGTTTTACCTACTTCTACAAGGGGAAGGAATACTGGAAGTTCAACAACCAGCTCCTGCGGGTGGAACCTGGCTACCCGCGCTCCATCCTCAAAGACTTCATGGGCTGTGATCTCAGGCCGATCGACCCCGGCCGTCCGCCGGCTGATGACGGAAACACGGACGTGGTGATCGAGCTGGAAAACGGGGCAGACACGGTGAAGGCCATAGTCATCATCATCCCGTGCGTGCTCGCGCTGTGTGGGGTGATGGTGGTCTACACTGTGGTGCAGTTCAAGAAGAAGGGCACGCCGCGCCACATACTGTACTGCAAACGCTCCATGCAGGAATGGGTCTGACACATTTGAAAGAAACTAAGGGGCGAGCGTGAAGGGAGAGGTTGGTGAAGAAAAACGAAGAAAAAAAAAAAAACAGCCTCACTTTTATTGAGGAGGACAGCCGACTTTGGAAATGTTTCTCAGAAACACATGCCTCCTCCTCCTCCTCCTCCTCCTGGGTGGTCTGACACCTTTGCTCAGACCCTCTGAAACATCCGGACAGACTGACTGTGATCAGCCATGCAAAGGCGGTCCTTTAACTTAATGCTGACTCCATCAGCCCCCAGCCTTTTTAACAAACAGGGGAGCTGAGGGGGTCCTTGTTGGGAAGGACACTTTGTCCAAATCCAAAAAAAAAAAAAAAAAAGGTGAAACAAAGAGGGTCAGCATCACTTTGTATCTCAGAAACTTGACTTCCTGTCCCTTTCCTGTTTTTGTTTATTTCTCTCTGCCTTCTGCTTTTAGTCGGAGGGAGGACCTTCAGGGGCTCTGAATTGCCATCTGTCATATCAAGTTCTGAAAAAAAACTCTTTTCTATTGCCTGAGCTGGATGCCCATTCTACCCACCTCTCTTGAGATGCCCCCCTCCCCCAAAGTACAAAACCCCAAGCTTATCACATCACCAACCATCATCTCTCTGTTTTGTTTTTATGTCAAAAATAATGTTAATTGATTTGAAAAAGGAGGTCCTCACTGTTCCCTTTAAGACACTCCTAAGACCAAACCAAAAGAATACATTTGTCTCCAAAGAGGATCACTTTTCTGTCAATCTCTTCTTCATTTTTGTTTCAGCTCCTTCATCATTCCGTTTTTCTGGATTTTTACGGCGATTTTGAGTCAGGGACCTCTGACTGTTGTGGCAGTCTGTTTGAGACACAGGGGCCAAATTTTCTGCAATATTTTAACGCGCCTTAATTATCCATTATATGTTTTTTTTGTGTGCTTGCTTTTGCTCTTCCTCGTGTTTTCCTTTTGTTTTTTAAATACTGCTTTTGTTTTCTTTTCTTTGTAAAAAGAAGCTGAATTAAACGCTTCTTGTGGTTTGTATTCCATGGATGTTATTTTTTATTATATTACCCAGAATCCTCAGCACTGGCTTGCTGAAATATTGTGGGCAGAAGAAACAGCAGAGTCAGCCTCTATTGTGAGTAAAACATTGTATCATTGGAAAATTCTGGAGTAAAGCCACTATGTTGTGCATGTTTAGATTTCTGTTCTTTTATTTTTGGTTATTTCTGTACAGCAAAAATCCAAGCCAATGAGAGCTTCACAATCTGGTTTTGGATTTGTCCTTGCCTTGGGTTTGTCCCACAATGCTCTTTCCTGAGGACCTACAACATGGGACAACCAGTCAAGATCAGTGCCTATGTCAGCATGCACGCAAGCAACTGCTGTACACGCAAACGGTTCCAATCTATGTGGCTTTGGAGTTTGGTTGACATTTTCTGCTTCATTTGTATCCCTTTTTTTCAGTGTTTTTCACTCCCCCATTCCCACCTAACAGGTACAAGTAAATCTAAAGGCATCAAAGAAAAAGAAGATACTGACAGATTCAATGGTACATATGCAAATTTAGAGACAACCATAATGGGTGATTGGCATTTTTAGATTGGCCTCTACAAGCCTCTCATAAATGCTTTGTGTCTTTGAGCGTGTTTGCTTTTTATGGTCACTTACCGTGTTGGATTCCTTTCCTGTTTTCTGATCATAATTGGAATCGAAGCGTCTCACTTTTCTTTGTGTAAGATTCTGGGATAACCAGAAAACATGTCCTGACTGAATGAATAAACTGGTCAATATATAGGAAAGAGCTCAAACTCTGCCCTTCTTTGTCAACTCTTTGCATGCCGAGTGGAAGAGCTGCTTCATTGAGTACCTTTCCAAATCCAATTTTTAAGAATGTTTTCATCTTTATGAGGCTAAACTGAACAAAGAAGATACTTTCAATATTAAAACTGATCATGTTTGCAATAAAAATGAGCAGAAATGCGATTAAAAGTAAAATTATTTCATGATTTCAAATTGTGAATCAGGTGTAAAATAAGTTGGCTCAACTCTGACTTTGAATAATTAACTTTTGCAAAGAAAAATTGCAGATTTAGAAAACGTGCCTTTTTTGGGTCCAAAGGGGGGGGTTAAAGTTGTTTCCTGCTGCATTTCTGGGTGACACAATAGAAGCCCACTCTTCAGATGCAGCGTCCCAGAGGTGCAGCGCAGGCATTTACTGCAGATTGAATGTGAAACAGGAGCTGCGGCATGTTGATTCTAGCTTTGCCGGGACACATTTGACATACAGTCACCAACAACAAAGTGGGTGAGGTCAAACCCGTTAAGTGACTGCGGTCCTCGGCTGTGTCTGCTCGTGCGTGTGATGAAATTGCCCTATGGGGATACGCCTTTCATCACGGGGCTGTTTCAGTGGTAAAATTGGTGCTAAGCGTTCAGACAAAAGGCTCTGCTATGTTTAGACTGCTGCTTTTTTTCATGTTCAGGTTCTTCCTCCATCCCTGTAAATGCACTCTTGACGGGCCTCTCATCTCCTGAAACAGTGGCAGGGTTGGTCTTTTTTAACTCGAACACGTGAACAAAGAATGCTTTTCTCACTCTACAAACCTCACATTGGTTTTCTCTAAAAGGGTGTAGCTGCGTCTCTGCGTTTGTCTGCTTCCAAAGGTCCATCCTGCATCTCATTCCAGGGAATTCTTTGAGCAGGAAGTGGAAGATTGTCACAACTTTGCAACTGGATCCCGGACAGAAGCGCTGCGGTTCCGGGCCAAAATGTTAGTGCTACACTGACCGACTCGCTTTCCCTCGGCGTAGCTATTTTCGTCAGCTCTCCTCCTGTTCCTGCTGTCATTGGCTCTGAGCTTGAATGATTAAAACTGGAGCACAAGTCATACATTCTCCAAACCCAAGTCTTTACTGCGTTCTGCACAAAGGTTAAGGACAATATATCATCGCAGTGTTTTTTTACTGCAGCTCTTTGGAGCTGCTGCATTCTAGCTGGCTGAAAGTCATGAGGGCAGCAAAGTGTTTGCCTTTAAAAACACTTCACAATGATTAGTTCTTGCATAAAGCCCCATCTTAAGGTAGATTAGCAAATATTTTACATTTCATCCAGTAATTATCACCTCTTACTTCACTGTCCCCAAGCCCTGAGGCCAGGGTTGGGCAAACTTTTCAACTTGTCAAAAAAAAAAAAAAACAAGGGTTCTAAAAATTGGCCAAAAGCGCCAGACCAGGAGCAGAATACTGGAATACTCCAACAGCAGCGTGGAGTGTTTTGGTAATCCACCTCATAAGAGAAAGAAATACCATGGTATCTGGGCGAAAACATGCTTTTATTTTGATTGAAAATGAATTCATATGCTTTAAAAAGGGGCATTTTGGAGTTTTTATTTCAAAACAGTGGCTTTTGTTTTAGTGCCAGTTGAACTAATGGGTTGATGTCCCTCAGGCAAAAATGCAAATGAGAGAAATGCTGCATCCATGTGGTGTTGGAATGATCGGAATAATGACGGGCTAACTC
>BSAI01000108.1:39688913-39787230 GCA_036245035.1 Adrianichthys oophorus
TAGTATTTCACGGTATGCCTTCGGATGTTACAGATTGAGTAGCGACATGTAACATAACTTTATGCACCTAAACAAAAGTCACTGTACTTATAGTCCTCCATCTATGGGGAGATACTAGAATTACAGAGAAAAGAAAACATAGGGATTATCAATATAATTCATTCCAGTTTGGCGGGCAGTTCCAATTTGCCCAGAGATTAGGAGCTCTCCTTCATAAGACAATTGAAAGACGAAAATCCAGAATCCAGCACTTACTAAAATGTAAACCATTTAAAACCCTTCAGAATGTGTTTGGGTGATCACATTTATTTTCCAAGATTTTGTTGTTTTTTATTATCTTATTGGTTAAATATTTAATGATCCCATAAATATGTGTTTTCTTTATGCTGAGATTGTTTTACGCTTGATTTTAGTCTGCCACCTTTTTCTAAGGATTACAGTTTAATCCTCGTAGGATGACAGAAACTTTTTTTTAAATATAATTTTCAATGCACTTGTGTGAATACCAATCAGCCATACCTGGGATTTCAAATGCCCTTTATTCTCCAATGTTTCATATTCACAGCTTGATCATATGTCAGCCTTTCATGTCAGTCCTCCCACAGTCCCTCCATTCACAGATTTAATCGCTCCTTCAAAGAGCTGCGGACCCATGCTGTGAATCTCCTCTTTTTTTATTGAGAAACGGAATATATAGAATTGCTATATGGAGGGTGACAGATAAAAGTCGTCTTCAGTCTCCCCTCAAGTCCATTCTGAAGATAGCCTTTCTTTTCAAAAGAAAGATCATCTTCATATGTCTGTAGCAGTAGAACAGGTCTGCATGGAGGGACAGGAAGTTTGGCAGCTGGAGGGGGGCACAGCAGCGCAGCGTGTAGATAAACCTGAAACAACCGATCAATGACACATCTCTACTGCACCACGCTACATCTGCAAAGAAATGAGCTTTTCAGCGTCTGCTGGCTTTTCTGACCAGACGACTGACTAATCTGTTTCCAGTTTCTATCACTTCCATTTGTAGTTCCAAATGCACCTTCGCACTGATTTCTGCTTCAAAAAAACACCTTCAAAAACAAACCAAAATGCACATTCCAGACACTCAAATGAGACGCATTAAGCTTTTGTTGAAAGTATTTAAGAACTGTTGTAACAGTATTAAGGCCCCCCTCCCCCGTGGTTGTTGACATTTTGCTTTTCGCCTTCCCACCATGTTTTAACCAAAAGGTTTCTGGATTTTGACGTTTCCAGCCCTGCTGTCACACATACCATGCTCACATCATTAACCTCAGTGGTAGGGGCTCATTGCTCGAGACACAAAGGAAAATATATTTAACACAGGAAGTGCAGGAATGAAGTCGTTTCACATGCGCCCTTACTAAGCATCAGGCCTTATGGTAATAAGGAAACAAGATAGCACAGGCACATGGGCACATAACCATGTTACACAAGCGAGAGGCAAGAAACCTAAACACCATTAGCTAGTTCATTAAATACAGATATTGATCTTTTAGGTTATAACCCAGCTCTCCACTTTGTCCCGTGCATTATTAATAAACATCTGCAAGCTAATGCTCAGGACAAACATGACAGAAAGAATAATGTTGCTTTTTCTTCCAGTGCCGATGGCTTGGTTTTGTTAAAAAAAAGTTGTAATGCTTTTAGCAAATGAAGATGCTAACAGTTCTGACTACAAAACTAAATTATTTTAACCCTTCAACACAAAGCTCTTTTTAGATTCTTTCTACTACAGCAATTCTTCAATTGTTGATGCAATTAACGTTATTCCAGCAGATTCCTAGGGGACCTGGCTGCAGAAATCAACATCCAGATCTGGAAGACATCAACCGGAACTGGAATTACCCCCATATCACTCAAAAAAAAACGTTGATTTAACTGGCGACCCTAACAGTTGTGGTTTTTACCGTTTGAAGCTTTTTTAAACGTAATTTTTTTTATACAATTCTGAATAGTTTTGGGTTAGGCCAAGTTTTATAATTTCCGCTTCCAGACGATGGTGTCCGGCACCATCTTGTCTGCAGCCGGATCCCTCTTGCAAATTCCGAAGCGAAGAAAAGCAGCGTTGATATTTATCACGTAACCGTAGTGAAGAGCTGAAAAATCAGCTGATTCTGTCACAGAAAGTGTAGCTTTGCGCCGTTATGAAACATTTTGGTTGCATTTTGTGCAAAGCCGGTTTTCTCCGTTTCAGACTCAGCTTTTTCACGTTTGATCGCGTAAATGAGTCAAGATTTACGGTATTTCAAAGAGCCCGAGTCATGCAGGTGTCACCTGCAACAGAGCTTTTTGGGTCCAAAGACTGGACTTCTGAGCAAATAACGATGTAAACGTTTTTCACATAAAATGCTTTAGGTAAGGTTACCAAAAGCACAGGGATGCCATACATTTTTGAGAGTCCAGTTCTGTGTCTGTCTACAAAAAATGTGATTTCAGCTCATCTGCTCAAATGAAATAATCCCTTAGTTCACCACTTTTTTACCCTAACACATCACCATACAGACTGCTGGTACATGGTTTTATCTTCCTCTCCTGCAAAGGTCAGACGTTCAAGCTTTGTAGTGGTCCTCCTGAGAAAACTGCTCGGAGGTTCCCTTGTTTCTGGTCATATTTCATACTGTCGTCTCAGGTGGCTCCTGCCGCCACGCAACTAAAATTCCCATGAAAGGATATCATACAAGTGGGCCACTCTGAAACTGAGCTCACGGTTAAGGTCAACTAAAGGTGCTTTACCTACAGCTGCTGCTGTCGAAAAGGATTTCCAAAATATCAAGTTAGCAGGGGTTCAGGAAATTTGGCCTTGACATTTTTTTCCAACCCAGGCCACACAGAGGCAAGCACTACTGAGCCATTCAACATACATCCAGTTGAAACCAGAAAAGCTCATTTGGAAGGTACTAGAAAGGTTTTAGGGCCAAATTCCTGCCACAGCCCAAATAAAATAACAAGCGACTTTCACATTTTGGCAAGGAATATACTTTTTTTTAGCTGAGACTCTTTGGTCAGCTTAGTTCGTGAAGAGATGGATTTGACTATTTTTAGTATAAAGTGTGAAAATTCAAAGGTGACTCAGAGATTAGTTAGATTCCTTTCAAGAGGAAATAAACTTTGCTAACAGAACAAACCAGTAAAGTTCAGGGTCAAATTGCAGAATTAAACATAAATGATTTTGAGACATCCTATACAGTGTTCTCCCATTTATTGCAGGACTTACGTTCTAAAAATAACCTGCTTTTGGTGAAATCTGGGAAGTAGCCATCTTTATATTTTTACAATAGATGTGTGATTCTATATTCACACCAGGCTCAACAATACATGTGTGCACGTTACAGGCTTCTACGTTCAAAACTCGAGTTCACGTGTCATTACGCAAGTTTTTAAGTGCGTTTTTGGGCTCTATATACAAAATGCACAGCCATTGAACGCACTTTGAAAGTTAAACCAATGGAACTCAGATTTGGTAGTGATTTTTGGGCATCGTCCTTTTCAAAACACGGAAGTATCAACCGATTGAAAGTTGATCATGGAGGAGAAATTAATAACTGTGGTTTGTGCCCGGCTGGAATTTTATGCCACCAAGTCTGTATTATATTGGAATAGAGCTGGGAAAGAAAAAACCTGGAGCAAGAATTTCATCGCTTCAACATTTCGCACCAAGCCTCTTCCAACTGTAAGTGCATGTGGTAGTATCAGGTAGCGACAGACCTGTGTGAACACCCTAAAAGTGCGTGGAAAAAACTCACTTTCAGTCACTTTGTTCATGCCCGGTGTGTACGAAACTTTAAGGCTGTAAAACCCCTCACTACACACTTTATACATTTCTCAGACAGACATGAACATTTTCAGACTTTTTTCTCTCTTGTTTGAACTCTCAAAGTCCAAACCGTCATAGAGAAATTAGTCTAGTATTACAGAATGAAAGCAAAGATCGCAATTGAAGATTTATGTAAATTTGGCATACTGAGCGCATTTTGTACAGCAGACACGGCACGGCGGACAGCCATTCCGGACGTAGAACACAATGCAATGTGCTCCTGCACAGATTTAACCCAATGCTAAAACTAATGCAATTAAATCCTTCCCCATACCCTAGCATGATATATTTATTCCAACCACAGCAGCAGTTTTTCTAAAGGCTCAGTCCCTGCATACCAAACCAGACTTAAGTGAAAATTGTGAAAGGGCAGGTATGCAGGTTTAACAATGCATGTCAGCACGTTGTCAGTGGTGGAAGGCCAGGACTCTGTAAGCTCCGGAGATGCTTTCAGCTCCTTGTGCAGATAGCATCTCTATGCACTGGGCTGCTGTCCCAGATGACTTGTCATCCATGGCTTTACCCTCCACTGTCCTCACTCCCTCTGCGGGACTCTCATTAGCCCAGCAAACAAATTATCCACCTTGGCCACTTTATAGACGCGAGGAAGAAAGATCGAGTGCAGGAAGTAATGATCCAGAGTGTCCAGGTAGAATTAGCTCCATTAATCACACAATTGATTAGGTCAGCTGCATGCAACGGTCCATCCCTCTCTCCTTCATAGGAGGCAAATTCTGGAAACTGATTTGTTTTTTTGGCTGTCTATAAATCAAATGGTTCAACTGTGAGGGAGCAGTCTTTGCTTTTCTGGAGACTCTTTCTTGTTTTGTTTTCTCAGATTTCAGAGGAATTCATCGATATCTGTCTGCTGTAGATTAAGAAGAAGTGAGCTTTGAAACCTTCTCCATCAACGACTCATTCAGGGAAGAAATTCTCAAAAGCAATTTGCCAGTAAACTTTAAACCTTATTCTCTGCTTCACCAACTTTTGTTCTCCTTTTGGCTCCAATAGATTTCCTCCCACTTTCTTGAAGCAGCCATTATGCACAGTTCTAATTTTTTACTAGAGACCTGAGTGAAAAAACCTTTTTTTTTCCTTTTCAGACTGACATTTTTGATATGGCATTGCAGCAGATCAGCCATCAAAGAAATAGACATGCAAATGTGAACCAACTAAACCCAAGCATCGTTTCTTCAGTCTTAAAATTGATCAAGAAAGCAGTAAAGAATATGTAACTTTGATTTTAGTCTCAATAAAACTACACTGTAAGTGCATAAAGAAGCTAGTTGCCTTTGTTCAATCCAAATGTTTTTTTAAAGTATATTAACGTGCACTTTTTTAAATATAGTGTAATGTTTTGGATTTACATTTAAGTGAAACAGAGTACCACTCCGATCTTCTTTTGAACTGCAGAGCGGCAGGAGTCTTTTAGAAATTCATCTCTGAGTTGTGACAGGGTCCGTTGCCAAGGAATAACCCCGTCCCCCTTCCCGTCCCCGATGCAGAGTGCAGCAGAGCAGAGCAGTGAGTTTGAGGCCCTCCCAGCGTATTTTCTAAGGCACAAATACAATTTTTTTCCAACAGCATTTATTTGTCTGCTCTTGATTCATATTGATTGAATAAAAAAATACTCAGAAATGTAATTTTAAGCTTAGTTTTCTTCAATACAGCACATTCCAAAATGTTCTATGCTTTTTCTAAATACTCAATGCAAATGACAGTTAGCCTAATATTCAAGTTACTAACACTTAGTGTATATTATATATATTAGGAGGTCAAGTTCCATTTGAGCCCTTATTTTCTAGCAGCTTCACAATTTTTACATCCATTGAACTTGTGAGTGTCTGGAGAGTTTCTGCTTGAATTTCTTTGCAGGATGTGAGGATATCCTCCCAGAGCTGCTGTTTGGATGTGAACTGCCTCCCACTCTCAGAGATATTTGGCTTGAGGATGCTCCAAAGGTTTTCAATAGGGTTAAGGTTAGGGGAGGATGGGGGCCACACCATCAGTTTATCTCCTTTTATGTCCATAGCAGCCAATAATGCAGAGGTATTCCTGCAGCGTGAGATGGTATATTGTCATGCATGAAGATGATTTTGTTATAGAAAGCACAGTTCTTCTGTTTATACCATGGAAGAAAGTGGTCGGTCAGAAACTCCATATACTTTTCAGAGGTCATTTTCACTCTTTCAGGGACCCTAAAGGGGCCAACCAGCTCTCTCTCCTCATGATTCCGGCCCAAACCATGACTCCACCACCTCCTTGCTGACGTTGCAGCCTTTTTGGAACATGGTGGACATCCACCAATCACCCACTACTCCATCCATCTACACAATAAAAGGTTGCACGGCACTCATCAGTGAACAAGACTGTTCTAACATGAGTCTTCATGGATGTCTGTGCCCAAAACTAATTATCAAAAGTGTCTGAGATTGATTTCAGTGATCCAAAGAGACACAAGATCATCCATGAGGTTTGATTGAAAAACAAATATTTTTTTTCTTTTTGACACTTAAAGCAATTTGAATAATAATTTGTAACACATTGTATATCTTTGTTTATGTCCTTCATCGTCAGAAAAACACCAAAAACATCATTTTCATCAGAGTGGGTCTTAAAAATGCACAACTTTAACCCAAAAAACGTGACTTTGACTGAGAAAGTGCACATTTTCTTTTCACGCCTATTTGGATTTGTGACTTATTTTTTGGTCATTTCAAAACTGTACGTGCACTACTGATTAAAATCACGAAACAACTAAACTTGTCCCTGAACATGTGATTTGAGCAAAATAAGTCATTATAACTCCGAGGTGTAAATCCGTGAAGCACACAGCGTGATTGGATCAGCCAGTCCATATTCGAAGGCTGCATAATGCCCAAACAGCAGCTGGGTGTGTATGCAATATTCATGACCAGCAACGAGGAAAAAGAACTCCACAACCTCGAGCTGCACAGCTAAATGTAAGCAGGACAGCAGGTTTGGTCCTATTTAAAGGCTATTTTAAAATGAATGAAAGTTATCTGTGGCTCAGAGTCAGTCAAGTCCATCAGCACCAACTAATGAATTTGAGGTACTGAGATCCAATCATAATGCGTGGAGAGCTGAGATAATGAGAATGTCGTTTAACCCTTTCATGGCTCCTAGTTCTCCATAGTACTGTGTCTGTTCCTAAAAGGCAGGCTGGCCGTGCTTACCGAAGGTTTATCAGTGTATTTTACTGATATGTTATGGCAAATATGTCAGCACTGACAATTTTATGGTAGGGATGTTTGCTTCATTTAAGTCTGGAAATAGAAAAACTCCCAGTAAAGAAGATAAATCCAAGGTTTATTATTATTATTTACCATTTTTACCAAAATGTATGTCCGTCCTTTGATCATCCAGATCTTGAATTTTACTTTTTACACACATGGACAGACGAGCGTGGGAAAATCTAATGGGCACCAATTCCATTTTATATATTTCCTGTTCTGAATTAACAGCTTCCTCTTATAATGATAAGGGTTTATCAGCAGGAGACAATTTTTTTATGCAGCTATTTCTGAGTACCTCAGCAATAAAATCTGCCACATCAACACATTTGTTTTCTTGGATTTTGCTCTCCATGTACGTAAAAACTTAAGCTCAGGAAGCGTCGCATACTTTTAAGATTTCTTGTGGGGAAGGTGGCTGCGCGGCCACCTGCTGGCTCGCTGCTTTGTTTACTTTCTCATGCTGCGTTTTGAGCCTCGACGTGAAGATAACAGAAGTGGAGGAGGGGGTGGGAGCGCTAGACTCCGTTCTTCGGTACCGTGTGGGTTCTCTGTTTGTTCTTTTTCCATACTTTTTTGAGCTTGAATCTCAGACGGCTACGATAAGATCTGCAAGCTTTTATGAGCCTTAGTCCAACACGTCTGTATCTGTACTATCTAGCACAAACAGCTTTCCCTCAGAAGCAGACATTAGTCTCTGAGGAATTTGAGGGGAAATGAAGTGTGGGTTCAACAAAATCTCTGAAAGATGCATGTGGGAAATAAAGGGGCATTGTTGATGTCACTTTCTTTACAGTGAGATGCGGCCTTTGGGTCAGTAATAGAAGATTGTAGTCTGTTGCTCAGCCACAGTGATCTGAAAGGATGTATGGTCAGTGGCCCGAAAAGAAAAAGCATTTTGTGTGTGTGTGTGTGTGTGTGTGTGAGAGAGAGAGAGACAGGCTGTGCTGTGTGTGACTCAGAAGCATCCTAAGGTGCTGGTGTTTGCAAATGTACTTTTGTTTGTATTCAGGAGTGTGCTATGTGTTTTTAGACGTCACCTCATCTGGTTTCATCATTTAGTTGTGGGGAAAAGCCTCTTTTTTTTTTAGGAATACTTCTTCCTGTGGTTTAATTTGAAAACCTTCTGTGGTTTCCACAGTCACAGTTTGAGAAACTACTGACGAGTGAGGTTTGACAGCTCTCATGGGTCTCCTAAAGCTGGAATTCCCAGGAGATGGCTCCCTTTATCTCGTCTGGTCTCAAGATGCCTTTGCCATATAATGCTTTAACTCACCGTGACCCCGAAAGGGATAAAGCGGATTGGAAAATGAATGAATGAATGCTTTAACTCAGCAGCAGGTAAGCAGAGAGAGAGAGACTGAATCATCAACATGTCAGGAACATGTCTCCGTCGTGTCAGGAATGACGGGAGGACCAAACGCAAAAAAATAGAGGCGGGATGGCGAAAACTTTTACTAATAAACTCCAGCATAACTTATAATCAAAAGCACTGGATAGAACTAAATTCAACCCGAAACCGAAGGGGGAGGAACAACAGAGAATGTAAAAATGAGAAGCTGAAAACATGGACTTCAAGGAACCAAAAAGCATTTGACTCAAATATGAAAAAAATTCAGCTAAAAGCTGGCTTAGTTTTAACTGACAGAAACAGAGAACCAAAGAAAACAGATTATTGTCTGAACATAAAGAAAAATATGACTCAACCTATCGTATTAAAGGGGGGGAAACCAGATTTTAAGGCGCAATGTCAATGATTGGTCTATGTTTGTCATAAATAAGGTGCACCAAACGATAAACCACATTAGGTGAATCAATAAAGTCAGAGATAAGTCTGTCAGTCAGCCTGTTTTAATTGCGTTCACAGCAACACACTACACAAAACCTGTAACTTCCAACCTTGTTAGCCACACGTAAAAAAAACAGACTGAGACCACTAAAACAGACATCACTGTGACTAAGCTAATTCCCAACCTTGATACTTGTCAAAAAAACATTGTACTACCGCGTTACATGTTAGCCGCATTAGCGTGTCCACAATAGCACCAAACTTTGTTTGCAACTCATAAGAAAACAAACGTTTCTTGCTGAAACAAACGCTACAGTGACAACGCTAACTCCCAACCTTGTTAGTAGCACAGAATAAAAGACACAGTCCGACATCACTACACATTAGCGTTTTTAGAAAACGTCCAACCTTGTTTGCAGTTCTTATATAAACAGACTTACTCTTTGACATTTTGAGTGTCATGTGTCTCTCAAAATCACTTCGACATCAGTAAACCAACCAACCAAAATAATCCCAAAGTGAGGCACTCCAGATTATATACTTTTGTTTCTGGGGAAAAAAGAGCCTTTACGTACATCACAAAATACAGTGTTTTCCCAGCTGTCTTTTAATTATTATTGTCGTTTTTAGCTAAATTTTTGTTTGGTTTTTTTTCGTTTGCTAGGACATAGTTTCTGCAGATCGATAGTTTTTGATTAGAAATTCCCCTTTCAGTTGTAGGGGGTCTGCTGCACAGATCAACCTCACCCCCCCCCCCCTTCCAGTCACCCAAAACTGAGAGCTCTTTGTTTACACTCTCTCCCTTTTAGCCCCTTACACCCCCAAGATAACATTAACAACCCCGATGATGACCTAAGAACAGTAACAGAGAATTGGAGCTTCCCGGTGACCTCAAACCAAGCAGGGGGGCTGCCTCTACAGGTGCTATTTAGCTCATAAATAAACTCAGTCGTGACAAAGCAAAAGGATGAAGACAAGAGGATCTGGCCAACAGTAAGGAAACTAAAAAGGCAACAACTGTTGCAACTTGTAGACGTACTTGCTGAAAGCCAGAAAAACATGAGGGGAGGTAAAGTGCTTTAAGATGAACCTGTAGGCTTTGCATCTTCATTGTTGGTCAAACTCAGAACCAGAAAATATCAATTTAAAAGTACAATTGTTTCTTAACTGACTAGCAATCGAAAATCTGACTTTATCTCTAAAGTGGGTTGGCATCATGCTGTCAGTCTTTGCTGCAAAATGTTATGATGCAACAATTTTGAAACACTTCTATCTTTTATGCCAAAAAGTCAACAAAGAGGTAGAAGTGTTGCCTCAGATGATAGCCATAGAAAATATTTGAATACGTTCCAAGATGAACCCAGTCATTTAATTCAGATAGAGCATTTTATGAGCTACCGCTTCCATTGAAATAATAACAATCGGAGTGATTGCAGAAGGTAGAAAGATCCCCGCTGCAATTTCAGTGAATCTCAAGGAAAGATTTGTTTTTAAAATTTAACATTCCATTAGTGTTTTGTTTTTTTATAAAATAAACTGAGAGTTCATGTTTCTCCTATTTTAATCTTTTTATTTTTGGTCAAATAAATCCTTGATTACATTTTTTAAACAGAGTGCTCAGAAGTTTGCAGAATCAGGGATTGTTTTAAAATGAGCCTTTTAGGAGCTTGATATATTTATTCCTTTCAAATAAAGCGGTTTTCTTCTGCAGATTTTCCAAAACTTTCTACTTTAGACACTTTATCTGTCAGAAGTGTCAGAAACCTTCCCCTCGACTGATTCCACTCATACCTCTCAGATCGCACCCAGTTTATTAACTGAAAACATCCACTTCCCACACAGTTCCTGTCACTACAGGTGTGCCCCAGAGCTCTGTCCTGGGGCCTTTGCTATTTATCATCTATATTCTAACCCTCGGTCAAATCCTCCATAAACACAAGATTCATTTCCACTGTTATGTGGACCACACCTACATCTACATCTCCACCAAACCTGATTCCTCTCTTCCTCCCACTTCCCTCACTGACTGCCTCGTTGCAATAAAAATCCTGGTTCACCACAAATTTCTTAAAACTAAGTAATGAAAAACTGAACTTCTCCTAATAGGCTAACTAAACAGCATCCAGAACTTCTCCATTCCCTTTGTAAACTCATCCCTTTCCCCCTCCCCTCATGTTAAGAGTCTGGGTGTCAACTTTGACAGCACCCTCTCCTTCACTTCACACAGTAACAGCATCTCCAGATCTGCCTATTCGCAGCATCTGTCATCTTCGCCCTTCCCTCAATCCTCATTCCACTGCCATTCTGGTGCACAGCCTTGTCACCTCCCGCCTGGATTTCTGCAACTCCCTTCTGTCTGGACTTCCACAGAAAACACTTTGTAAACTACAATATGTTTAAAACTCGGCTGCCAGAAATATCACTCAAACACCATCCATCCACCACATCACACCTGTTCTGCAGCAGCTCCATTGGATACCTATAACACACTGGATTACATACAAAATACTTCTCTTGACTTTTAAATCCATCCACAACATTGCCCCTTCATACCTGTTGGACCTTATTCATGCTGCCGTACCCTCAGATCCTGCTCCTCCCTTCAACTGGTTGTTCCCACTGCTCGCCTCGTCACTATGGGCAGCAGAGCATTCAGCCAATATGCCCCCCGACTCTGGAATTCACTATCCCCTGACCTCCGAAATATTGACCCTCTCCCACAATTTACTAGCAAACTAAAAACCCACCTTTTCCTACATGCATATTTCCTCCCATAACTTGACTGCCTTTTCCTATTTTAAAGTGCATTTTTACTGTATACTTTAATGCTGTTATTTTGTTTGTTTTACTGTCTCTGTTTCATGTACGTCAACCATGGGTTCCAAAAAAGGCGGTAAAAATAAAATGTATTATTATTACTTTAATAAGTTGATATCAAGATTAGATAAGTTTCTACTATGTTTTAGCATTAGGTTTCAGAGACAAATCCTTAGAGCTGGAGGTGTTTGATCATAATCACTGCTACAAAAAAAATCTGATGAAGGAACAATCAATCAATAATTAATAAATCTGGCAGAAGATGTGAAAAGTAATTTTTTTAATTGAAAACTCACACTTTATTTGCTGCTAAATCTAGATTAATGGATTCAGATTAAATGTTAAGACTATAAAACATTGAAAAAAAAACTATTTTGGCACAAATATTGAAGTACAGACATTTCCATGAATAGCAAGTGTACAAGAAAGCTTTTATGAATATAAACCCGTCTTTGACTTTTAGGTCAGGCTTGGATATGTGTTTTTTTGTAAATTACTGAAACATTGAATAAGGATTCTTGCACAAATACCTGAAAAAAGAAAAGCTGTTTTGTTATTAAAACCTAAATGCTGATTTTTAAATGAATTTATTTTTACTTTTCCAGGTTTTTGTGAAATGCAAGAAAAGTATTTGTTTTTCAGTAAATATGAATCCAATTTCCATCCTTCAGCTGATTGAAGTATCTGTTATACACAACCAGAATAATGGTCATATTTTACATGAATTTGAATCCATTCACACGCTTCTATAGAAAATATAAAAGGTTTTTTTCTTAATTACATTATAAAGGATGATATAGTGGTTTTGATTCTCTGCTCCATCAAGCTCAGTTCTTTATTAATCGATTTCGCTCCTTGTAATATCATCTTTATTATTAATGGTTCAGCGCTGGGCAGGATAAAAACTGGCTGTGCCACAGATGGCTCTTTGTTGGGGAAATATCGAAGTACTTCATCTAAAAATCCTCATTGTGCTGCTCCTGCAGGCTCCTCCAAACTCACTGTAAAGACATTAAAATATTAATTTAGTGTACGTCGTCGAGCTGTGACATTTCCTGCTCATCAGACGCTGAGTATTTATAGGAGGCAGTTGTGTTAGTGGAGGGCAGCCATTGCTCCTTGACAGAGTTACTAAGCAAACCCCTGTGGGGGAGACGATCCGTCCATTTTAACAGCACCATCATTACAGAAGTGAATTACACATGACAGCAGAATCTTATTCCCAAACTCTCTGGACTGCATGAAACATTTGGAATCAGAGTAAAAGGCCCATTCTGGATATCAAACATGGATTTGCACTCAGTGTACAGTTCCCAGAGCAGTTTTATTTTCAGCACTTAGATTTGAGTCTACAAACAGGGTAGATGTGAGAGCTGCGAGACCTCGGATCGCGTTTTACGCTGGATGAGTGGAGCCCTCACCGATTCTGATCTCATTTAATCTCGCCTTTAATCCCACAAAACACCTGACCTTTTGACATCTCTAAATCAGAGGGTGATTATTCGGCTGAATGATTTTCTTTTTTTTTTATCTCTGCAGGGCTACACCTGATGCAAGCCTCATCTTTTTTCTAGATTGCTTTTTTTACTTCTCTAAAGACTACATCAGTTTCATAGATATGAAAGCAAACATACAAAAATAAGCAGATCCTGTCTTTTTTTTTATTTTATCAACAAACAGAAGTGCAGTTTCCTCCAGTAAAGCAAAAACGCCAAAAAAAAAAAAAAAATTACAGAGATGCTTCTGTTGTGAGCTACAGTTCGACTGAATTACTGAAATTATTTAACCAGTATATTAATTTACTTTTCTCTCCACTGTTGATATTAGCTGTACATAGGCAGTGTACTCAGTGTCATGTATTCCTCTATATTAAGGTGTTAGCAGATTTGTTCCAGAGAGGACTTTCAGGTGTTTTTCTGTAATTCGCCTCAGTTTAGAACAGCATCCCCTAATGGGTGGATACAGACTGTCTGCAGGTGAAAAATGGCCAAACCTGTAATGGCCATGCAGGTGGCCAGCATTAAATGTCAAAGTTGTAGAGCAGGGCTGCTCATTCCTGGTCCTCGTGATCGACCACCCTGCCTGTTTTGCAGCTCTCCCTGCACTGCTTGCTGCTGGTTACCTGGACCAGGTGTGTTCATTGAATCAGAATGTGGAGACATCTGACTGAGTGAATCAGCAGCTGGCAGGGCTTGGAGAACTGGAAAACAGTCAGGGTGGTAGACCAGGAATGACCAGCCCTGTCGTAGAGCGTCCAGTAAGATGTTCATGTAGGTTTTTTCAATGTGCATGCTGCGGGCGACAGGTCATAGTGAACAGTTATAAGGCGGTGAGTAGGTAAGACATTGTTTTTTTTTTTTTTTCTAAATCAACACTCAAACCTCCCCACCCCAAATCGAGTAGATGGTGCCTATGAGCTGCCGTTCACATAATAAATGCTCCTTATTCTTTCCATGTTCTACTGTTTACTGGTGCATGTCTGCCACCTCCAGCTGGAAGAGGCTTGGTGTGAAATGTCAAAGCGGTGGAAATCTCTTGAATCTCGTGGTGTTCTCTTTCACAGCTCTATTCCGATATTTAAAAAAGCCCAGAAGCCCAAAACGCATTAAACGTAGACTCTTCATTAGAAGTGGTCGCTTAAAAGAGCATTGTCGAGGACGGTATGAAGGTAGCTTTGGGATTTAGGAATCTAGACAATCAGAGCCTAGTTTGTGTGGGCATCCATCGGACATCCTACTGGCCATTGCGTTTTACCTGTACGCATTTGCACTGGGTCAGTAGGGAGTCGGTACTCACATCTCACTAACAACAAGAGTGTGGCGTAAGGGCACGACAGCATCGATTGTATATTACAAGTAAGTACAACTTACTTTAGCCTACAAATACTTCACAATACACTTACCACTCACACGAATATCGTACCTTCCATTTTCAACGAGCCCTGAGGGAATGGAAAGACACACCTGCACTCCCCTTAGTCCGCTTGAATCAATGACCCTCCACAGGCTGGACAACCCAAAAACCCACAGCATCCATACCGGTTCATATGACTAAGGCTTAAAGAAAGCAAAAGACTGATGCAGTCGGCACTTTACAAATACAAGTGTGATGATGACGCGGAGGCGTTCGGATCCAAATGCAGGCAGGTTGATTTACTAAAGATAGCAACAGGCGAGGGCATAGACAGGACGAAGTCAAAAGCCAGGTAGGAGTCAAAAAACCAGAAGAAAGACAGGGCGTCGATGAAAACAGGCAAAGGTCAAACACGAGGAGGCAAACACAGGCAAATGCTCAGTATTGAAAGCAGGGCAAAACAATACTTTGAAGGAGCAAAGTCCAGACAGAACATATATATATGGTGAGGCTGATGAGTATGATGAGACAGCTGGTGAAGATGTGGGGAAGAGAGCGTTGACTGATGGGAGATGGAGTGAGTTCGTAAGCAGAAGGGATCAATATTCAGGAGAGGGCTCCCTCTGGTGATTGGAGGTGGAGCTGGACAGTTGATTCCTGACAACAAGCTAGTGCAACACATAATAATCATCCATGCTTTACCAAAAGGTAGTGTACATTATACCCATTTTACAATAATCTCTAACAGCGTTGCAATAAAGCTAAACCATTTCAAGTAAGAGCACGGGATGTTTGTGACTCAGGAGTCACCACAGCGAATCAGCTGAATCTATTACTATTGTATCTATTACTGTCATAAAAATTACAATAATAATTTTTTAAAAAAAGTTTTTTTTAAAGAATGCCTGTTTCAATTGATTTTTTGTTTAGTAGAATATGCACTTTTACACCTCAACACCACGTGGGATTAGAGAGGAAATGAAAGCCTTGTGGTCGTTTGCTGTGGAGTCAGGTGTGTTACACCTTGACCTATGCTGCACCACTACTCAAAGTGCTGTAGAGGCAGGGATTGAAGTGACCCCTTCCTGTTCTATTGCAGCAACAATCTCCATCTTTGTTTTTCCTTTCATCTGTGTCCACTTAGATTTAAAAATCCAGTTTTCCTAGTCCTACCATGAAAAGGACTTCAGAGGAACTACAAGTTGCACCAACTTCAGCAAGATCTCATCTGGAAGGATCTGTGCTCTAAATTAACATCAACTGATTGAATATTTTCTGATTTTGCATTCAGCTCAGATAATTACAACTGATTTTATGATTGTTTCTCCTTTTTATTTTGTATATAATAGTTGGATAAGTTCTGGTGACATGGTTTAAACTCAGTAACTCACTTTCAGCTGTAGATCACCAGGTGAAGCAGCTGTCTGCCATTTAGTAAGTCAGAGGTTTAAATCCCAACCAGACAAAAAGCCAAATCCCACTTTAGCCTGATTTATCTTACAATTATATAAAACAGTTAAAGAATAAACAGGTGGATTTCCTCCCTTTAATTATTAACTCTTCTAACAAGCTGCTCCTCATACCGCCATTGCAAAAGCCTTAAAACCTTAATTTACACCAATCCTGAATATCTACTGCACTGGTTTCTGTTAAAAACCTATTTTCTCTGTGTCAGGGGTCTACTTGTTACTGCAGCCAATGAATAATTGGCCTGGTTCTGTGAACTCTACTTCTGGTTCCATGGAGTTCCAGTCAATCTGACTCTATTGCATGATAATGTTTCAAAATCCAGCTTTAGGAGTATGAATGTAAAACCATCTGAACATTACAAGTTACTTTCAGACCAAAAAATAATATTAATAAATGATTTTTAAATAGTGTTTTTGATGCGCGAATGGAGGAAGAATGTTGATAGAGATGATGTTGCTTTTGTCATTTTTTCCCCTAATTTATTGAAGTCAAACTTAAACACAACCATTGGATTTTATTTGTTTTTCATTTTTTAATGTGCATTTATTTTTATTTATTTTGTGCCTTATTTTCCATACAATAGGGTACACTGGATTAAAAGGAACACTGTCAATGAATGGTCTATTTTTGAACTTAAGTCATATACACTATATTACCAAAAGTATTGGCTCACCTGCCTTGACTCACATATGAACAGAAGTCCCGTCCTGAGTTCAATATGATGTCGGTCCACATTTGCAGCTATTACAGCATCAACTCATCTGGGAAGGCTGTCCACGAGGTTGAGGAGTGTTTATAGGAATTTTGGACCTTACTTCCAAAAGCTCATTGGTGAGGTCACACACTGATGTTGGTGGAGAAGGTCTGGCTCTCAGTCTTTGCTCTGATTCATCCCAAAGGTGTTCTATGGGGTTCAGGTCAGTACTCTGTGCAGCCCAGTCAAGTTCTTCCACACCAGACTCTGTCATCCATGTCTTTGTGGACCTTTCTTTGTGCATTGGTGCACAGTCATGTTGGAAGAGGAAGAGGTCTGCTCCAAACTGTTCCCCCAAGGTTGGGAGCATGGAATTGTCCAAAATGTTTTGTATCCTGAAGCATTCAGAGTTCCTTTCATTGGAATTGAGGGGCTAAGCCCAAGTCCTGAAAAACCACCCCACACCATAATTCCTCCTCCACCAAATTTCACACTCAGCACAATGTAGTTTGAAATGTACCGTTCTCCTGGCAACCTCCAAACCCAGACTCGTCCATCAGATTGCCAGATACGGCTCCACTGCTCTAGAGTCAGGTCGCGGCGTGCTTTGGACCACTACATCCTTCTGAGCACTGCATGGCTCCTGAGAGCGGCCCATCATTCACAAATGTTTGTGAAAACAGTCTGATTTTATATGCCTGTGGCCAGGCCAAGAGATTAGGACACCTGAGTCTGATCATTTGGATGGGTGAGCCAATACTTTTGGTAATATAGTCTAGATGGTGCACTAGGCCATATCTAAGAAGTCTTTGACAGTCAGACTTTCCTAAATGTGTTCACAGTAAGTAGAAGTTGTTTAAGACATGCTACACATTAACCCCATCAGAAGCATCAGCTGTGTTAGCATATTCACAATACCTCTAACTCCCAACCTTGTTTTGCAACTCATAAAAAAACCTACTGATACTAAAACATTACTGTGACTACGCTAACTCCCAACCTTGATAGTAAAATGTTGAAAGAACACAGTTTGACATTGCTATGCGTTACCCTTGTTAGTTTATTCATAACACCTATAACTCCCAACTTTGTTTGTAGCACGTAAAAATAACACAATTATATACTGATACCCATTAGCCACATTTTTACAAAACATCCAAAGTAAAAAAAAATACAAAAAAGACTACTACAACTCCCAACTTTGTGATGCAAAACTCGTGTTACCCATGTTAGCGTATTCATAATACCAGTTTTCTAACCCTAACCCTTATACTGTGGAAAATGTGGTACAAACATTTTTGTCAAATTAATATTTTAAAATAATTTTTGTTTAAAATCTTAGGTATTTTTTTGGTTGGTTTTTTTTTTTGTTTTTTTCAGCCATAAAGATGAAAATAACTATATCATTTTCCAAGGTCCTTGATGGTGTTGCATGCACAGGCAAATGAATGATGTATATTGACTGAAATGATAAGTCAAACAGTGTAAGACCATCTCTTCAGATGCTCTTAAAGGAAGCACCAACAGTCATTTGTTCCATTTCTCTCTTTCTGCTTTGAGCAGTTTCCCTTTCATATTTACTTGCTGTCCAAATATGCATGAGAACGTCTGAAAAAGGGAGATGAAAACACTCACCCACCACATTTCTTAGACTTAAAGCTCAAAACAATCACAAACTCCTTTCATCCTTTACACCAAAAGGCACTAAGCTACAACTGGAGTTCTAGGAAAGGTAATAAAATATTTAAGGAGTTTCAAGCTACAAAAAAATACTGTGAGCAGACACCAAAAGAGACTATTTGCCACTGAACAGCTGCAGTGCAGTTTAGAAAAGAAAACTAACATTTTCAATATTTAAAATGTTCCCAAACCTGATGGACTTCAGCCATCTTGGTGAATTCTGCTCAGTATTTATTTATCACCAATATCTCACAGGTCAAAAAATATCATCTGGGTCAATTGGATGTTCAACTGTAGAAGAAGTTTGACTCCCACCTGTAATTTAGAGAACTTCAGTTTGGCTGAACCGAGCTAGCTTCTCAATGGAAACAGAACCACATTGTGAGAGGGTTATTTCACAAATAAAAGTTCCTTTGTTTTGTTTTTTTTTAAACCAAGAAACACAAGAGGCGCAGGTCAGAACTCACACTTGATAAAGTATACAGTCATACTGGGACATCATCATCACAAATGTCATCAATTATAAAGGTTGTGGTTTTTTCTAAATGTTTATCTTCATAATTCTTTTACAAATATGGCTGCTAGCACTGTTTACTCACATAATCTAGCAGTATTTTGTTCCTATTGTAAGCCTGTCTGAACACATTTGGTTAAAGCATGATGGAACAGGGAATTCTCCCTACAGTAGCTGGCATGGGCTCCAGCAAACCCGTAACCCCAAAAGGGATAGTGCAGGAAAGAATGAATGAATGTTGAAGTTAAACCATTTTGGGGTCAATCAGTTCTTATTCCTATTAATATTCTTTCACTTTGTGATCTAAACACATATTTGGATTTTCATTCTGTGGCTTTTTTCTCATGTAAAGTTTGCTTGGTTAGGTGTCTTTGCATCTACAGTGTAAAGCTTTTCATTGTAAATTTGCAGTATTTTGCAGTCTGCTGTATTTCCCTTTTTCCCTTTGAAGGAAACTGGGTTGCTGGAGCCTATCCTGGCCACTGTTGGGGGATGGCAGGATACTCCCTAGAAAGGTTTCAGATCCTCAGGGCACACAATCACTCCCACACACGCTTTAGAACAGTGATGTGCAGTCAGCAAAATGTAGCTTAAAAAATGCATAAATGAAAGAAATTAATATACTTTTTTATACTTTTTCAAGATGAAAAATAAATATCAAATATGACTTTTCAGACATGTCTTTTCTATGATTACCCTTTTCTTTGTGGGTTTTCAAAGTTTCTTCAGTGAATTTACGAGTTTCCTGTTCAAATGCATGAGACAGCGGCGGTTGAGGCAGCAGCAGTCTGTGCCTCCCCAGAACCGCACGCACTGACTGGAGCTGTAGCAGATGCATGCGCTTTACTAATTCCGTTTTCTTATCATCACAAGAGACGCTTTATTTTAAAATGACCTAATTTGCGTATTTCTTGCCATCTGTCTGATTACATCAGCACCAATTTGTGACTCATTTAGTCTTTTTATCCGCTAAAAATGCGCTTTAGAAACACGATAGGTGAGGCAGGTAGTACGCCTGCGTCAAGGCAAAGGACGCTGGTGAGTCCGGAGAATGTGACACCTCGACTAAAGAATAATAGCAGTAGTAATTAGAAGTAGAAAGTCAAGTGCAGCCGTCCAGTTACTCTTTCACATATTTAGCATCATTTTCTTAATGGAGGATCATGTTTTTAAACCCCTAAACTCAAGAGTATGATTAGACACGTCACTGGTAGTGATCTCCACTGAGACAGAAAGACTTTTCAAACTGAAGAAAGAAAAGGAAGACTTCTACAAGCAGGTTATTAATCTGTTTCTTCAGAAGGCGCGACCATATAAAACAAGGGAGCGACACACAAATTTATTAAAGTAAGTCAATGATGACAATTTTAGTGATTTTTTTTTCTACTACACTGTAGTAGAGTAAAAAGAGTAGTAAAAATGTCTAAATGAAATTTAAACAACACAATTTAACTGCTCCCAGTCAAATGGTGAATAAGAAACTCTGTCGGGTTCATACCTTTCTAAATCTGACAGTGGACGTCAGCGCCTCACCAGCCGTGAACCGCACCGCACGTCACTGCTTTAACGTAACCAATGAAGCACATTTTTGGACAATGGTAGGAAATCAGTACTCTGAGAAAACCCACGCGTGCATGGGGATGCAAACTCCACGCTGGGATTTGAGTCTGGGCCTTCTCACTGCGGGGCAAAGGTGCAAACTACTCTTCCATCATGCAACCCCCTGCAAAATCCTCTAAGTATTTTATACACCACCTTTGGCACTCGAAGCTATAATACAAGTTTTTACAGCTTTTTAAGCTAAAATGTGTTACAGTAAAATTACAGTTAATTGTTTCAATGTTGTGATACATTTCCTTACTGTTATCTTTCCAGAATAAAGTTCTTTACTTCAAAAATACAATTCAGCAGTTCTGTGTTATTTTACAGGTCTTTGTTTTGTTTTAGAAGTCGCCTACAGTACATTACTTTAAATTCTGATACACCGAGAATGAAGAACCAAGTAATCACATGACCCTGTTGTTTGTATTGGAACGTCACTCGAAATTTTTTTCAACGTTTTTAACCAACATCCCGACCAAAACTCGCAACGTAGAATGAAAAAATAAATAATGAATAAAAAACACTACTTTCACACTGGAACACGTCCTGAACAACCTCTTTAGAGCCAAAACATTTGAGAAGGAAACATCTGCAATTAAGTGTAATTTGGATTTGGAATAGTTAAATGAATAGATGTACCCCTCTATTGTTATGGACAAAAACTGAACTTAAACACAAATAGCAACATTAAAAACATTGTCTTTTTTATGACATAGTTTCTGCAGAGCAGCAGGAGTTCATCTGATGACTGGATCACAGCTCTTAGCATCCCCAAGCTAACAGTAGCAGTTCAACAAAAACGGCGAGCAATATTGGAGATATCCAGTCACACAGTTTTGAGCCAGATGCCAGCTCAGATAAGGTAAACAAAGACGTTTATCGATGCATTTGTAAAAACATGATTGGAGTGGGTCTTTGAACACAAATGCATTAAGGTTTCTATACAAGACAGTAATCTCATTTGGCCACATCACAACATTAGAGTACAGGCGGCTCCAACATTCACTTCCAATACTTTCAGGTTCAACCCTGTTCACTCAAGAGTAAAGGTGGTTAGTAAAAACCCTTCTTTTTTGCCCCTTTCATTGTAATTGTCCCCAAATCACTTCTACTGGGGGACAGATTGTGCTCCAGCAATGACGGATTTAGCCCACATTTCTGCTGCAATAACTGTCTTAAAATCCTCAAGCCGATTAAAGTGACATATGCTGAGTTGAACGCTATTTCCCACATTTATTGCTGGAGGCACAACTCCTCTCTCATTAGTTTGGGAGTCAGACATGTGGCTCGGAGACACAGGAGCTGTGGTTCCACTGACACAGGTCGTCATCAACAAAGGCAAAAATGCCGTTTCCCAAGGTAGTTCACTAGTAAAGTCTTAGTACTGGCTCTTTACTAACCACGCCCAATTGCTGCCTGCATGGGGCGTGGAGGTGATAAGTGCCCATGGGGCACCCACACAAATTACACTGACTGGTTAATTTCCTAAATTCTAACAGCAAGGCTGAACACAAGAATTGTGCAACGGGCGTGCAGGGCTACTTATCACTTGAAAAGCACTAACTGGCCTCTTGCATAATCTGCAGGGTTCGATAAGGTTGCAAAAAGGAAAAATCTGTATGATGTACCTGTGTCTCAACTACTTCACCCTTACTTACCGTTGAGTGTTGCATAGGTTTTTGCTACGACCTATCACAGAGAGCATGCCTGTAGAAAAAATGCATATGAACATCTTCTCTCTACCGACTCACGAGCAGTCTTAAACCATAAGAACCTGTGAAAAACATAATAAATGTGTTAGGCAGTCCATGTGGTATATCCCACACAACTTTCCTTCAAAGGAAAAATGGGTTCTTATGAGTTCAAATTTTGTGTGGGCCACCTGCATGCTCCGTACAAGTTTGCCCATTTTTAACCAGCAGACAGCCCGTATCCACCCGAAGGGGCGGTTGTGACTAAGGTGAAAAAATGGAAAGCCTATGATAGTGAGAAACCAGTTGTGTCCTGTCATTCACTGCTCATATATGGAGTGTAGAGTTTACTTTGAGTGGTAAATTAAGATTTCGGATCATTTTAGGTCATTCTTGACTGATCAAATAATGGGAAAGCCTCTGTGTGACAAACATTTCAGGGTTTGAACCATCCTGCATGCATGTGGTTTTGTTTTTTAACGTGCGCATTTATGTTTAATCATCATAAATACAGGTTTATGCAAAGGTTGGGCAAAATAAAGGGTGCCGACTTCCTCTTTTCATGAAAACACAAATGGGAACCCACACAAACACACGCACGCACACATAAAGAGAGAGATATATGCTGTTTCCTGGCCAGCCCACCACATTAGGGCTGCATGTTATCCACCCTCCCCTCCCAGCTCGCTCCGCAAAAACTCACCCAGGGGGTCAACAACAATCTAAATTTCAATTAGAGTGGAAAATGGTGCTGATAGAGACCAAATGAGTGTTGATGCCGTTTCGTCTGAGTGGTTCAGGTTTGGGTGGCTTCTTTTGGAGGGAGAGAGAAATGTTTTTGGGGCAATTATTTCATTATCTCCCATGCGCTCACAGCGGGGCAGGGTTGCAGCTCTGGCCAAGATTAGCCGGAACCACAATTATTATTACAATTAGTCATCCGGCAGCACCAGCAAGAGCTTGACCCCGGGAAAAACTGAATGTCAGCTTAAAACTGTTATTAGAGAGCTGAAGGTGCAGAGAAGATTGGGGATGGAGAGAGATGGGGCAGATGCAATTTACGCATCGTTGGCGAGCCAGAGGTCTAAACAAGGATTTAATGAGCTTAAGCAAGAATGGAGAACGGAGAGAAATCTCTGCTCAGATACTTAAACGGCTGCTTGTAAAGTTAGAATGTAATATTTAGGAGTTTTGAAGGAATAAATGTCAGTCTGAACTGAGATGAAGTGACTCCAATAAGACCAAAAAAAAACACTGTTAGTGTAAATGTTAACTGCCCACTCAGTCCTGTGATCCTGGTTGCATTCATCAAGGTCTGAGGAGGGAAAAAAAATACAGGAAACAAATCTGATGCGAAGAGCCAGAGGTGCACCTACGTAAATCAGATTTGCATTTCCATCGCAAATCAAGTCTAGCTGCGTTTTGCTTATGTCATGCCTCTCCAATTACAGCTGGCAAAAGCCGGGCGTCGAGAGCGCTGCAGATGTGTCAGTGTGGGATCAAAGGGGGGAAGAGAGAGCAGGATATTGAAGTCATGAAAGGACAGAGAAGGTGAAGGGCATTTCCAGATGTTTGTGGCAGTTGTGACCACCGAGGAGAAGATATGAGAGCGAGTGGCTGATGCTCACCTTCCCTACATTTACGGGGGCGATGATTGTGTTCCCTCAGACAGCTGTTCATGGTTTAATGTTAGTCTTGAAGGACGTTTGTGTATGGCTCAGGGTCTGCAGTTTCAACTCCTCCTGTTTGGTGTCCCTGCATAGTTATGGTACTGAGTTACAACAGGATTCTTAGAAAGCATGAACTTCTAGTGCGTTTTAGATACTTTGATAGCAAACAAGCCAACTCAAGTCGACCCAAAAAACGAGGGTCCTGGTTCAACCGCTCAGTTGTAGTTCTGTAAGCACACAAAAACTGTTTAGCAACCCGATGCTACGCTCACACCGGGCGTGTGTCGCACGTTAAACATGCTGAATGAGAGTTCTTGAATGAACTTCTAGCAAACGATGCACACACTGGTCCGTCGTACTTACAATTGAAAGGGTTTAGTTTGAAACATCAAAATGATGCAAATCTTGCTTTTTCTTTCACAGTTCTGGTGTCATATAATTCAGACCGAAAACAAACTGCACTTATTATTAATTTCTCCTCCATGATCAAATGTATAACAGTTGGCACTTCCATGAATTAAACGGTATGCCATCTATACATCACTACTAAATCTGAGTCCCTGATTGGTCAAAGTTCAAGTTTGGTTTAAGTTTCAAGGTTTGTTGAAGGGCTGCGAGATTTGTACGTAGAGCCCGAAAGATGTATTTGCGTGCGTTTACATAGACTTTTTATTGGAAGTGGTCACTTAAGTGCACGTTGGGAAGGGCAGTGTGAACATAGCTAGACAGTTTTGTGATTCCCGTGTCTCCATTCAGGCTACAGCATCCAGATAATATTCCAGTGATGTTGTCTTTGGTTTGCGATACAGAAGACTGTTGTGAAACCAATCTGGCAGACGAAAAGTCACGAGTGACAACAAATTGGGGTTTTTTTTTGCACATCCTGTGATGTAAAATGAAGTCTGCAATGACACGCAGCAGTGCACACAGACTCACCCTCCTTGACAAAAGTGAATCAGTCCGACTGCTATTAGAGCCGACGAGCAAAAACCAAAGGTGCAGTTTTTAGTGAGGGGCTGATAATGTGAGATCCGAAGAGGTCGTCCTCAGCGCTAGGACATGACAACATTTGGAGGAACAGAGTTAGCGAGGAGCTAATGGGAACATAATGACGCCGGGTTCGTTTGCGGAGGGGGTACCATTTGTTGGGTGCATCGCCCTGCAAAGGTCTGTCAAATTTAGGAAGCTGAACAGAGAAACAATGTTTTCTACAAAAACTGTAAACAACAGGGAGCGCTCAATACTCTATTAAGCGTTTTGGACCATAACAAGTAGAACATTACTCATAACCTCATGGGGGCCTAAATAATTATCTCTATAAACTCTGATGATACAAGTGCAGAGACATATGAAATGAAACAAATCATTTTGTCCCAAAGTACACATTCAGAGATAACTGTTGTTTTCTTTTTCATAAACAGTTTTTTTTTTTTTTGCATTTAGCTCTACCTCTTAACTTCTCTTGACACCGTGCGAGTCTTCCCTTCCTCCTTTCTCTCCTAATTTCCCTCCTAACCAGCGCCGACTGCCATTAGCGGTGATCTCTGACATCACACTGAGTTGCTTGGTTCCCAGAAATCAGTATTGAGACAATCAAACTCAGCGGAGGTGGATGTAACAGGGCAGTGGGGGATCTGCTCCTGATTAGGGAGCTGTCTGACTCAGTCAACCTGCAGCAGAATCACTCATTATTAGGCTTTGGTAATGTGCAGTAATTAGTTGTGGGACTGATGAGCAAATGCAGGATGGCTGTTAAACCCTTGCTTCAGTGGAAACTGTTAAAAAAAAACACCAGCGTTATTGTTAAGCACATTTGGGGACATTTTGGAAATGGTAAACAGCGTATGCTTATGTAGCGCTTTACTACCTTCTTAGAAGGCCCAAAGCGATTTCCAGTCACAGTCTCATTCACTCATGCACACATACACTGATGGTGGGTTCGCAGCCGAACATTGGCCCTGCCCTATGACCACCAGCAGCAAACTGGGATTCAGTTTTGCCCAAGGACACTTCAACCCACGGACGGACAGGGCGGGAACTGAGGTTGGCTCCGCTACCTCTGCACCACGGGACCATGGCGGAACAGCTGACTTTTTCTTAACAGGTATTAAGGCTTCAAAATAGATGCAATCGTGATTAACCACAACCCAAAAGTGTAATTAATCTGATTCATTTTTAAATCGATTGACAGCCCTATAGTAAAAACCCAACAGCTCTGCTTCAATCCAGACTTTACTGATTGGATACGTTTCACATGAGAGGAAGAAGCATGAGATTATCAAGTCAGCAAGTTTTGAAAAACCTTGAGATAGAAGTCTAAGTTGCTATGAGATAAAGCATTAGTGGAGTTCACAAACATCAAACTGACTGAACTACACATCAGTGATCACTTTGTAAATGAATCTCCCTCTTTTTATTGTGACACCAACAAAATATTTTGCTCCCTTTACTGGTGATTATTTATGTGTTCCCACATTATGGATCTGAGGATCTAATGTAGCCCCCCCGTGTTTGCCTCCCCTCCCATCGATGCAGCACCAAGCCTTACTGTGGCTGTTAAAAGCATGCCATGTGCTGACACGTGCCATGATTTCAGCTGCCTGCAAGGCTAAGGCCATTGATTCAGTCCAGCTGGAAGGCAGACATCTTTTTTATGCATTTAATAAACTGAGCAGGGTCTGAGTGGGCTGATGGCAGAGAACATGACTGTTTGTCACGACTCGCTTCATGTTTCATCACATGGGCACAGATGACTCTGACCAGTCTTGCCCTCTGAAACACACCTTTCTCTTCCATTCTGCTTCTCTCTTCCATGCCTCAGAGAACTCCAGAACATCAGGGGGCGCAATGGAGCCCAAAGAAGAAGAGATAGTTAAACATTTGCCGCTGAACAACTTTGTGAGAAGGTTTACTCTTTATTTGTGGCAGTTTGGTCTCCAAGAAAAGCTCAGCAGGCGTAGGAAACATGGCTGAATGCATGTTCATTCAGATTATGGAAACAGTAATCAAGAAAAACAGTGCCAACACACTGACAGTAAACTTACCGTATATCTTCAAATAGTTGCCAGGGCGTTTATTCCAAAAATTTGGAAGCCAACCCGGCGTTTGTTAGGGACAGGCGTCTATTGGAAGGTCAGTTTGGTCAGATCCAGAGAACATTTTGAATCAACAAGCCTGACAAAAACATGATCAGAGGCATGAACAGCTAAAGATTTTTAACATTGTGGAAAAAAGTGAATGAAAAGTGGGGAAAGGTTCAGAGAATGAGTATGATAACAGAAAGATATGATTATAAAAATATAATTTGCTGATTACAAACGGAAATGAATTATGAAGCGGAAATGTTTCGCGAAACCAAAAAAGCAACAAACCACCAAAGCATGGTGGCGCAGGAACAATCATCTGGACATGTTTTGTAGTCACAAACCTGCACACCTCACAGACACAATGTAAGCTAGCAGAAAAGTACTTTGACTTTTTCACACTGTTTCCAGACTTATTTATTTTTGAGCTTCTCTTAAATAAATTATGTTGAGGTTTAACATTGCATGTGTTACTCTCCATCTGAGGTTCTAGCATTGGGCCACATGATTTTTTTATCCCCCTTTTTTCTTTCTTTGATTGTGCGAAGAGGCAGAATTCCTCGAAATCCACACACCGCCACTCCAAAAGGGGGGGGATGCTGGGAGTGCTCCAGCTGTTACCCTAACGATGATAAACAGCAAAGACACCGGCGGAGATGGTTTCGTCAGCACTCGACTCGACAGCTATTGTACCCTTGAGCAGAGTTATGATGATGCTTCTAATAGTTCAATCTTCATCCACTTTAAGAGCAGAACGTGCAGAAATCTGTGCTGCCGCTGACTCTCTCTGTTCTCCGTGTTTTTGCTTCTCTCCATTGTGATAGATTGGAATGGAATGATTTCTAATGAGTCCTTTTGATGGGCATTCTACACCGATCTGTACTTAAAAGAGAGAAAACTCAATTGTAAAAATACAAACATGTTTTTAGATTATAATATTCTACTGTATGTTAAGCATAAATGTAACCCTCTAAATCTACGCTGACGTCACCCTCGGCAACGTGCGTCCAAGTGGCCACTTCCAATAAAGATCATTTAAACTTGTGTAAACACACTTTTTCAGGTTTCCATGTTCAAAACTCTCACATTCACGCTACGCAAGTTTCTACAACAGTTTGACATACAAAACGCGTGGCCATCGAACGCGTCGCAAGTTAAACCAGATCGAGTTTTAACCCAAATAAAGCTGTGAAAGACAAAGCTTGGAGCAAGATTCTTGAGATTAGCACCGCTTTGACATTTGGCATAAAGCCTCTTCCAAAGATGGACATGCACCAGTAAACAAAAGTAAAAGAAGAAGAAACCCTCCCTGCTTGCTGCTTAAACACCATAGGCATTCGTACGTCGATTAATACAGGAGTTTAGCTCCAGTGTTGACATTCCTTTGAATACCGTAACTCCTCTACCAGCAGATTCAGAGAGAAAGGCAGCTTTGCCTGATATGCAACATTTTTAGGTAGTGAAGTGTTTTTTATCTCTGCCTCAGAATCAGCTGATTTGCAAGAGTTACCGTGGGTCAAAGAGCGTGTTATTTAGGGGTCACTGGCGACATCTCCAGTGTTACAGGGTTAATTCATTATATATCTAGAAATAGATTGGCACGAGCTACCTCTTAGAGTCCTCAAGGGAACCAAAATTATGAAAAAAAAAACCTGCATAAATTAAAAAAAGGTAAAAATGAAGAGGGTCAAAGCACTGGAATGGACAACATTTAGTTATTATTATCACACAGATGGGTATCTTGAAGGCCTGCACATTTTTAAAGGTTTTTCTGCCCTCCTTTATTGTATAGCCCTTAAACACCAGAACTTTGTTTTCAATTGTGAAAAACAAATACGTTTTGGCTTTAAATTAAGTTAAGTTTGGAGAGGAATCTGTTAGATGCGTCTTTGTATTTGTCGGCGTCCAGGGGTGAGAGCGGTTTGCTTCATCAAAGTGTCTGTAACATGACTTTGAAAGGACTTTTATGCCAGATGCTTTTCTCAAGTCAAACCTGTAATGGTGCATTACTTAGTGCGCACTGGTTGAGCCTCAGCTGTGAAGAAAAACCAGGGAAAATATTTTGCTCAATGCACAAGAGAGAAAGAAGAAGTGGGAAGTGGAGGAGGAACGTATTCCAGCTGACCTCCCACCTGAGTCATGAAGACAGTAAAAACTCCTCTCAGTTTGTGCACTTGGCAGTGGGCAGAGATGTACACACGGCCTAAAAATATTTTCCAAGGAAAGTGAATCTCACTTTATTTTCTGTAGCTGCTCAGACAGACTTAAAACTTTTTTTTTTTTTTTCTTTTAGCTGATCTGATGGAACGGATAGGGTGTGTGTTGCTAACCGCGACTCCCAGGTGGGCTTTGTGTTCTCTGTCCAGCTTATAGCACTAAGATATGAGCTGGCTTCATGGTAGGACTGACGCACAGACTGCTAAACGCACAGCTCAAGAGAGTTTTCACAAAGGATTTTCATCTAACAAGGAACACGTTGTGAGGCGTGTCTCCAGAACTGCAGCTGTGAAGGCCCATCATTCAGCCTCACTGTCAGGAGCTGGTATCTCTATTCCAGGTTCGGTTCCCTAAAGAACACATGTTATTTTGACAGTTACCTAGCTTATTTTCCTTATTTTTTGGATGTCTAACTTTTAAAATGTTTTGTATTTTATCCGGACTTAAGTAGAGTGGTTAAAAACCATAAGTCAAACTATAAACGCATATTACTCAAGTACTGGTAGATATAAAATGTCATCAGCCAAATGGTTGTGGTATTCTTTGGAATATAAGGCAATCTGGAATTTAAGACGGAAATGCCTAAAAATGCTAAATAAAGGGAAAAAATATATATAAGTCACACTTTTGGGAGAATTGTTTTTAACAAAATAAGGGAACAAGGCAAATCATAATATTAAACATATATGGACGCTTCACTACCATGATGCACTCATTTATATTTAGCTTCGTGAAACACTGGAGGAATCTAGTATATTAACAATAAATGAACAATTATTCAGAAAGCCATTGCATAAAAAACATGCTAACAAGTCAACTAAACTCTTTATATTACTTTAAATCACTAAATCCGTTGAATTTTTCATTCTCTGTTGCTTTGGAAAAATTTCATCAAGCCTGAGTCAAGTCTGAGCTGCGCTTCTTCTTCTGCGTTGCCTTCAGTAGCAAATATTGATGCACACACCTACAGTGCCCTCTAGTGGTTGGTGCTATTTATTTTTTCAAAATCACGTACAAGTTGCACTTGAGGATAAGTCACATCCCGGTGACCTATGCTCCAAAAAATACAGTACTTCAATGAACTTGAAAAATGATAGAAAATGGAGTATGTTTAAAACCCCTTTAAATACTCTGATTTACAGTTTACGAAAATATTACTTCTACAATATATATTTATGGAATTAAAATATAGATCCTATGAAAATCACATTCCTCTACTGACAAAATAAGGCTTCTCACAAAGCTATTGAACGAAAATATGATCTAATGAACCAACTATAGCTTGATAAGAGCACAAATTATGAAGAAAATAAAAGCTACATAACATATAAATAACTACTTTGGTAGATTCTATCTTTTTTCATACAGAGAACACAAATTCAGTAGATCAGCAGATTAAAATAAACAGTTTCAAAATAACATCCACAGAATTAAAGAGAGGAAAAGGTAGAAACAGAAACAACACAAAAATGCTCTCCAGAGTTCTAAGGTATTCTAATTTCCTTGTTTCTTTCACAATAGTATTATTTTATATATATATTCAAATAGTAATGAAGTAATGAAGACAAATTTCTCTGAAGGGACGTTGATCTTAGTGCATATTATATTTACAAATGTTATAATAGAACAAAAACAAAAAAAAAACAAACAAAAAAAAACATTACTTCATAAACCTATTCAAGAAAAGATAAAACTTTTTTAAGGTAGTAAAGTTTTTCTCAGTTCTGACTTCATAGTATTAGCCAAAGTGGCAACAAAGTATTAAGTTTTATTCCTTTCATAAATAATTTGTTGTAGCAAAATCTAAAAAATGTTCTATGAAAATTCATAGAACATTTTTATAAAATTTTGACAATTTGTGAAAAGAAAAAGCTTTGTGACTGTTAAAGAACAATTTAAGCATGTGTAAAAAAGATTTGGAGCACACTTGCAAAACAAGATCTAGAGAAGACTAAAATCTACAGAACTCCACAAATACATTCACCATGTTGTCAGCAGCCAAGCGGTGTGCCGCCTCTAACTCATTATCGGATTGTAAAATGTTACAGTGATTGATTAGAACTGATCTTTTCTTTCATTCTCGTAGTAGTGTTTGTTTTTTAACTAAAACTTTGGTCCCTTCTGCTATCAGTTTATGGTGCCATCACCAAAAGTCGGCACTGTGACTGCAGTGAACTAAATCCATTCAAGCAAAAAGCCATTCAATATCCTCCAGTTTTGTTTTGCAAAACGATTAAATAAATAGAACTTCTTAGAAAACATACCAGGCTTCATGCTTCAAAGTGAGTCACTATTATCTGAAGGAAATAGATTGTCTCTGAATAAGCAGGTAAAAAAGAAAAAATTGCTTTAACGGTAGCGTTCTGTCATTATACACCCATGAGCAAGATCCATTGTGGCTGAAAGCATTTGCCCCGTGTTGCGCCGGCTGCAGAGGCCAGCTTACCCTCAGCCAGCCCTGCAATGAGTCAACGGCCTATTGCTGGTGGCAAACAGGGGAACTTGGAGAAACGTGATTAAAAGTCAATGGAACAGAATGAGTCCTATAGATCCCTGTCGGAAACAGGCGGTGGGGGTGGGGGTGGGGCAGACACAGGCTGCCAAATGACCCTATTTAAGTGTAATGTGTAAAGCCCCAGTTATTGAATCTCCCAGCCGCATGTGTGTCGCGGCGGCAAACTGTTCTGCAAATCAAAGTAACTTGTGGCTGACAGTAAGGTTTAGTGTAAAGACGATGGAGGCTTTTAGGAAACTCATCATCTGCAGGCCAGAAAACATGGTCCACATTAATCCTCTGGAGTGCACAGTCAAGGGGACTTCATTATACTCACAGGGACTCGCTGCTGTTGGGGAGCAGGGAAACAAAAGCATTATTATAACATTTCCCTTGGCGACAAGTTACTGTTCGGATTTCTGACTTGGTTCAGTGGTTTAAGTAGTGCCTCACATCTAATATTGGTTGTGATAAACTTTACTCCATCTTTTATTTATGTATTTATTTTATTCAGGGGGATAAGAAATATTTAAATATTTTAAGCAATGTATAATTTTCCCCTTTTATCTGGGGAGTAATGTTCTAAAAGTAACCTGCAATAAGTGAAATCTGCGATTTAGGATTACAGATGTTTTAAGGCTGTAAAAGTCCTCATTACACACGTTTTACTCTTTTCTCAGACAGACATGTACAGTTTCACACTCTTCTCTTTTGTTTAATCTGTCAGAGTTTGAACCTGCGTAGAAAATAAGTCAAATATTGTAGAATAAAAACAACGATCTGATCATGATCAAAGATTTATGTAGATCATACCAACTTCTTAGACTTTTATTTGAATTTTCTAGCACAGTTGGGAAATGTTGATGAAGGTTCTATAAACTAGCATTAAAGGTTCTAGAACAAAAAAACACAAAATTCTTTGCAACACACATGCTAAGCAACAAAGATATCACATTGTCACATAGTAGTAATACATTTGAAATTTGTTTTTTTAAGTAAAGAAGGACAGGAGTCAGAGTAGAATTTCTCCAGAGGAGAGCCAGACAGACGAACACCCAGCACCTCTGCCCCAAGCAGCTATGAGGATCGCCTGCCTGACCACCTCTCTTTCTTCAGTTTGGGTTGCCCTGGTTACATGGGTTTGGTTAGCCTAAGATTTGTACAGAATGGTGTTAGTGCATTTGTTATTTTTAGTCTGGGCTGTTTCATCTAGAAGATATTTTGTGGCTCATTTAAGTATTTTCTTCAGTTTTTATTGCTAAAGGTCAATCCTGGATCAACACTGGGTTGATGCAAAGTTCATGTTTCAGCACTTTGTGTCTTGAGCAACGACGGTTTCCCGTTTTTTGGTGGTGATGTTTTTCTGAATGATGCGTGGAAAGTTTTTGCACACAAAGCATAGCTTCTTCATTAGTCTAGCACATTAGATCAAACTCAATGTGTAGTTCAAGCAGAGGTCAATCACAGTGTTAACCAGCAGTTAGAATGAAAGCAACAGTTTGTGCAGTTCTTCAATACCATCTTTAAAAATGGGCACCATTTTGGATTTTTGCTGTGGCGATTGTGCTTTTCTGAAAGAAGAGATCCTAAGGTACATCCGGGGCAAATTTGGTGCTTGTACCATTAAATGCTGAATGTGTCTGAAATATCAACCTAAGCGGCTCTGCTACAGTTTGTGGCAAACTCCTGTTGCACCCCAACATGTTTGTAAAAAAACATAGACATGTGATGACATGAAACCAGAATGTCCTTATTTTGGTATCGGATAGGCCTTGGATTAAAATATTCCTCTGTAGTTGTACATGTAACTCTTAAAAAACACCAACTGGACCTCAGAGAGCTTAAAGTAAAAGCAGTTTTAGAAGATGAGTTTTACACATGAATAGAATCAGAAGGAACCAAATGCAATCCTTAAAACAATTGGAGGATCTATTTTTGAAAAAAATAGTAAAAAATATTTTTTTAAATCAGATAGAAATTCCACAGTGAGATCCTTTTAAACAGTCTCTGGACTGAAACAGAGAAATTAGAATGCTACATAAGTGAATACAACGTTAAAGAGCCACACAAGGTCATTTGTGAAAAGTAAAAAATTTGTAATGATGCCTGGAATTCTATTGTGATGTGCTTAGACTGTGATGAGCGAATATTTATTAAACTAGAACTTCTTTCCTGTGAAATTCTACATTGAATATAAGCTATACATCTGTATAGCTGTAAAAATGGCAGTTGAAAGTCAAATAACTGCATTAAGAAAACAGTTTGAACATAAATCCATCCTAAAGGGAATTACTGAACAAGTTTGCTACAAAGAAACCACTGTTAACCCAAACTTGTGCCGCATTTGGCTGAGACAGAAAACAATCAAAATGAAAAATGTCACATCCCGATGAACCAAAGCCACACAGTTTTGATTCCATACATGTCCAAAAGAATGGGTTATAAAGGCTGCAAGGACAATTTCTTTTTGTTTAAAAACGTATGATGAACTCTAGAATCTGTTCAAGACTTGTGATTTCAACAAGACAAAAAAACGACGTGAAGAACCTTGAAAAAATGAGCGCCAGAAACTTGTCACAGGATTGTTCCTCAAGGCATTTGGACTTTAAATGTTTGTCTAGAAGACATTTCGCTGCTCAATCAAGTATTTTCTTCAGTCTTATTGCTAAAGGGAACTTGAGTTTTTTTTCAGGATGTGTCAATAATTTCTGAATTCTTCACCTGCAGGAAGAACTGAAAAAAAATACTTAAATAAGCAGCAAAATGTCTCTAGATTAACCTTTAAAGACTCACAACAATCATCTTTTGATGCTCCCAGTGGTCTTTTAATTGGGAGATTTTAATTTAAAAAACATATATATACAATATACAGTAATTCAAGTCTTTATAGAACGGTGTGTGTTTTTACTCAGTCTTTGTTTTATTTTCGGCAAACATTGAATGATTGTAGTAAATAAAACAACTAACTTGAGTAAAAATAGGTATGCATTAAATGCAAAACAAAGCATGACTAATGTTGACTAGTCATGTGCACAAAAAAAGAAATGACTTTTGAATAAATCAATACATTTAATAATTATTGTAAGGCTTTTATTTTTAGGAATGACGCTAGTTTAAAAAAAACCTAAACAGTAGCTGTTAAAAACGTACTGTTTTCAAAACTAAATTCATCAAAAGAAAATGTTACAGTCATTGAAATTATATTAAAACTGTACTGACATGGTAGTGCAGTGGTTAGCACTATTTCTGCAGACACTTCGGTTTCTTCAAAGAAACTGGTGACTTGATGTCCCTTTTAGGAGTGAGTGTGGCTGACAGGTTGTGTGTTTCTCTGTGTGTGGCCATGCAATGCTAATTTATGAAGTCAAAATAATTTTTAAAAAAGAGTCAAAAGATGAAATTCCTGCATGATTTGATAAAAACAAATGGTGAAAAGTTGCGTATGAAAAATATTTGATATTCAGTAATGGTACTGGCCAAAAAACTATTGAAGAAGACTGTAGAAAAGGCTAGTTTTAGCGGTTTTAAACGAGAGTTTTTTTGGAAAATAAATGTTAGAAAAAAAGCATGCCTTCTTAAAAGACCACTAAAGGCAGGCTACAACAAAAAGATTATGTACAGTTTGTTTTCAAAATGCTCTGATGACAATTTTTTTGTTTTAATCTCAAAAACTATGGAAGGGACTGAACTTGTATTTATTGAAAATAAAAACGTTATCTTTGACATGGCAGAAATGTTGAAATGGAAAGTGAAACCAAAGGGTTTGGCATCCATGTTTTCACCTTTAAGTTTTAGTAATGAAACACTACGATAAGAATGATCTAAAAACAAAGTAACTACATCAGAGAGCCATTTTCTGTCATGTCTATTTTCTTCAAATGAGTTTCATGGACGTGTTAATATGCTCCAGAAGTCAAAAATCAGCTTCTCTGCTTCATCTAAACTGTGAGCTGATGTTTGATTGGGTTTTATTGACACCTCCAAGCAACAAGCAAGCTTGCAATTTCCAAAACATAATTAATCACATGTCACAAACCCCTTTATGAGAATAAACATCACAGATTCAGTTGCGTCGCCCGGATTGGTGTTACCGGGGCCTCACCCTGGAGCCAGGCCTGGGGTTGGGGCTCGCAGGCGAGCGCCTGGTGGCCGGGGCTCCTCCCACGGGCCCCGGTTGGGTAAAACCCGAACGATCAACGTGGGATCACTCCCCCGTGGGCCCACCACCTGCAGGAGAGCTCAGAAGGGGCCGGCGCGATGTGGTTTGGGTGGCAGTCGAGGGCGAGTGCCTCGGCGGCCTAAACCCCGGTCATGGAACTTGGCTTTTGGGACATGGAACGTCACCTCTTTGGGAGGGAAGGAGCCTGAGCTTGTGCGAGAGGTTGAGAGGTACCGGCTAGATATAGTTGGGCTCACCTCTACGCACAGTCTGGGCTCTGAAACTCAGTCTCTCGAGAGGGGTTGGACTCTCTACCATTCTGGAGTTGCACATGGTGAGAGGCGGCGGGCTGGGGTGGGCTTACTTGTGAGCCCCCAGCTTAGCCGCCAAGTGTTGGAGTTCACCCCGGTGGATGAGAGAGTTGCGTCCCTCCGCCTTCGGGTGGGGGACAGGTCTCTGACTGTGGTTTCGGCTTATGGGCCGAACAGCAGTTCAGAGTACCCAGCTTTCTTGGTGTCTCTCGGAGGGGTACTGGAAAGTGCCCCAACGGGGGACTCCATTGTCCTCCTGGGTGACTTCAATGCCCACGTGGGCAATGACTGTAGCACCTGGAGGGGGGTGATTGGCAGGAACGGCTTCCCTGATCTGAACCCGAGCGGTGTTTTGTTGTTGGACTTCTGTGCTAGTCATAGTTTGTCCATAACAAACACCATGTTTGAGCACAAGGGTGTCCATCAATACACGTGACATCAGGACACCCTCGGCAGGAGATCAATGATCGACTTTGTAGTCGTTTCAGGAGACCTTCGGCCGTTTGTCTTGGACACTCGGGTAAAGAGAGGGGCAGAGCTGTCCACTGATCACTACCTGGTGGTGAGTTGGATTTGATGGCGGGGAAGGAGGCCGGAAAGACTCGGCAGACCCAAACGTAGTGTGAGGGTCTGCTGGGAACTTCTGGCTGAGCCCTCCGTCAGGGAAGTCTTTAACTCCCACATCCGGGAGAACTTCAAACCACGCGATGCTGCAGTGACGTGTTAACCAAGACACTCCCACAGCATCCAGACAATCCCGGTGCCTTGCCACGGAGTAGAGCCGCTTCTCCTCCAAATCGAGAGGAGCCAGTTGAGGTGGCTCGGGCATTTAGTTCGGATGCCCCCTGGACGCCTCCCTAGGGAGGTGTTCCAGGCATGTCCCACTGGGAGGAGGCCCCGGGGAAGACCCAGGACACGCTGGAGAGACTACGTCTCTCGGCTGGCCTGGGAACGAGTCGGGGTCCCCCCCAGAGGAGCTGGAGGAAGTGGCCGGGGAGCGGGAAGTCTGGGCATCTTTACTTAGACTGCTGCCCCCGCGACCCGGTCCCGGATAAGCGGAAGAAAATGGATGGATGGATGGACTCACATGTCATAACTGAAAATTGAGACTGATGTAAAAATATTGAACTTCAAGGCGTGTCTTATGTGGAAATAACGTGCTTACAGACAGAAGGCTGTTCAACACACTTCATCCACACATGAAGGACTTTTTTTTTTTTTTTTTTTTAGCAAACTTAGTTTATTATGGAGGTGAAGACAGCAAAAAGGCAAAGTAGGGTTCCTCTGAAGTTGTGTACCTGAGGGGGAAACCTTCTTTCAGCAGGATTATTAAGAGATCATGAAAGCAGGAGGCTGTGTGGGATCTATTAAGAAAATCTGCTCATAGTTGGATGTCTTCAGTGACTCCTAACTGTTTTTGTCTGTCTTTGTTTTTGTGAAACTGTTCATTTCTTTAAACATGTATTTTGTGTGATTTACAAAAAGAAAGCACAGGAAGACATCAAAATGCAAACGTCTTTATTTCCTCAAAAATGTAACCTTCAAAACATGAAAACTGCCTTAGAGGACTCTGCAGAGAAGCCTAATGGTTTCAAATAACCAAGTGCTGACATTTCTGTCATGCATGAGGAGACACAAGAAAAAAGACAGACTGATGAGCAGAGGGTTGAGCTATTGGAGCACATTTTTTATGTCATGCCAGCCTCCACAACTCAATATTTCAGAGATGTCTGCTTTTATTATGAAAAACGGACATGTGATCATTCATAAGAGCTCAGATAATGTATTTCAGCGGCTTTTATATTTACAGTGTGTACACATAGCTATAGGGTAGTATATGCCAGTATGGATTCACCACACATTCTTAGAAAATAGCCAAGGTGGCCGGTAACATTCAACGTCTACCAGCTAAACTACATTTCTACGCCAAACATTTCTCACTGGGATGGATGTTTGTGGTAGTCAAGTGGGGGGGGGGCAGACACTCAAAAGTCATGGTTGTGAGTTTAAGCCCCTTGCCAAAGAAGATGAGAAATGCCTCTCCTGCTAAAGTGGCTGGTGAAATAGTTTTTCTACCCACTAAATTGAAGTTTTACCCACATTTAGCAGGTGCTAATTTAGAGCTTTGTGTATACATATACATATATGTAAACCCTTAGTTTGTTCTTTGTTTTTAATTATCAAAAGGATAACAATACTTTTGTGCAGGTATGTACATCACATGCTGGTTCTTCATGAGAGTCTGAGATATTTTTTCACATAATGTAAAAAAAAGGGTTGATTTAGGACACGTTTTCATGAGAGGCTCTGTTACTCGACTCGAGTTCCTCTCATCGAATGGGTCTTGAATCATTAAGCTCAGGCGTTAAAATTGTTTGTGTCAAGAGGAGCTCATGCTTGCAGAAGCCTGTAAGTTGGTCTCATTTACAACCTAGAAGTGACAGCTTATGTCTTGAACAATGCTGACAGGGGCTCTGCCTTCCTGCTATTATGTCCAGTTTCCTCCCTCTGTGCGGAAACAGGACCGTTTTCTCTCAGGATTGAGGCAACCTGTGAACAGAGGCGTAATGTCGTGGAAAAAACTCCTTCCAGGCTTGAAGCAGCAGCTTCAGCTTTTGTGTGCTCAATCTACCACTCAAACGCTGACGATGAGATTTATGAGCAAAATAAAGGCAGCCACCAGCTCTGGGTAAACAGAGGAAGTGAAGGGAAGAGGGGAAGAAGAAAAAAAAACGTTTTATTTCATTGTTTTTAATGGAACAAAGAAGTGCAAAAGCAAATTGTGCATCCACTGCGTCTCCTAAAATACCAGAAGTGCAGTTGGAGAGTTGAGTGAGGTAGTAAAAAGGCAGGAAAGAACAGATGGACCTAAAATGAGCCGTGTAAGGAAACGACTATTAAAAGAGAGGAAACATTCTTCGCTGCCAGGAATCATCCCAGAGAACAAATTTGAGCAGGATCTCTCTGAGATTTGACGTGAAGACATTCGCAGTGGTCAGAGATGATTTGAGCTGAAGTTGGAGGAAAGTGTGAAGCCAGGTTTCAGAAACTTCCTGCATTCAGACTGAAGTGCAGCTAAAGGCAGCTGTGAAGGAAGGGTGACTTGAATTCAGATGATCGCTCATTCATAGAACACAAAAAGGAATAGGGGACACGCTGAACTTCAGCAGGATGCAGACAAAAATGAACTTTTCAAGAGGTTTTCTGAGGGTTTTAATGTGCCTGCTCCAAAAGTTATCATCCAATGCACACTCCGGAACATGCAATCTATGACTTTATTCAAAAGTTCTTATGACTGCGCTGTGGTGGAAACCAAGCAGCAACTTGTCAGCCTGTGAAGTTCTTTGAAGAATTTAACTAACTTGGGCTTGCAGTTCTATCGGTAACCACTAGAGGCTTTTTTCAAGTTAGTAGTTGAAGTTAAGATAATCCAAACTGAATTGAAATGGTCTGAACTTGTTTCATTTAGATTTTTTTGGTTACACATTTAGTGTAGCAGAGAGAAGATTCTTTACGTCAAAACCAATGATTTTAATTGTGTTACTGATGTAACTAGTGTGCCTTTTTTCCTAATTGTTATAATTTTCATGCCGCTAATAATCTTCAGTCTCACTGTTTACATTTATTGCATTCTACAACACTTTGGTACACCTTAACTTTACATTATAAATCGTTATAACTCTAAGGTCATTGTTTTGTTTTTTATTGTCACTATATTTATAAGACGTGTGCTGCTAACCTCTTGGCCAGGTCACCTTTGCGAAAGAGATCTTGATCTCAAAGTTTATTTATTTTTTTCCTAAAAGCTTTGTAAAAGCTACTATGGCCATGGTGTTCACACTGGACAAGTAGGGAGGGGCTTCTTTTTGTTTCTACTGTTAACTAGTGGGGCTGCACGGTGGCGCAGTGGTTAGCGCTCCTGCCTCACAGCAAGAAGGTTCCCGGTTCAAGTCCTGGCTGGGGGACCTTTCTGTGTGGAGTTTGCATGTTCTCCCTGTGCATGCGTGGGTTTTCTCCGGGTACTCCGGCTTCCTCCCACCGTTCAAAAGGTTCACAGGTTAATTGGTTACTCTAAATTGTCCCTAGGTGTGAATGTGAGTGTGCATTTATGTGTGATTGTAGCCCCTGCGACAGACTGGCGACCAGTCCAGGGGTGTACCCTGCCTTCGCCCATGAGTGGCCGGGTTAGGCTCCGGCAACCCCGTGACCCCGAAAGGGATAAAGCGGATTGGAAAATTAATGAATGAATGTTAACTAGTGCACGTCTGCCACCTAGTGGGAAGAGGCTTGTTGCAAAATGTTGAAGTATCTTACAAATCTTGCTCCATGGTTTATTTCTTTCACTGTTCTATTCTGATATATGAAAGACTTGGTATCATATAATTCTGGCAAGGCACAATTATTACATTATCAATTTTCATAGGGTTGGGACTTCCATGAATTCAAAGGGAAGCTATACAGAGCCCAAAAACTGACTTAAAAACGTGTGTTTTGATGCCCATGCACAAGAGTTTCAAACGCAGAAGTCAGAAATGCATGTTTATGCACATTCTTATAGATTTTTCATAAGAAGTGGTCGCATGAACGCATGTTGCCAAGAGCAGTGTGAACGTAGCTTAAGATTTTCGGGGAACCTTTCAAATCCTACATGAGGTCAATCAGAAAATGGATCTACTCAGATGTGCAAAGTTGTCGCTGTACTTTAAAGAACCACTAGGGGCAAGTTACAGAACCAAGTAAATTTCTATTCACTCTGAAGTTGAAAAGTCTAACAAAAAACTGTGTAATTTGGATTTATAACACGTCACTTGCTCTTTTGATTGACAGCTGTCACTATCATCTGAGGGGCTTTAGCGATTATATAATCAGTGCAGCTTTTGTCTTTGAAATTGTCCATCAACATCCAACAAAGCAAAAATCTTTTACTTTAAAACTAGATCCATTACTTAAATTACAAGTCTCCCACTTAAAGAGGTCATACTATAAAAAAACAACTTTTTGACCATTTGAATGTTATTATAATGTTCATTCCTCACTATAAACGACCTTAAAGTGGGATTTTCATGCATTTCCGAGTAATCCTCTAAAAACCTGTGCTCTCTGCAGCAGCCCCTCCCCTACCCACGAAAAAGAAGGTTCTCGTGAGCTGATGTCATAGATTGAGGACAGCCCTTTCAGGAAGAGCCTGTGCTGCCAGCACCGCCCCCAGGCTAACACACACACACACACATACTTTCTCTGCAGAGCTAGCCTAGCTGTGGAGCTAGCGTTAATCTGTAAAAGACTTTTATTTCAGGCCAGCACTAGGATGATGTCGTGAAATGGGTGGGACCAACAAGGAGCGAAAGGCGGAGCAAACATCTCAAAACTACTTCAACTCTAAACTAAAAAGATGATTTTTTTTCCTATTAAAACCTCCACAGTGGATGAAACTTTTACAATCAATCCTGAAACTAAAGTCTTTTTTTTTCACAAGCATATAAATTTGAGTATCATCTGCATAACAATAGGTTTAAAATTCAAACTTTTCATGTTTGAAGCTAAGAGGCAGTAAAACAGGATAAAAACGTTCTACTTTAACATGATTGACCTCATTGTCATGATTCATAATCATCTGGAGAAATTTGAGATCATTTTTAAACGAAAAACTCAAGGCAATCAAATGATACACAGCTGGATTCATTACTTTCCTACAGATTACTTTTTCTCTTCCCTTTTCTCATTCAGCCCCAGTCTTTCACGTGTGCTATTTTATACTCCACATTACTAAGAGTAACTCCACCTGTCTGTGGCTTTCATGGTAAATCATTTCATTGATTTATAGAACCATTTTGTGGGATCCTCTGCAGCAATTTCCACCTTTCTGGTTGCATTTGGTTGTTTAAGGAGGAATCCCAAAACTTGATGCAGGGCTTCAGTGAGTCTACATGCTCATTTGTTTTTGCCAGTGAATGATTTACTCATCAGTCGGAGGGAAGCAGCTGTTCAGGGATCCGAGGAGATGCCAGAGTTGGTGGAGCGGGCAGAGCTGTTAGAAGTGGCACCACTGTCACCCCTTTGGGTCTTTTTGATGCCTTCACTGGGACAGTGTCATTTGTTTATGTTGGTTGATTTGTTTTATCACTCATCTAAATGATATACGTTTACTTCACCACCTTTAGAAAAAAAAAAAGTTTGTGGCTGAGATACTTGTGCGACACAGACAAGACAAATGACTTGTGTTTCCCTTTAAAATTCCTTTTTGGGATTGGTGTGAGGATGTGAATCCAGGGCGCACGTGAATCCAGAGGGTTGGCAGTGGAGGGGTGGGCCATGAAAAACAAGTTGGCAAACTAGCTAAAAATCCTGACAGTCTCAGGAGGGAAGCCAGGCTGTTGAGGAAGAGAAAGGGACTGTGATGCTCCACGGAAGAGTGGTGGCTCCAGAGACAAGAAAGCGACAGGAGAGGAGTAAAGACCTGGAGAGTTATGGGTCAGACTGAAATGAAGGGGAATCGGTGAATGTGATACCTCTTGTTCACTTCACTTTATCTTTTTGATAAAAAAGAACTCTGAGTAACCTTTACATCCAACACTGTTTTTAAAGATTCCATTTTTATCCAAATTAAGTCAAAACATTTGAAATGGTAACAAAATGTCTGCAGTTTTACAAAACAAGTTGTGTAAATACCGGCAGAAGGAAAAGAAAGACACATGCCCAACAACGTCTTTGTAGCACATTATTGTTGCAAATAAACAGCTAAAAGGCCTCTGGTTTAAATAAAAACAAAGACCTTTCTGTCTAAATTATACCTCAGTATCTAAAGTTTGTTTACAGTTTAGCCCGGGTCAACCCCCAAACGAACAGAATGTGCACGTTTTTAGGTGTCTGGGCCCACAGAGGGGTTGCAAAGACGAGGACCTGCATCTTAAGCGAAGCGCAGATGTGTCTTGTAGTTCCCTTGAAATTTGAGTGGTCACCTTAAAGGACAAATCGAACGTACAATTGTTGTGCCTGTGGTTCAGTGTCTTGAGAAGTATTAGTAAGGATGATTTAAGTTACACCCACTTATGACGTAAAGGTGATGCTGTTGTATGGTGCCTTCATTTCATATTCGAGTTGTTAGCATGCACGTAGAAAAAGTTGCGTGAACATCTTGGGCTCATGGGGTTGTCCACAATCTTGCAATTTTGTGCGGGTCATCTGTGCCCCCTATAGATTTGTCTTTTACAGACAGCCCTATCCACCCCTACAATCAGCTTTGACTGAGGCATAAGCTAATGAAAAAGCATGCCTCACAAGACAGCGTGCTTTTCTGGATTTGAGATTTGTTTCTAGAGTAGAAAAATAAAGGAGCTCAAACAACAACAAACAACTTAATGACAGTGTTCCCTCGTTATTTCGCGGTACACCCAAGTGCCAGCTGCATGTCTTCTTTAACACTGTGACATCCATGCATTGACCTCAGTTTGTGAAGAAACACGTTCCACCTCCTTTTGATTTCCCCAACATTGCCGTGCTGCTCTCCGCCCTGTGCAGCTGGAAGCCCGGCAGATGTAGTGCGCTGTCCAGGATGTGTTCACCGAGCCAGGTTTCAGTGAAGCACAGGGTGAAGGAGCAGCGAAAATCAGAGTTCTTGGATAGGAGAAGCAGCAGTTTGCCTAGTATGTTAGCCAGAGAGTGGACGTTTCCCCGATGTGTGGCCGGGAGAGTGGTGAGTAAACCCCGCTGTCTCAGTTTGACGAGCACGCCTGGCCGCTTACAGCGCCGCCTCTGTTTAAGACTGCAAAGGGCTGTTGTGCCTCAAACCAGGATCTCCAAAAGACTCTGATTGAGTGAAAACAGGAGAAAAAGTCCAGTGCTGGATTGACCATTGTGCTAAATGGAACTGCAGAGGGAGAGTAGAGAGCAACAATAAAAGGGAAAAAAAAGTGACAAATACCAGAGAGCATAGCACCGAGGCGGCCATCTGCGGCGCCATGATCATTGAATCATGGCAAAAAGCGTGTAGTGATGGGTTTTACAGCCTTAAAACATATATAATCCTACTTTGTGGATTTTACTTATCGCTGGTTATTTTGAAAACGTAGCCCCAAAATAAATGAGCGAACACTGTATTCGTCTTCAATTTTATGGCTGATATCTAACGCCTTGCATTATTTTTTACCTTATCATTACTTATCTAGAAAAATCTCAACATGAGCCTTCCTAAAATATTTGCCCATAAGGCTTTCTAGCTCAGAGAGGCCAAAATATCTCCCACTAGTAAACTTGTATAAGGTTTATAATTTGATGATCAGTTTGTCATCATCAAGAAGAAAAAAGAATCTGTTCGTGGAATTAGCGACTAAACGCAAACGACTAAAGCAAACGTGTTTCCAACACAAGAGATTGAATATTTCAACATCTGTAACCACACAGAGACATTTCAACAAAAGGAAATGTGTCCAACGTGGATTCATTTCTTTACTAGCACTAATGACTCATTCTGAAACCAGTGCTTCTCAAACTAGGATGAAGACAGCATTAACCATGACAAACACACACTAGTTGCCAATGAGAATCAGCGCAGCACTGGGTTACTTACAATACTTAGCATTTCAACAGCCTTTACGACAGAATTCTATGAGGAAAACTAATGGTGATGTTTCTTTTATTAATTTACAAATGGAAAACAGCTACAAATGCACTGCAAAAATAAATGGGTAATAAATGTGTATTTACAAAAAGAAATAAACCCAAGACCTAATTAAATGGCTTTCAGGAGCCGGTGGTGGAAATTGTAATGACTGTGCCAGAGGCAGAGGTTTAATAAGCTCCAGACAAAAGGGTTGTTTGCTGCCGGAAAAACGTCAGAAATATTAGCATTTGTAATGAAATGTGTGAAGGTGTGTGGGGTTAGCACCATAAATTCAGCTGTGGTGTTCAGAGCACCACAACCGACATTCACAGGCTAAAAGCACTTTAACTAGGATTTGTTAGAGTTTGGATTTGTAGGTTTACAGGTGAGATTTGTCCTTTTTTCTCTCAGTCCTGTGAAGAGAGACCTTAATGCTTCCAGTGTTTTTGCCTCCTGCTTAACAACTGAGCGGCTTCGCACAGACATGAAAAAAAAAAACCTGCTTAAGAGATGGACAAAGTCTGTGGTCGCACGACCAATCGCTTGGTTCAAGGTTTATTCAGTTTTGAAGCTCTGTGTTCATACCCGTTTTTGATTGAACATATTTCAAACCCATTTTCTTTTTTATTTATAATTTAAAGGACAAACTACCTTAAATACCCCAGTGAAGTGCAACTTTGATCTTAAAAATTAACAAAATGCATAAAAGTTCAAAGATACTTCCTCAAATTTACTTCAGGTTTTAAATGTACATATATAAGTGAAAAGAAAACAAAATTGATAGTCACAGCAGATGTGGGCCACACATGATCAATTCTACTCATCACGCTCTGCAAGTTGGGGCTCAAAACCCAGAAAACCTAATAAACCTGAAGCATTTTTCTCATCACATTATTTTTAATCATTTTTAATCTATTGTCGTGTTCCCTTTTTTAATCATGTTTAATCTTCTGTCATGTTTACTTGCATGAATGTTTTGTTTGAACTCAGCTGAAAACACATCTTATATTGCCCTCAGTTTCTCAGTACGCAGCACGCGCCTGTAGCTGGTGTGACGTCATCAATGTGCGACTTTGTAGTTCTAACCAGAATACACCCAAAAACAAAACCACAACTCATATCTATTATGTAAAGGATAAAGGTGGTGTAAGAACGAGGTGTTATCATAATTAACTGGGTACACGGAGGGTTTATCACATCGGACGGCAAGCTAGTGAATAAAGAATATCAACATATATATCCCCCAGCGACAGACTGGCGACCAGTCCAGGGGTGTACCCTGCCTTCGCCCATGAGTAGCCGGGTTAGGCTCCGGCAACCCCGTGACCCCGAAAGGGATAAAGCGGAATGGAAAATGAATGAATGAATGAACATATATATCATAGTATTACCTAGAAGTTTGTAATCAATATTTTTTGGGTTACTCCGAAGTATTCCTACTGTTTTTGGTGTGTTAAATTAGAATACTCTGGACCTGATGCTTTTGGGTATATTTTTTTTTCTCTTATTTGCTCAAAATGGAAAATAAAATTCCGGGTTGGAAGTCTGTATTAGGAAAACATCATAAATTGTAATTTGATCTTTTACTGCGCCATAATGTCACACATTTAAATACAGATACCTTAAAAATAAGGCATATCAGAGCAATTTTTAGGTTAGATTAAAATGGGTAAATTAGAGCATTTAAGCTAACTACTTCTCAGATTGTGTCTATTGCAGGTTATTTTTGTAATATTGTTCCAATCTGTTGGTATCCACCTGTTTAACATTCCATCCATCAACTCAGCTTTCATTTTCGTTGCTGCAATTCTAAACATATCCTTTGTGGGCCATAACAGATGTTCCATGGATTTTCTTCATGTTTTGTTTTGTTTTTTCTTAATTTTTTGACATTGAGAAAAAATCCCTTAGTGGTATAAAAGTAAAGGCTGGAAGTCTGTTGTATTAGGAAAACTTCATAAAGCCATTTTTTTAGTTGTAAACTGATGTTTTGCTGTGCCACAATGTCATTCAAATATCTCAAAATGAAGCTTTTTACAGCAGATACTATGTTAAAAAGAGTAGTGATTAAAATTATAATAATTAATTACTGGTCATGATTTATTAATTGCACAAAAAATCAATCATGCATCACAGCACTACTTAAATTATTTTATATATGCCCTCTATTATGAAAAAATGTCAAAAACACTAAACACACCATTTTCATTGGAGTGGATATTTAACACCTGAGTCCTCAGCCCAGGACTTTGAGCTTTTACAGTCCACCGGATTTTACCTTAAAAACTGTTTTTTTGTGGAAATGCTTAGTATCAGTCTTTTTAGGACAAATCCAGCTTCTTTCTTTGACAGATGTGTTAATGATTTTATTACATAAGAATTCCATAATGAACCTGAAACTGTCCAAACAACTCAGTTCTGACTGGTATGTTTAGTCTTTTTTTCTGCAAAAATCCCAAAAATTGAGATCAAACAGTTTTTTGGTGTTATTATTTTATCAAATATTTAGAGACAAAATAAAAGTATATTATAAATCCACAAAAAAACAAAGACACAGTCAAAGCAATGTAAAAATGGACATAAAAAAAATTGTCAAAGCTCCTCTTCAAATTTCAAGGATTTATTCCAAGGGTATCACAGTGTGTCTTGCCTCTTTGTTTGTTTTCAAGCAAAAATAAATAAAACACTTTACTTTACTTTACTTTTATATGAAAACACTACTAAATGGGGGGGTCGCTCAACACCATTGAAAACAGCATAGTGGTATGGCAAACACACGGAGAAGTTCAAACACTTCTGAGGATTTTGAACCTGTGGAACGTATGTATGTAAATATGCACTTTATTGTATGTATGTGTGTGTGTATTTATAAGCAAATAAGAGTATGAATCAAAGCCAAAAGAAAGCCTTTCACCATAAAAGAAAGAAAAGAAGCTGAATTGGGAAAACCTTCCAGAAACATTGTACCTTGTTGCCACCGGAATTTTCTTCGAATGCATAACAGGGAGTTAGTATCAAAGTTCTATCCAAGCTGAAGGTGCTTTGAAGACACATACCTTTCCCACTCAGTATCTCAGTCAGGTAGAATCTATTTAAGCCTTGATGTTTGTGGATTTGGTCTCTTCTTCTGTCTTGAATAAACTGTGTCCATTCTAATGTGTCCTGTTTTGCTCATTTGAGGTTGGGTTCAGTTTTAAAGTAGATATGATGAAATATACTCTAGTGGGACTGTGCTGACCCTGTTCTGCTGCAGCAAACAGTATTTTTAATTACTTTCCTTCATTGATTAGATGCTGTGCTGCATAAGCTGTTTCTGCCGGTGCTTCCAACATTTTGTTCTGATTAGCAGTCATGCCAGTGAGAGATTTGTTTACTCTTTTCTTGATTTAATCACAGGCCTGCTCTTGAACTCAGGCCATCTGCAACAGAGAGTTTCAGCCGGCTGCAACCTCTTTACCAGTCAAGTTACCCTGTGGCACTAAAGCCTTTTCTCTTTATTATTTATTCCCTTATCATGCATTCCTTCTGAAAGAGCCCTAAATTATTCTGCAGTTCAACTTTGGTGAACTTCTGTGATGCTGAACTGGTGAGTGTGAGGAAGTTGGCTTTACATAGAGAATAGAACATGTCCATTCAAATCTAGATTGTAACTTACTGTATACCCTGTATGTTTCATGCACTGGTTTTTAACTTTCCAGGATTGGAGAATAAACTTTCTTTTGATTTATTTAATGCTCTTATTTTCTTAATTGGTCTTAATTATTTTGGCATCTTTTAAATTCTGTCAGAACAACAATTTATTCTTTGTAGTTTAGGACTGGGCTTACCTTTCAATGACTTTTTTACAAAATAATTTTACTCCTTTTGACCAAAATATCTGTTGTGTTACAAACCATTTTAAACAGTTTGTGTGGCATCACTGGCCACTACATGAAGCATACAGTTTTCAGAAAGTTAGAACAGATCTGATCCATTTATACACTATCCAATGAGAACATCTAAAGTTATTAAGTTACTTTAGCTCAAGTGCACTAAGAAGATCCTTATATTCCATCTTAAAAAAGGGATTGTCACTAAAGGGCTAATTTAGCAACTCAAAACCAATCGATACATCTTCATTCTTCGGGCTTCAGGGCTTAGTATATGTCTAAATTCCCTTACTACTCTCTTACCCCGACTAGACTATATAGTGTGGGACTACCTAGTGCCCTGGATTTTAACGTGATTCGGACACATGCTCACTCCCTTTCTTTGAATGACAAATGTGGCGTCACCCTTTTGCCACAGCAAAAACCTAACAAATGTGAACATTTTATCAGGACTATTTATGAACCCACTGTGTTTCTGATGATGAGAACTTGGATGATTTATAAAAAATAAAAAAAAATGGAATGCAATGCACTGTGGTCTCTATTCCCCAAACTAGTGAGTAACAATACACACAGGTTTTTAGCAGACTTCTGGGGAATTTACAAGGTATTCTGCTAAACTGCAGTATTCTTACAGAGTAAAGGAAGGAGCCGTCTGTATCCTCTGACGTGACTCTGTCAGTACTACAGCATATTATGAGGGAAATAAAGTGATTTAGGTTTCTGAGAATCAGAAATTGGCTTCTAGATTCTTCACCAAGATTTTCAACTTCATAAGTGCTGGGCCCACTATTGGTGCGCACTCTATCTTTCAAGATTAAGCCAGTCCACACGTGTACAATCAAAAAAAGGTCTGTCAACACAGGGCTACACGGCGTAGTGGTTAGTGCCATTGCCTCACAGCAAGAAGTCTCCGGTCGAATTCCGGGCTGGGACCTTTATGTGTGGAGTTAGCATGATCTTCTCATGCATGGATGAGTTTTCTCGGAGCACTCCAGCTTCCCGACACAGTCCAAAACCATGCTACAAAAGTTAACTGATTACTCAAAAATCACAGGTCAAACTCTAGGCCTCGAGGGCCAATGTCCTACGTGTTTTCCTGATATTGAAGCTCCTAATTGGCTGAACACAACTCATCCAGATAATCAGGCAGGATTTCTGAAAAACCAGCAGTCCTCAAGGCCTGGAGTCTGAACCCCCTGTTCAAAATTGTCCCTCATTGTGAAAAGGTCTGTGTGTGCATGACCCTGCAACAAGCTAGCAATCTGTCCATCTGTAGCAATAGCAGGGACTGGCTCTGGTGACCCCGTGACCCCAAAAGGAATTAAAAGGGTTAAGACAATGGATGTTTATCACCAATTTTATGAACATTAACATGTCTTTCCAGCCTCAACTTGGCCATTTTTGCACCCTTGAAGAACACAGGACTTTGTCTTGGTCTTGACGCAGACGGCTTGCTCGCAACAAGAAGAATTAAGTACAAACTTCTGAAAAAACTATCCAAATAATAATATAAAGAAAAAACAAAATTCTTCAAATCCTTCCACAGTAAATTAAGAAAAGGTTTTTTTTCCACGCTGCAACACTAACTAATGTGTTAGTTATTTCCTGCGAGCAAATGGGTTTTTGAAGATTGACAGATCAATGTCTCAGTGCAAAAAACTACGAATGAGGAAAAGAAAGCTCTTAAGAGTGAACTGAAACCAGTCATTTCTTTGCTTTCTTTCACCTCTGACACACTCAGATCTACATCCACTTCGGGAAACTATCAGATCGTAACCACAACAGTTATTAACCTCAACCGCAAACCATAGGCCAACAAGTTGGCAGCCGTTTCTTGGAGATCATTCTTCGTTTGATGAGGTTTCAGAGTCTGTGTTTATTCCACTGCAACAGCAGACAGAGCGGAGGTTTTGCAGAGTCTCAGGTTTTCCGTCTGCACTTGCAGTTTTTTTTTAAATTTATTACATCCATTAGTGTTGTTCATTAGCAAATCTTTTTAACTTTGTTTCCATTTTTGCTTCTTTTACTGAATTTTCCCCCGACAGTTCACTCAAACTATTATAGCATCTTAATGCTTGATTTAGTAAATGAGTGGCTGAAATAAGAATAAAATCTTAACTTTACCATGTAATGTCATAAACCAAAATACAGGGTTAAAATAATATTTGTATTCTTCCCATTCAGATGTTTAAAGCTTTTTCTATCTTGTTTTTGAAGCAAACACACTTATTTGGGTTTTCCTTAAATTGAAAAAGAACATGTTTCTTTTTTAACGTCAGAACAACTCCCAAACCTTAAATCCATTAAAAGTTGTCGTTTCCAAAACCATAAATGCAGTGAAGCGTTTGACTTCTGCTTGAAGTTTGCCACTGTACCAAATGGTTGTGTTTGTCGGTTTGGAGGATTAAGCTGCGTTGTGTTTGCTGGCATATGGTTTTACTTTTCAGTCATCCATATTGCCTCAGGGCTGCGCCAGTTTTGTTATTATAGTCTACGTCAGCTCTTTCTGAATTTAGAAGATGGCTAATAGAGCCCAGACATTTCCCTCTAGTATAAAGTTGTCTTTTTGTTTCCATTTTTTAACCAAAGTATTAATTTAGACAATTATCCATGTAATTGGTTTGTATTTATAAAAAAAAATGTTTTTTCAAAGCAATTCTGATATTTTTTTTTTCATATTTTGTGGATTTGATATATTTCTATTAAAATTTATCATGATAAGAATGTATTTAATATTCAAGCTAATGTTTGATCATCAAACCTGCTAGTACAGGGCGGCGTGTACTTATACTTATATAGTGCTTTACTACCTTCTTAGTGGCTCAAAGCATTTCAGTCACAGTCCCATTCACTCATAAAAACACACTGATGGCGGCCCTGCTGCTGAACACTGGTGCTATAACCACTTGGAGCAATATGGGATTTAGTGTTTTGCCCAAGGGCAAGGAGGGATCCAAACCTGTGATCATCCTATAAGAGGTTGACCGCTCTTTCTCTTCACTACAGCGGCCCAAAAAAAAAAAAAGTACACTTTTTTTTTGTCAATCGGTCAAAGCATGTTAATTGGTGTTTTATATAAAATTATTTCACTTAAATTAAACATGTTTTAAGACTTTTTCCCCCTTTTTTGTTTCTTTATTTTGACTCAGGTAATGAAAACCCAAACTTTGGTGTGACAGAAAATCTGAACAAATTCCATGTAGTAAGATAGGATGTCCCACTGTGTTGCTCTGCCGTGTTTTCTGAAGTTCTCAGTCACATCAGCCTTTTACCAGGAAAATCTGGAGCACTTCATGGTGCTCTCTCATGATGAGCGGATGAGTCCAAAAACACCATGCACTTGCCCACAGTGCCATAGGTACCAAAAGCTGGTTCAGTGCCCATGGTGTTACTGTACTTAATTGGTGGGCAAACTGATAGAAAATCCATGGGCTGCTGTCAAGAAGAAGACGATACAGCAAACCCAACAATGCAGATGAACTGACAAAGCAACCTGGGCTCCTGGAAGCAAGACATTTCTTCAGAAAACTTCTTTTCTTGATTGGTCTGATGTGATATTCTAATGTTGTGAGATATCAAACTTTAAGTTTTCATAACCTATAGTCTAAAATTACAACATAAGAAAGCCTGACATTAACTAGGGATTTTCATGTGAGATAGGAGTTTCACTTTTTGAATTGACTAAGAGAAAATACAGAACTTTTTTAGATGTACATGTAGCTTACTATCTTTATTTAATAAATAAACATCCTTAAAATCACTTTTTTTGTATAACAACCACATTTTCAAGCTGAAAATTCTATTTTTGTGTTGAACAGATAGGAGCAAAATTTTGACATTTTTCATATTTTTTACAAAACCAAGATCCACATTTAAACAATCAAACTTATTTTGGAGCAGATCTGAAGTTTAAGCTAATTAGTTGCTGCAGTTTATGCAAGGTACCATTCCCTGGTGCTTTTAAGTTTCACTCATATTGCAGGAGATTTGTGTTAGCTGCAATTTTTACATTCTCTCAAAACACATGTCTTATATCACATAAGACAGTAAAAAAAAAAATCCATATTCAAAACTCTGTGGCATGGAAACAGTAGATTTGCAGTGTCAGTGTCTGCTTGTGAAACTGTTCAATTTTCTGCCTCACAAACCGAGGGTCCGGTCCGCTCAGCAGGAACTCCTCTCAATCTCTGCCTCTATTCCACTGCTTCATCAAAGGCAGCGGAGCCTGCAAACTGATCGCACATGAACAGTGCTGCCATATGTTTTAGTTCAATTCGGCTCATTTAAATGGTACCGATTCACAAGCAGCTTCATGTCACGGCACTACAGAAAAAGCAAAGAGCCAAACAAAAAACAAAAAAATCACAATTGAGCAAGAAAAGAAGGAAGACTCCAGTAAAAAAATAGTGCGGTGAGGACAGGGAGACATGTAAGCAGCTGCAATAATGACACCTGCTTCTACATTATATCCTAAATAAAGGGCATACTGATAAGGCAGTTTAAATCACTTAGAGCAAAAAAAAAATGTTCAAGATTTTCAAAGGTCATTATAGTTTTGCTTCTTGCAATTTATGTTCAGATCACCTAGAAAAGCGCTTAAGAACTCAAAGGAGAAAGATCAGTGAATACCATAAGAGAATGAACGTGATGATAAAACATTCCAACAATGAGCTTGTGTGTCTTATCTATCAGGCGATAGTTTAAATAAGCTTCCTGCAGGGAAAAAAAATGTGAATAACAATAGGATATTTGGGTTTTTGTCCTGATTGTGCAAAAATGAAAATTAAAGCCAAAAGCAGCGTTGTATGGCCCGCAGGAGCTACTCCCTACCCCTCTTGCTGCCTCCTTTTGACCCACCCTCACTGGCTGAGCAGCTGCTATATGCCCCTCACTCTCCACTTCTGCCCTTGTCACCCTGGACATGTAATTGATGAAAAACAAATGTTTTTCAAAATGATGACGTTTTTCTTGGTTTTGAGTCCATAACAATCATTTTTATTTTTTGGTTGCCTGGGGGTGTTGAACAGGTCTATGTAATGTTTAAAAGAAAATTAATTTTCACCAGGTGTGTGTAAAAGTTTTGCTCAAAGGCACTGTAAGAAGGAAGTTGTTCACCTCTCAGCACATCCTGTTAGGGGTCGCTACAGCAAATCAGCTTTCATTGATTCACACAAGTGGTTTGGCAGAGAGTCTTACACCAGATGCCCTTCCTGACATGACCATGTATTTTATCCGGGCTGGGGACCGGCACAGGGGGACCCTGTGGCTACATAGTTAGGCACCGTGAAGGGTCTCGCCTAAAGATCTACACTGGATGAAACTTGTGCTCTCCGGGAAGTAAACCCAGGTTTCCTGAGTCCAGGACTGCTGCGGAACACAAAAATTATAATGCGTTTTACAACACAATCAAGGTGCCAAAGTGCTGTACATTTAAAAAAAAAAAAAGAAAGAAAAGGAAAATTAAAAAAGTAGCAAATTCAGAATGTGGATTAAACTACCAACATCCAGCCATTTATCTTCTGAACCCACTGAATCCCTATAGGGGTGACTGGGTTGCTGGAGCCCGTCCCAGCTACTGGACACGTCACCAGTCTGACCACCGACATAAGATCAGCAAACGTTTCAAAAACAGGATTAAACTATCTTTTTTAATGTTCAGTTGTTCCACAATGTCAAAAAAGACACAAACGAACCAAAGGAAAAGGTCAAATGTTAATTTGAAACCCTCTAGCGTGATCATTGTATTCCTGCTGCACTTCTCTCTCCTCAGCTCTTTGCTTTATGGAGTAAAACAAACTATAGCAAAAGTTTTACTTCTGGGTTTTCTGTCAGGGGAAGCAGAGCTTCCATTTTGCATCCCAGTGTTGATTCCTGGCTGATCCACAGCAGCACTCAGCTCAGAAATCCCTCTACAGCTTCACTTCTGTTTGTCGGTGTGATAAAGGGAGCAGAGGTATAATGTTCTGGCAACCCACCTGGTCAGAAACCAAAGAGTCCACAGAAACTGGGATTTATGACACCTTCTATAACTTCCACAGGAGCCAGTCTTTTTACGACACATTAAGACATTCCATAAAAGAATTGTTTGGAGGTCTTTGAGTCTGGAAAACCGGAGAAGCAGACTGTGGGGATTTCATGTGCAGAACCTCAGGCTTGTGCAGGTCACTTGTCAGTGAGCACCACACAACCGCATCAACAACAATTTTCCATAACTTCACAAATCAACATTAGCCATCGCATAAACAGTTGAAGAGTTACAGTATGTCAAAGAGCAAGTGTAAGAGCAAGAATAAGTGGTTAAAGAGTTACGGTAATCAAAAGAATGCCAAAGCTAAAGCCCCGGTGTTAAAGGGTTCGCTGGCTTAATCAAGAGTACCTCTCCAGAAAAGACGGACCCTGTTCTGTGGTGCTTCATGTCACTGCTGCTGTTGTACTTCTTTTTGTATTGATTTTCTTTTAATTAAAAATTGTAACTTTCATCATTTTCTGGGTGCAGACTTTGCAAAACGCCCCCCTGAGTAAACTCGAGTTTAAACTGCTGTTTGTGTCTCAGAGTCCAAATAAAATGTAAGACTTTTCTCTCAGGAGTCTCTGGGGAGTCTGTACGGAAAAGGGTTGTTGCCTATGTTTCAGATTAAGACTGCACATGACCGGAAGGGGAAAGAAGCTGCCTGATGAACTGAACAGTTCATTATTATGAAACAGTGTATTGATCTATTATTGAAGATAGTGAAATCTGGAAACTGGTATGGGGTGTGGTCACTGCTGTCCCAAAGGTGAATGTTGTTGATGGGGTGGATCTTGCTGGGGGAGGAAGACAACTGGACTCAGGAACCAGGAAAAGGCCAGAGTAATTCTTAAACCTATGTGGGCTCAACAGCACAGGACTTTAGTTGATGGACTGGCGAGTAAGGGCTAGCAGAAATGGAATTAAATAGAGCAGGGGTGTCAAGCTTCAGGCCTCGAGGGCCGGCCTCTTGCTGGTTTTCTAGAAATCCCGTCTCATCCGCTGCTGATTACCTGGATCTGGTGTGCTTGGCCAATAAGGAGCTTCAGTGTCAGGTTGGTTGGAAAACATGTACGACAGTGGCCCTCGAGGCCTGGATCTCGACACCCCTGAAATAGAACCAGGGTGAGATGTGGAGATGGGTTGCAGGTATATCAGGAGTTCCTGCCAGAAAACCAGCACACCTGTGGAGACCAAACAGAAGACAGTACTAACAAAAAATGACCAGGATGGAGACAGAGGAGCAGGGACCCGCCAAACCAAGACAAAAGTTGCTTTAATTTGCGAGTTTTCAAAAAAAATGTATCACATTATTGTTAAACTCATAATTGTATGCTTTGAACATTCAGTTGAACTTGTTTGAGGATTCCTGTGAAACCCTTGTAGATGTGGGGTACCAATACTTCAGGCTTTTTGATCTTTGATGATAAGAACAAGTCTTCAATCTGCAACACCAGCATGAAGTTAAAAGAAAGGAAGCACATTATACTGCTGTAAATGAGTATATTTTTATATGTATTTAAAAAAAACTGTCTTCACAGAAGAAAAATGAAGTCCCAACATTTCTCTACAGCATCACTGCACCAGTGCCTTTCAGATGCTCTGAAGATGTTTCCGACACAATGCACCCCATTGAGTTTGTACCTGCATCTCCCTCTATCTGCTGCTCTTGTAACTCATGCTTCTTTATTCTACCTGTATGTTGATTTAAATTCAAGAGGACATATCCATTAATGTACTCCCTCTTCTTTCTTTTGTAGTCTCACAGTGTAATAGAGAGCAGAGAACAGCAGGGCAACACAAGAAGAAGTAGGTCACATTAAGGCCCTGAACCTCCACCTAGCAGTGTGTGTTTGTGTGGCGTCTGTACTGATAACTCTCCTATCTCAACTCCATTTGGTGATTCCATGTCTCGGTCTGGGTTGCTGCGACAGTAACCGCAGGGGAAATAAGGATACGGTTCTCAGGTTCCCAGCAGATCTAACATATGGGCAGTGTCTGTGTGTGTGTGTGTGTGTGTGTGAGAGAGAGATGGAGGGCTTTCATCCAGCAGAAATAAATTCATCCCAAACTCATCTCCTCACTCTGATTAATTTGGCAGACATGGTGAGGCAGGAGGAATCTGCCCGAGAAGAAGCTGTATTTGCATGAAGTTGATGCTCCTTTGTATTTATCTAACTTCATGGAGAAGTTAGCGATAGAAGTTACAAACCTGCATCTGCCTGTCATTCTTTTCTCTTCTATGTCATTAGTAGTCTGAAAGGCTAAAAGAAAATGCTTTACTTCTCTTCAGAAAACAGATTGAAATGGTTTCTATTTTTGAAGTTTTTCAGTTGGATTTACAGACATCCAACTGAAAAACTTCAAAAGTAGAAACCATTTCCATTGCCATGTGACAGACTGGCAACCTGTCCAGGGTGTCCCACCTTCGCCCAACAGTAGCCCGGATGGGCTCCAGCAACCCTGTGACCCCAAAAGGGATATAGCAGGTAAAGAAATGGGATAAATGAATGGATGACTGTTGTGTATTTTTTGTCATTTGCGATTGTGCATCTGTGTGACTAAAATCACACCCCAGCAGCCTGTACAGATGGGAGGTCAAAGGAAGTGTGTGCTATATTTAAGGTCCCGTCAGCTGGTTTCCTGGTGACACCTCTCACCGCAGTGGTGACACTGTACCTAATGAGTCCTCTGGCCTCCCGGGACGTTTTCACCGGGTTCAGTCCAAATAGCGGAAATGACTTGTCGGTGACCCGCGTCCCCTCTACAGTGGAGGGGCAAACAGAAGGCAGCACAGACTCAGCAAACCTTTTTGTCAGCAAATATGGGAGGGAATTTGATTTCTCCTCGTGTTAAAGTAATTGCTTTTATACCAGTGTGGTGAATTTTGTAAAATGTGTTTCATGTTACTGTTAGCTGACTTAGCAAAACAATTACCCCGCTACTTCCAACATGGGAACTCTAAAGAAAACTCAAACTAGAAAGAAAGTAAAAGGAAACCCAGTTTTATTGTATTTCGCTTATCTTAAATAATTGTTTGTGTCCAAAAATGATAAAAAATAAATAAATAAAACACATAAGATATTGCTGCATTTTCTCTACTTTGCTTAAAGAATCTGGTTTTGATTTGGTAGATTTTTTTCAGAGGACATTTATCAGCATGATGTCATATGTATGGGTGTGAATATAATACTTTTACTGTAGGATTTGTATTTTTGTCAGGATAAATATTAGATTGGAATAAACCAAACAAACCACAGTGTGATTGTACAGGGAAAAAAAACAGGTTTGATTGTCCAAGCACTCACTTACAAATATTTATAAGTTGGGCTGTGTTACAAAATGTTTAATAATGGGAATTGAATTGACATAGCAGAGCATTATTGTTCTGATTCCATCTTCTCCATTGTTCCTTTTGAATAAACTCACCTGCACTGGTATGGCGACTGTTAGGGAGGATTTCCATTTGGCAAAAGACTTCCTCTACCCGCTGGGAAATGTGTGTTTTGTTTTTTTTTTTATGACAGGGCTTCTGGTAACCTTTCAAAGTGTGTCCAGCTTGTAGAGCAGTAGAGTATTGAATGTTTTAAAGCTCAAACATAGATTTTTCACAAGAGTGGTTGAAGACAAATGTCTTCAAAAAGGGTAACAAACCAAATTTGTCTTTAATTGTGGTGGGTGGGACTCAGCAGCAAACAGCATAAAGTAAAACGATCAAGGTGATATCCAAATACAGTAGAGGAAATAAGTATTTGATCCTTCATTGATTTTGTAGGTTTCATTCATTCATTCATTCATTTTCCAAACCGCTTTATCCCTTTCGGGGTCACGGGGGTTGCCGGAGCCTAACCCGGCTACTCATGGGCGAAGGCAGGGTACACCCCTGGACTGGTCGCCAGTCTGTCGCAGGGGCCACAATCACACACCTATGCACACTCACATTCACATTCTCACCTAGGGACAATTTCGAGTAACCAATTAACCTGTGAAGCATGTTTTTGGACGGTGGGAGGAAGCCGGAGTACCCGGAGAAAACCCACGCATGCACGGGGAGAACATGCAAACTCCACACAGAAAGGTCCCCCAGCCAGGACTTGAACCGGGAACCTTCTTGCTGTGAGGCAGGAGCGCTAACCACTGCGCCACCGTGCAGCCCATTTTGTAGGTTTGCCCAAATAAAAAGAAAATGAGAGCAGTCATCCTAATGGTAGGCTCATTCGAAAAGTGTGAGAGAAAGTCACAAAGAAAATCAAGAAATCAAATTTATATTTGATCCCTTGGTAACCATTATGAGTTCTGGTTCACACAGATCAGATTCCCTGATCAACCTGACACCTGTTTGAACTAATCGCCTGTTGAAAAAATACCTGTCCACAAAATCAATCAATTTGACTGCAAACTCTCAACATGGGAAAAACTGAAGAGCTTTCAGTGGATTTAAGGGAGAATATTGTAGACCTGCACAAGACCAGAATCGACTACAAAACCATCATCAAGAAACTGGGGGTTAAGGTGAAAACTGTTTGTGCAGGTCCAGGGCTCCAAACCAGATCTGACCTGGTGGGGTTTCAATGATCATTACAACAGTGAGAAATAAAAACAACACGGCAGGAGTTGGTTGATGATCTCAAAGCAGCTGCAACCACAGTGACCAAGAAAACCATTGGTAAGACTTACAGTGGTTGCAAAGTAGCCGTGCTTCTGACGGCACATGTGCAGGCCTGCCTGAAGTTTGTCAATGAACACCTTCATAGAGCGTGATTGGGAAAAGGTCCTGTGTTCAGCTGAGACAAGACTGAGCTCTTTGGCATCAACGCCATGTGTTTGGAGGAAGAGAAATGCCACCTAAGACCCCAAGAGCACCATCCCCACTGTCAAGCATGGAGGTGGGAACATTATGCATTAGGAGCGTTATTCTGCAGAGGGTACAGGGTCAAATATTGGTTTACTCCCTTGTATGACATCTGAGTTTTACCGTCCAACATGATAGAAGTTTTAAGGTGTTTTTCAGCAAACGGACACAACAGTTGATGATGGATTTGGTATGTCTGGCACAACAGTTGATTTGGGCATACGGACTTACTTTAATGACATGTCCTGTCCTGAGCTGAGCAGTAATCACACACTAAAATGTTGAGTGAAACTCTATCATTTCGCTGCATATAAGATGAGTCAGTGTCTGGAGAGCTAAAACGTTTATACACAAAAGGAAAGCAATTTCCTTAATGAGATATGTTTTCCTATTTGCAAGAAAAAGAAAAAAAACATGCAGAAAATCTCCACGATAAGTCACGGAAGATTTCTTTTTCTTCTTATAGCTGATGTTTTTTCTTTTTTTACAGCCAATGTCATCAGGACAAATTCTCTCACAAGTCTTGGTGATGGTGGAGATCCTCATCGAGATTAAGTGCTTTCATTCAACCAGTGGCAGAAACAGCAACGACAGCACGGATGACAGCGTTTCACGAAAAGCAGAGCGTATGGCAGCGACGCTGCAGCTTGCTGCGAATGTCAGCCTTTCATCTTCCGTCTGAGCTGATAGAAATATCTGCCCACCTTGGCAGATAGATTTGCACATAAAAGTAATGACTGAAACAGTAATTACCTGATGCAATCTGAATGCGGGGCTGTTTTTAATCACACCTCTCAATGGTGGCTGGGCATCAGCACAGCTATAATGTTTTCTTTTTTATTCGGTCTCCATAGACGTAATTACACAGAAATTATGCATTAGGCTTTCAATCAGTAGTTTTGTTTAATTTAAACCTTTTTAAGTTCAAGGTGGTTTCAGCAGCTTTATCCCTCTGGGAGTTTTTTTTTTTTTTTAAAGAGATGCTTGAAGAGGTCTGGTTGGTGTCATCCAAGATGTGACATCATGATAAATGGAAAGAAAATGGAACAATACAAGGATAATTTCTTCATTTCATTTTAGAAGAATATGATTTTGTTTATAAAAGGATTTCATAATCCAATGTGTGAGATGGGTAATTACCTGTCCAGTGCATAGTAATCAAGGATAAGGACATAAAGAATCAAAGAGGACTTTATTTTACCTGGGGACCGAGTATCACCTGGAATACCAAGGAACAGAGGACAACAACAGCAATTGCTTTAAGAGATCTGTTGTTTCATGTCACGCAACTGTTCTAAATCAGTGCAAAAGTGAAAGCTGTATTTGGTAGAGGTACATGGTGCTCTGTGAAAATGTCAGTCTGTTTTTTTTTACAAGCTTTAAACAAAGTTGGATGGTATTGTTTATATGCGAAAGAGGCTAACATGTTGTGGTATCGGAATGTTTTTTGTGTTACAAACAGGGTTGTGAGTTAGCGTAGCGTAAGTCACAGTGATGTTTGCTTTAGCAATATCAGACTGTAATTTTATTTAATTTTTTATGGTTTTGAGGTTTTTATGGTTTACAGGTATTGTGAACACCTTAACGCGGCTAATGTGTTACAAACACGTTCTAGAGTTAGAGATAGAGGCACTTAATATATGACACAAGTTGGGAAATTGACCATTCAGTGATGGTGCTCCTTAATACCCATTGCACCTAGTATGGAAAATATTATAGATTTCAAATATATTGATGATGTAATATGGCAAGAAAAATAAATATAATGTGATATATTTTTTACAGCTTTAACAAACTTTTAACAATGTTCAATGAATCCAGAGAATTACATCTGATGTCAGTATAGTTTCCATCGAAATCGGAATAATCTTACCACATTGTAGACAGTTTTTTCTGTGTTTTTCCAGTTTCTTGACCAAGATATAATATTTTACTAAAACATTTTAAGGCATAAAAACTGATAGAAAACAAAGTTTGAAAATAACCAGAATTATATAAAAAAAACACCATCCAATGGTTTTTTTCTGTGATTATGAATGGAAGTGCAAAGCAACAAGCCCTCATTATATGCAACAACATGTACAGAAATCAATGCATCTCTATAACTTGTGCTATTTTAAAGGATCAAAGTGTGGACCAAAATCATAGGAAACAGATAAACAATCATAGAGCAAATCAGTTGCAAACATAGATCCACACATATACTGATTGGACTCTGGGAGCAAATCAAGGAATCGAAGTGCATTATGCTTATGAAAACAAACCACTGCACTGTGGGAGCTCAAGCTGATTTGGATTTAAATGAAAAATGTATGTTGTGTTTGTTTTTGAACAGCCGGATAGGCAGATGCACCAACAAAAAAAGGCGTGCTTCAAGTCACGATTTATTATTCATTCAGATTCACAGATGGGGCTTATTTTTCATTATATATTCGATTTTCTTAAAATAAACTTTTAGAATGTATGCTGTGATTTCCCTTAGTATTCGATTTGGTATTTCTGAACTAAATTTAAACAATGACAAAAATGAATTGCAGTTCATTTTTCAACAGTTTTTTTTTTTTTTTTTGGCTCAGAATTGGAAATGACTGATTTTCCAGACATGCAAAAAGTAACCAAAATGTCCCCCCTAGCAATTCTCAAAATTATATCACATTACAAAAAATGAAACTTTCCTGGACAAGAGTACACACATGTACAGTGGGGGAAAAAAGTTTTCTGTGGGGCGCTCGACTTGTGAAAATAAGAGACAAAATGAAAAAAATTACAATTCAAGGATTCACCTTGTGTAATTTATAAGGAATTCTGTCTCTCACAGACCTGTTACTTCTTTAATAAGCTCTTCTATCCTCCACTGGTTACCTGTTTTAATGGCACCTGTTTGAACTGGTCATGTGTATAAAAGACACCTGTCCACATTCTTTAACGACACCCCGCAACCCCATTATTTGGGGTGGCCATAGTTTAGAGGTAGAGAGCAGTTGACCTCTGATTTGAAGATTGCATGTTTGGTTCCCACTCTGTGCGCCCACAGAGCAAGACACTGTCTCCCACAATGCTCCAGTGTTGCCAGCAGCGGAGCCAATATCAGTGTGTGAATATGTGTGTGAATACAGTGGTCCCTCGTTATACTGCGGTTCACCTTTTGCAGTCCTTCTGCTTCTTTTTTTTTTCCAGTGCAATTTTGCATGTTTTTTTTATGTTCTGCCTCCTGATTGGCTGTAGACCTTGTCAATCAAGCTCGTCCTTGCTCTGTCTCCTGTACACAAACGTGCAGCTCTCCAAATCTTCAAAAATCTTTGATTGCAGATCTTTGGTGTCATTCTAAAATATTGAATTCATTTTTCTACAAAAGTTTGAGAATTTAAACAAGACAGACAAGTGTGAAAATGTTCATGTCTGTCTGATACAGCTGTAACGATTAATGGACTTAATCAATGAATCAATATCCATTAATCAAACTGATCTTTTATTATTAATAAATCATTAAAAAATGAAATGAATTGATTATATTTATATCAGAAAATACCATTTGGATTGCATTAACGTAGGTTTATTTTACTATGACGTAAAAATGACAAGGTGCCATCACAGTGGACAACACACATGTGATGCAGCAAAAAGTCATCAACCTTCATTCCAGTCCAATGTGTGGAAACACTTTGGATTTAGCAAAGACATGTGACCATACAGTGTGGTAAAATGTTCTAATAATGTTCCTTTTGTATTACTTTATGTGGAAAACCAACAGTGGGCTGAACTTTATGAAAATGAAACGAGAATGGATTTGACATTTATTCTTGTTCACTTGTTTGTTTGTACAAATATTTAATTTACACTTGATTATCTTGCAAGAAATACTAGGAATCTGGAAAACTTCATCTGCACTGGTCAGTACCAGATATTTATCTCTGGGTCACACTGGTTGAAGTTTTTATTAAAGATGTCCTAGATTGATTTTAAGTCAGTGATCATTCAAAATGGGCCAATATTGACTAAGAATTGTATCAACAATCACAAATAACATGAATCTACTTGTTATTGAAATGAATCATTCCTCCTCTCCTGTCTGGCAAAAGTGTAAGAAGTGTGTAATTAGGGGTTTCACAGCCTTAAAGCATCTAAAACTGCACTTTACAGATTTCAACTGTCGCAGGTTATAGTGAGAATGGAACCCTCACGATAAATGAGGGACCACAGTTCCTATTACAAACTGATGTTATTCAGCTTCTCCAGCACAACAAATTAACTCAACATTTATCTTACTTTGTGTCTGTGCTGCGTCCTGTCTCCAAACTGCCTTACAACTGTGGTGATCCCTGTCCCTGTGAACACACTCATTTACATGAATGAATCCTTTGTGTTGAGCTACGCAGCTATTTTGTTGTGTGTGTGTGTGCGCCTTGGTACAACTGACGTCTTACTTTATCAAAACACACCCGGTATTCATTTCTGAGAATAGGCAAGCGCTGCTCAAAACCAACACCCAACAAGTTAAGACATTCTGCTCTTACGTCATAAAGATCTAGTCTAACCGCTAAATCAAACACTTTCCTTTTGAGATCAGATGACAAAGCCGCTAGCCAAACACTTTTACTCTTGCATGGGCGTGAAACTTCAAAACTTCATATCTGTAAAGACTAAACCCAGGTGGTTTTGGTCTTAAAGGTTAGCTGAAAGAATGTAACCTCTTCTTGCTATCAACACAGACAGGTTTGTCAGTGTAATATCCAGAATGATAACAGATGAAGGACAAAAGAGCTAACATGAAACCTTTTTAACCTAACTTTACAAACCGTTTAGAAAAGTACCTAAAAAAAATGAGCGAAGCGTAATTTGTTTATTCATTTTCTACACGTATCTCGTGTCCATCACCCTGTCTGTCCTACCTGCATGCCAGTCTGTCTGCTAAGTCTGTCATGATCCCACACGAGCTGTGCAAGCACAGAGACATGAAGTTGATGGAGTCCAAAGGGATCACACCGATGGGCATTCACACTGAAATTTCTCCCCCAAGTCCGGATTGGAGCGCTGGCATTGGTGGAGCACGGCACACATTGTTGTAATGATCCGGGCAGGATGATGAAATCCCCACACACATCCAAAATGACACAACTACAAACAACAAAATGTGTATGGAGAGTCTAAGAATTAGACAGGAGAAAAAAGAAAAGCTGCTGAAGCAGCTGGCAGGGAGGTAATAAGCTCTGCTGACTATCAGAGTACATCAGCATTTCTGTCTGGTTCCGACTTTTCTCGATATTATTTTGACTAAGCCGATTAAACAAATACTTGAGTGCTTATGCGTGATGTTTTTGTTCAGCACCATTAAATGTTCTGCTTATTTATTTCCACCACTTTCAGACAGATGGAGGCTTGGACTTGGGATTTGAACTTCGCTCTCATATTTAGGCACTTGTAACTTGACCTGGTGCTTGAGATTTGGAATTTGAACAATGTCCATTTGCTTGTCTTCAGTTTTGTCTCCAGGACATTGGGTCTCAGATCTGAGAAATTGTATCTTCTTTTTGCTTTTTTTATACCATGATTTCATTTTTGTTAATGCATTCATACACCCATCCATCTATTTTTCAAACCTGTTTAATATCTGTCGAGGTCACGGAGTTCCTGGAGTTTATCCCAGCTGTTGTTGGGCGAAGGCAGGGTCACCCTGAACAAATTGCCAGTCCATCACAGTGCAGCAGAAACAGTAAACACCTAATATTGGTGTCTCACTTGTTGATATTTGCCACATTTTTCTGTTTTTTTTTTTTTAGCTAAATGCAGCCGTGACACGATTTATGAATGAATGATGTTGGCTTCATGATCGGACATCAATGGACACTAAAGAACATATTCTTCTGTTTTGTGTGCTGAAGTGCCGCATTAAACTGAATATTAACAGAAAAAATAATTAAATAAACATTCCATCTGAACTACTGACCATATTTGATAATGGCATAAGAGCATAGATGAAATCCACCAATAAGATACGAGACTAGCCTTCTTATGTGCAAACCTATATTAGCCAAACGGTTCTTAGGATTTTACTTCTCAAACAGCAAATTTATTTGCATGTGGCACCTAGTGTGCGTTAAATTTGGACACTGGCTGCACACCTTTATTTTTGGAGTGTTTTTCTCTTCTCTTCTCTTGTTTTGTTTCTAAACTGAGTGCTTGATGCTTCCGTAGATCTTTTGTCCATTTTCCACAAACTGAAAACGATGAACAGAGTCAAGATGAGTGAGATAACAAATTCTCTTTGATGTTTATTTCATTTTTCAAAAGTTCAGGAAACCCAAACAAGCATATTCATTTGATGAATGAAAACTATTTATTTAGTTAGTTTAAAGCTCATTTGGAATACTTAAAAAAAGCACAATGAAAAAGAAAAAAAATGAATTTCTAATAAAGCAGTTTAGATATGTTGGAAAGGAATAGCGCAGAAGCTGAGCTTCCACACCAACGTCCAGTAACAATAGAATCCTATTTTAGAATTGTTATCACCACTGACTTGTTCACCTCATTCCCATCCTCACATTCATATACACCAATCACACGCATACATCCCCACTGTACTGTGAGCAAACCGCTTTTTAAGTGTTTTGAAATGTGAATATTTTGACTGCTTGTGCTCGTTTCACAGATCATTCCATATTTTTACCCCACACACAGACTCACAAAAACCTTTTTCAAGTAGTTGCACCTTGTAAATGATGGAACGTTTTAACAAAAAGTGGAAGCAAAACAAAAGTTTCTACTTTTCCTTGTTATTGTCTTGTGGATATTGTGAATACAAATATGTGTTCATTTATGAATAATTCTACAACCTGTTTATCTACATAACCACTGGTTGTTGCTACCATTTGAGTTTGACATCCTCTAAATTCCAACATCAGTACATTTCCATATACGCTTGCCTGTGCTCCCTAAGGCAGTATTTATTAATGTCATGTTGATTATGACAACTCCCAGCAATGCTCACAACGCCTAAAGCCCCCCTTTGGGCCAACCAGTTTGAGTCATGACAAAACACAGTTCACCCACTAAGCTCAAAATGTACAAACGTGTCTGGCGTGCTGCATTTCAGTTGTTGTCAAACGTGTTTGTTTTGATACTAAAAACTAACCTTTTTTCTGTTTTACCAACCGTTGAACTATTATGTTTCTCAGTGGTTCTTAAAAAAAGTGCTTGCAAAATGTACACTTAGAAAAAAGAACAGGACTCGTTATAGGCTGTGATTTTGTTGCAGGGGTGAGAAAGATAGAGACCCACTACGGTCATCTTTTGATCTTTGTTCCCATTGTTTTTTTTGTTATGATCATGCCATTTGTGTCGGGTGTCGTTATTTAGGTCATATTTTCTGCAGATTAGCAGAAGTTCATTGGAAATTCACCTCTGAGTTGTGGATTGGACAACTGTCAGAGAGCAACCCCGCCCCCCTTCCCCTTGCTGTTGCTAAAAAGCTAGAATCAGGGAGCTTGTAGCCCTTTTAGCATATTTTCTCCATCATAAATAAGCTCTTTTTCAAACTGATTTTTTTTCGTCTTCTCCTGATTCACAGTGGTTTGAGTCAAGAAATACTCAGAATTGCAATTTAAAGCTTAATTTTCTTCATATTTTCATTGTGAGAAAATGCCACAAGAACATGTTAGAAACACCAAAACATGATTTTAATCTGAGTTGGTTTTTAAAATATGCACCAAAAAAATCATACATTGGTTTTTATACCTCTAAGGTGGTCAGTACTCTGCTCTGTGCTGTGGTTAGCTGGAGGGGCTGAGTCTGGACACTGCACAAAACTGCACTTTTGTCTTCCCACGACAATTCTATTCTAATATGTTCTTTTTCTCTTTACACTTCAAGAAAATCCTCCAGCAGGGCAGTTTTATCAGGTACTGTAGAGAAAAGAAAAGAGCTAATCAAAGTCTAATCAAAGTGCAGACCTCAACTTGACTGAAATGCTTCAAAAAGCTATGAATAAACCTCATGAACTTCAATGAAGTAGCTGAAATGGAGTAGAAAATGCCAAATTAAAGGCTCTTGCATCATCCATCTCATGGCAGGAGCACTGACTGAATTTCTCTATTATTTATGAAATTCAATGTGTCAGAGAATTGTCAAACAATAAAGAGGTAATGCTTCTGAAAGAGGAGTGTTCAAGACAGCCTCGAGCTGTTCCCATTCATTGGACAACTCTGTCTTTCTCCAATAATAATAATTCCCCAGCTATAAAATATTTATTCATGACTGTCTCACATGTGCGTCAACGGGTTCAGCGTTATTTGAGGAAAGGAGCCAGGGTTTTTAATGGCACTGTAACTGGAACTTTCTGCAGTCCTGCTACAGCTGAAATGTCTTACAGTGAAAGGGCTGTCTCGAGAAATGCATTCAAATAAGAGTACATTGAGGTGAAGATTTCTGTCTTTCTAAGATTAGGCTTCACAAATATAGTGCTTTCTGAAAACTAATGACACCATTTAGTGTCCGTGATCTGTCTCTGTGTTATAAGAAAATGATTATGGACTGTCTCCATGTCATTAGACTTCATATAAGACAGCTGAAAACTGCTTTTTTAATTGTGACACATGTTGAAGTTGGTATCCGTGAGTTAATGGGCTGAAGCTAACACCACTGTTTCCACTGATTATTGATTTTATGTGCATTCTTTAAAATAAAAAAAGGTTATTTAAAGTCAAATAGCTGTTTCTAGTTTCAGCTGTTTTATTAATCGACGATTCTCTAATTGATTAAGTGCAAAAATCTAGAGAAAGGTGACAAAGAAAAAGCAAAAATGTCCAAATTCCCAAAGGACGCATCAATGAACATCAGCACACATGCTGCTGTTTAACTACTAATCCTTCACTGGGGTGAGAACAGAGCAGCACATGAAGGCTGAGTGAAGGCTGTGCAGCCCGAACACCCACAGGGCGTCAGAATGATGACTCAGTGCAATCGTCCCTCTCAATTAAAAAGACTATATGATATCATGACAAGTCTGAGTCTGCAGTTTTACCAGGCATTAGGCTGAAGGCACCACTAATTAATCGCATTGATGATAGGATCATGGATGATTTATCACTAACTTCATCAAACATTTTTCTTTTTTGCATTAAAAAACATTTTTGGGTTTTAAATTTTTTTTTTTAAATGAGCATGACACGTATGAAAAGTTTTACTAATAACTAAAGCTGTCTAATATATAAAAAAAATGAACTGTGATTAATGACGTGACACCAAAAGTTAAGTCATGAATAACTCATGTTTTCTTTAGATATTTATTAATGTATTTATAAAAACTTACTTTTAGAAGATCCAAATTAACATAAAAACCATGGCCATAAAAAATGACATTATTCTGTGAAATTAACCCAATGTCACATGTCCGAGCTAAAAAAAAGTTCAGAACAACAGACCCTTAACCGGTACTTTGGCTGTGCAGAATTGTAGTGTTAATACCCATATTTTAGGATATGAAATTGCTTGTTGTTACATTTACATTTTAAGAGTAAAACTACACAAATCTTGGGGAAAAAAGCCTACAGAAAGGAGTAGTAGTTAGTATTTACAGAAAAGAGAGAAGACGAGTGAAGCTGCAGGTGAGCAGACTTGACTATGAAGACATGAACATGAGCTTGTTGTGAAATGAAACCTTGAGACAAAGTCTAAAAGTGTATCAGACTAACTTCATGTCTGCACTAAAATTCCTTTTTACCCCCTAGGTGTCTTTGATGAGTTTGGTCATGCTATCATGTGGGCAAATGCCGGAGCAGACTTACAGTTCCATATTTTACTGTTAAAAATAATATTTTTGAAAGGTGTTAAGAAGCCTTTATAACTGTAAAATCCTACAAAAATGGTAAATAAAGGACATTTCCTGTTCCAGTGGGGTTTGCCTTTGTAAAAAGCTCTTGTGTTGTTGCTAAATTGTAAACTATCAAATAAAACTTGTCATCCTGCGACAGGCTGGCGATCTTGTCCAGGGTGTACCTCGCCTTCACTCAGCTGTAGTTGGGACCCCTAAAGGGATTTAGCTGGTTCAGAAAGGATGGATGTTGCTCCTTCATACCTTCAAAATGATATAGAGTTAGGATGTTTTTTGGGTTCCCAAACATTTGAATCAAATTAAACTCAGGCTTGTAATCGTGGTCCACCACATCAAGGAGATCATTTTTAAAGTCTGTCCATTATAGTTACTTATAGAAATGAATAAAAAATGTTATTGTTAAAATTAAATTGAAAACAAGATGTTTGGATTTTCTGCGAGTGTTTGACAGGGATAAAACTAACAGACACCAATAAACTAATGTGAACTGTTTGGACAGGAGGCCAAATATTCCAATCATTTCTACAGCATCTCATTAGAGAACAGTCTGCTTCGGTTCGGAAGCGTGGGAAAGCAAACCCGGCACAGGAATTAAGCCAGACCCAGACAGACAGCCTGAGGTTTGTTCAGCCTGTGTGCATTTTTTGCAGCTGCAACATTAGTAGATAGTTAAACCAGCATGTCCACTCATGTCATCCGCAGTCATAAATACAAAACCTGTGTATCAGGACTGGAGCTGCTAATATTGCATTACTAGAAGCTGTAAAATGTAGGAAATGTTTTCCAGGTGATGCTGGTTTGCAGCAAAAGCTTTATCCTGGGATAAAAATCCACAGTCTGAGCAAACCATGGTGCGTCTTTGCTGTGTTTGTATAACCTCTGAGAAATTTTGTTGGTTTTTGATTGATCTCAAATCTGCATAAACTAAGCATCTTTTTTTTGCATTTTACACTGATTCTGCTGCAGCTCTTTCTTGATAATATAAATTAGAAGACATTTGTGTGAATTTAAGACTTGCAAACCTGTGTAAGAGCATATTTTCAATTAAATATCATGATGAGACAGCAGGTTTTTAGAGGACATTGAGGGATTTCAGCTTTTCTTGGGATTAGTCGCAGAGCAATATTGGCAAAGGAAAGCATTCATTGAATCTGTTTAAGGTTGAGTGAGAATATTAATTCCACTTAAAAATCTGCAGTAAACATGGTGGATAAAACAACGTAGACATATTGGTGGTTGTCCTGAAGGCTTTTTGCATTTGATAATAATAATGATAATTCTTAAATTCATTATTAATTATAATTTTATAATAATAATCGACTACTCTCCGGTGTCAGAAACACTTTATTATTGAGGTATTCTTAATGATTTTAAGGTAAAAAGTGAACGTTTTGTTTCTGCAGACAAACTTTTGACTTGTTTAGAGAAAGTGTCTGCGTTTCTCACACACATACACAGTTGTGCATTTAGCCAGAGATGGAAGAGACTATATTTATTTTATGCCTGGAGGAAAACCCAGCACTCTTGGAAGTGAAACACCCACCCAGTCATGCACATAAAACTTCTCTCTTTGCTTCCTCAAATCAACAACTTTATGTTCTGAATACAAATTAGTTGAAATTATTGAGACAAAGACCATGGAAATTGTTTGGTGTGCCACTGTGGGAATGTTTGTGCATGCTTGCATCTTCTATCAAACTATTTTATTCAGTCTTGTTCGTACAATGTCAAACCAGGAGAGTTCAACCAAAGGGCATAAGCAAAAAATACAAAAACTTACAATCGTTTTCTTGTTATTTCAGAACAGCAAACAAACAAATGTATGTCAAAACCCAATGCACTGCCTCTGTGAACTTACTCCTGAAGCATTCTTGAAGTGTTTTCATGAATGATGTGTTAGGACAGTTACAGACATAAAGGTAAACAGAGATGTAAACCCAGTGTGTGTCAATGAGTGTTACGATCTCGCTCAACTCGCAACAAATGTCGCCTTTATTTTAACCATAGGAAATGATTCATCAAAAGTACAGCAGGGCAAATTAGCGTCCATAACTCTTCAACCGTTGATGTAATTAATGTAATGCTGAAGGGGTCGAATGCAGCTTTACTTTACAAATCAAATTGCAAAGCTTTTTTTGCCTCAGAATCAGCGGATTCACGTAGATCGCGTAAATTGTTGAAGATTTAAGATAAAAGATCAAACACAAAAATGTAGGTAATACAGGGAATCAGTTTACCAATCAGCACTGGACCAAACCAATATCTCCCATCAGGAACCGACACAGAGTGGTCCCAAGGGATACAAATTTCTCCATTTTGTTTTCTCAAGTGGCTAACCTATCAATCAAGCATTTCGAACGTTGGACGCTACAGCAAAAATATCATGAAAAAAATTAGGATTTGCAAAAACATGTTAAAAAAGTCCAGTTGTTTTATACAGTCAATGGTTTGAATTCTGCAAATGCAGTTGAGTTGGATTAAGGACAAGACTTTAAACAACATCAAAATTTCCTGTTCGTTTCTGTAAGAATATTTTAGATTTTCCACCAGTGATTGCAAGCAATAGTTGTTCGGATAAATTTCAAGCTGCATGGTTCTTTAAGTAGTGTATGTGCAGTCAGTCAAAATGCTGCAGAAAGATTTGCAAAGCAGTTCTGATTTTTGGCTCCAACTAAAGATGAGGTCATCTGAAAAGGCTAACTTTATTGCTTTTGGTGATATCACAATCACCTTTGTTTTTGACTTTCAAGAGGAGCTTTTAGGGACTAACACGTTTTATCCTGGGGAACATTGATACAGCCCTTCCACATCCAACTGCTCATTATTGAGTCTTCATCTGTGGATGGCCCCGTCGAGTCCAATTTATATGGCCACAAAAGACCATTTCATATGCTATAAAATCCTAAGTTTGGCAATGACTTTACATCAGCAGCGAGAAGGAAAGCCAAGCGCAGAATAAGTCATGATGCAGCTACTTCCCAGTAAAATGCAGTCACTCAGGGATTCTATAAAACAACTAACATCAAACTTCTCCAGCAATAATATCAGATTCTCTTAGCCTTTGTTTGCAGTTTCAATAAACCAACTTCCATCACTGTAAAATAAGGGCTTCAAATCTTAATATTTACAGCAGAATTCACTACTCTACACAAAGAAATACAATAAGAAACATTTTCTGTTTTAAGCCACTGACATTTTACCTTTGACACCAGAAAGTTTTCGTCCTTACCTCACACTCGCAATAGTTCTCCCGCTCACATAGGCTGAATTCCTAGAATTTTACTAGATAATATTTAAAAAGGTAGAAGGAAGACATCAATCTTGATTTTAACTGTATTCATTTGAGTTGTGGTTTAAAACCAACCTTTAAACCACAAAAACACATACATACCATGATTGTAAACCTAGTACATGTGTTTTTATTTAATAAGGCGCAACATAACCTTGGCTTTATAAAAAAGATAAGTAGCAATAACAAGAAATGTGTATTGTGAGAATTGTAATTGCCATCAGAAACATAACAAACAGGCTGTGTAAATATCAGGAAAAGAAAACATCAGAGGAACAGGTCATGTTAGATGTTTTGGAGATAAAAGCAGGGAAGCACATTGAGATGGTTTGGACAGTTCCCGCCTTTCCCACTAAAGCGAGATGCTGAATCCCACATTTTCTCCTGGTGGTTACAAGTCGGCGCCAGTGTTCGGCAGCAGAGCTGCCATCCGTGTGTGAATGCGCTTGTGAATGGATAAAAAGGACTGTGACTGTAAAGTACTGTGGGTCTTCTTGTATAGTGCTATACAAGTATGCACCATTTACTCTTCTTTCCAGTCTGTGCCTTTGAGTTTTTTTCTCCAAATTTCTCTTAGCTATGAGCTTCACTGCTCGGTGCACAAGACAACTTTAGGATATAAAAGTAGCACAAAAAAATAGAATATTGTTCCAGAAATTCTCAAAAACATACATAGGTCGATGATTCTGCTGTAATTTATGTAGACTTTCTATTCACGAGATGATCAATCTAGGAGTTGTTGGAGAACCTTTGAGAATTAAGTGGTTTAACCCTTTAACACCAGAGATGTCCCCAGTGATGCCTAAATGACAAATGCTCTTTGACATATGGAACATGTTAGACCGTTTATGTGATCGAGGTGAATCATCTGATTCTGACATGGAGAAAAGCAGCTCTTACCATCAGCTTTGCACCTATAAGAAACACATTACTAACATAAAGTGTTGCATAGTGCAACACGCTTTTCTCCACTTCTGAACACGCTTGAACTACGCTAATTGCGTCAACAATTGAAGAGTTACTTTAGTCGTAAGAATGTCAAAAGTGGCGCTAAAGCTCAGATGTATGGGGTCATAAAGGAACAAAGTAGTTTCTCTTCTGCTTAACATGAATGGGAAAACCCTTTAATCACATCATCTTTGCTGTTGGCAATGTTTCTGCACACTGAAGCAGATTCATAGAGATATGACAAGTCATTCAAATACTAGTTCTGGTTTGACACAAACTAAAGATTTTCCGATGAAAGATAAGCGTCTTGTTATCTTGCTGTGACACAAATGTAGGTTATGCATCTTCGTATACATCAGATGTAGCCCTTTGATTTATTGATTTTATGATTATGCAGCTTTTAAAACATATCATGTCAACCTGTTCAATGTTTAACATTTAAACTGTTTACATCGGTTTTACGGAGATTGTGCTGATAATACTGATTAAGGTCACTTGATTACAAAACCGTGCCTTTTTAGTTTTCTCATTTCCCAGAGCCAAACTGCCACAATTGATAGAGTCAACCCAGGCTTTGAAACCCTAACTATGAGTGTTTCTAATTCGTTTTTAGGATATAATCCAGGTTAAAAGCAACATTGTTTCTGCAGCCAAAGCTCTGAGGTGGAACTGGCAACGTTTGTGGTCTTTGTGAATGCAAAGCTAAGTGGCTTATAAGTATGACTCTCCGTCACTCACAGACAAACCCATCTCAAAAAAAGGATTTTCTTTGAAAAAAAGTGTGCTTGTTTTTTTTTCCCCTTTCATCTCCAAATCCAACAATTTGCTAAGCTAAACCATGCATGTATTTTGCACACATGTCTCAATGCTACCAGCTTTGACCTATTCTCTGGTCAAAAGTAGTTTTATTCACATTTCACTCGGGTTGCTGGCAGACTGGATCAGCCAGTAAGATGTGATTGGCTGCTTTTTGAAGTGGCTGTGAACTCCTGCTTCACTGTCATTACATCATGTTAATAAAAGTTTCCAGTGAGAGCTGGCTTCACTCTGCTTTGGAGTCATTTCAAAACACAAACGTGTGCCGGTGTGGTAGTTCTGCTTTTCATATTCACTCCAGTCACATATTGGTTATTTGATGGAAAGCACGGCTGAAAGCTGCAATCAGACGCTGTTTCTTTGTCAAGTGTGAGGTCGAGCTTCTCAGTCACTGCCTCCTCCTGATCAGGATTTATGGCTTAGATCCATTACTGCCTCTCCTTAAGAATGTCTACCACATCGTCGATCGTCTTAGTCCAAACAACATCATTATGCGATGCATTAATCAACACGTTAGCTTACGTGACTGTAGGGATTGACATATAATGCATTCATGTGATCTGCAGTAATTCATATTTTTTTCTTTCTGTCTGTCTTCATTTGATTCTTTTTGGAGTAGCTGTTAAGCTAGGCAGTGACAGCTCCTGTGACATTTTAGTGGCTGTTTTGGTGTCTTCAGCTGGTGTGAACAGGGGTATAACCTGGAAATACACGTTTTTCTGTGTTAAGTGTGTCTTTCGACAGTCCCCAACATTCGATAAATGTGTGAATGCTGAGGATAGGAATTGTTCAGAGAAGAAATAGGGTCTTGTATGAAGGCTTTTATGGCACCAGTATGATTTAAAACATGTCATTTATAGCTATGAGCTACAGCTAGCCTTGGAAAATGTGAAAATAATACTTACTAAAAGTCCTAGTCCAATCATATTTGGATCTATTGTAAAGGGCTTCCCAGTGGTCTTTTTAATTATGATTATGGTGTTTTAGGGGAAAAAATTGTCGTTTTCTAGGTCATTGTTTGGTTAGGGCAGCAGGAGGTCATCAGAAATTCATCCTTGAGCTGTGAACGTGCCTTTTGGCACGAAGTAACCATGCCCTTATTTCCCATAATCCTTTTATTTTCAACCAGGCTTACAGCCTTTCACAAGACCAAGCTAATATAAGCAGTACAACAATAATGGCGAGCAAAATTGAACTGTTCAGCTGTACAGTTTTAAACCAGATACCACCTGGGATGAGGAAACGAAGACGTACATTAACCTAGTTGTTGACAAGTGGATCAAAATGGAGCGGAGCAGGGAGCTAGTGGCTTTTCAACTGTAGCACCTGCGTCATTGCTACCAGCTTTTTCCAACGGTGTCTTTTCATCCGCTCCTGATTGACAACAATTTGAATTTTAAAAAATACTAAGAATTCCATTTAAAGCTTTATTTTCTTAATTATCCTCCATCATGAGAAAAATTCCACAAAACATGCAATAAACACCAAAAACACAATTTTCCATGTAGTGTGACTTTTAAGAACCTATTTTAACTGCTGGCAATGCTTCCGCCTACACATTAAATGTCTGATAGTGGTTTAGATCACATATATTTCATGTCTGTCAAAAGATAATTCTGGGCATCTAAATGACGTGCAAACTATCGTTGCGGTTTGGAGGTCTAACCACAACGGAATCTATAATGCAGTTGGACATTTGAACATCAGAATAGCTTAAAGCAAGTTTTTTGGCATTCATTGGATGAAGTGCGTTGTGGAAGTTCATTCAGTTCACAGATTGATTAGGCTGCCTTTCCTTCCTTTATCATTTTTGTATTTTTAGGGGGTTGTTGGATTTTGTAGTTCAGGCAAATACAAAAATGCATGGTTGTGTGTAAGCAGGTTGTGTAATTGGTATTGCAGTGCCATTTTGTTTTTCTCTCTTTCCTCATTTACTTAAATGTGCATTATGAATTAATTAAGATACTGAATCTGATAAAAGCTATGGGCTGGAACTTCAAGAGACTCCCAGACCATAGCCTTTTTATTCAAGCACAGCGGTGTTTTCGACGCACGTAAGTAACACAAATATAAGTTGCAAAAAAAAAAAAAGAGACAGAACACTGGACATTCCTCTCGGTCATGTTAACACTGAAATCCCCCTTAAAGTCTGCGGCAGGGCAGGACGACAGGAAGCCACCTGCTCTTTGACTGGACAGTTTGATTTGTGGCCATCCATTCATAAAGATGTGTAAAGACATGGACAGAATTTGCAACTGCAACTTCAGGCGCTCAAATGCTGATTTTTGATTGGCATCTGCAAAAAAAAAAAAAGTCTTTTGTATGGGCACGCCGATCCCATTTTACACATTTCCAAACCTAAGTTTTTTGTGCAGATTTCTTTCTTCACAGCAGCAACAGTCTAAACTATAAGAAGAAATTCAGAGAATTTGCTTTTAGTTTCTAGTTTAGTCACAGAATGTTGACAAAAATGTTTGTCAATTTGATGTTTGTTCCGTAAAACTTGAAAACATTAGAATTTATTTGTAGAATTAATGCTTTGTTTTTAAATGGAACTGATCGAGCAGTTTAGCGTTCTGTTTTATTGAGGTTCTCTGTTGAAACTTGAAACCTTTTGCTTTATTTTCAGTTTAGTTTGTAATATTTATGCCTTTTTTTGTTTTCTGGGTAAAAAAACAGTTGCATCATGTTCCTTCAGTGCATCTGTTATGTTTAAAGTGTGATAAGAAATAAATATTGAAATCTAAACTCTAATCAACAATGATTACACATTTCTCTAATGAGCCACACAGCATTGAAATTTGACGGATATAGTTATTTGGTTTATATTGTGATCTATATCGTTATTGCCTGATATAAAAAACACTATTGTGATATAAAAAGTTTCACTATAGTTCAGCCCAAGGTAAAAAATGTATGTCCCTTAAAGCAATACTGTTTTAAGACAAATGTAGTTGCTGTTGTTTTGTTTAGTCTGTTTTGTTCGGAATATCGGCCATACAAAGCACATTTAACATCTTCAGAAAAATATGTTTACTCTGTGTTTACAGCCAAGCTGAACTCCTTTGGATGCTTTTTTTTTTTGTCAGAAAAACAGTCATTTAGTGCGTGTTCATGTGTGTTCATGCGCGCGTGTGTGTAAGGATTTAAAACTATTAACATTTCAATTTAAACAGGAGCATGCTGAGCACTTTCCAATATGTACAAGAAGTATAATGCTCTGGGACATTAATCAGTCCGTTTTATTTTTCCACAGAATTTTGTTTTCATACCAAGACCTAAAAAAATGAACTCAAAAATGCTGTAACCTGCAGTGAAAACACTGAATGGGACAAGAAGTGCCTGGAACTCATGTGAGCAGGTCCCTTCCAACAATCAACATCCCACTTTAATTAAATCACTTTTTATGAGGTTTTTTTCTTATAGCAAAACCTGTTTCCTAAAAAGAAAATTGGTTCAAATCCTGACTGGGACATTTCTCCATGAAATATGCATGTCCTCGACGTAGGTGTGTGGGATTTCTCTTTTCACTCCAGCTTCCTCCAACCGTCCAAAAATAACTTCTAAGGTTAATTTGGGACTTTAAATCGTCTTTAGTTGTGTACATATGTGCAGCTGTCTGTCTGTATGGCCCTGAATTGGACTGGCAACCCATCCAAGGTGTACCCCACCTTTGCCTTACAGTGGCTAGGATAGGCTTCAGCAACTCTTTGACTCCAAAAGGCATTATGCAGGTTTGAAAAATGGATGGATGTTTTCCGATAATTAATACTGGAAGAAATGCCAGAGGCTTGAGGCAGGAATGTGAAAACAAATGTTTTAATTAATCTGAAACATAAGACTAAATGTTTTATCTAAAACCTGACAAACAAAAACATGAGAGGAAGAAACCAATGGAAAAACACATTTACTTTATGCATGTGACTGGTTAAACAATGTAAGCATCTGCAGATCACTTAGTTCACCAAGGAACCACTAGATTTCTGGTTATTTGTTAGTATTTGCTCGCTGAGTTAAACCCACTGCAATGAAAATGGTTGTTTTGGTGTTTTGTGGTGAATCAGGAGCAGACAAAAAAAAAAAAAACTCAATTGGAAAAATCCTGTAGCAGTGACGTAGATGCTACAGTTGGCTGGCCACAAACATAAAGGCACATGCTTTATACAACCAGGAGGCATTTTTAAACCATTGTCTTGTTTTATTTTACACTTTAGTTGGTTTACACTCAAACCCTAGCCTAATTTCCCTTAGACTGTACAATAAAAAAAGTTTGCAACCAAAAAAATCAATTTTAACTTCCAAAATCAGTTCGGTGTTTGAGAAAGTGAAAATAAATTATTTGTCTATGTAGAAAGTCACAAACTCACTTTGAGGAGTTTCTTTTATCTTTTAAAGCCTTCACAGCAAATCCTGCAAAATCTAAAATCCCCCCTAAGCCTCTAAGTTCCTCAGGTGCAGTAGACACAACTGATTCTAAAACATTTGACACAAACATGTATGAGTACAAGAATGTAAGAAAGAAAAGAAGCTGTTAGTAAGATTAGAAATGTATTTTGATGCTGCTTCAGCAACAAAGAGTTGTTTTAGAGGCGGAAAAGCTGACCGTTTATTTAGGCAGAACCCCATGCAGTGCAGCTCATATCTGCTCAGGTCCCCAGTGATTTCTACGCCTTTTGCTCCATCTTCCTCTTTTTTCTCATTTTCTTATCCTACTTTCCATCTCCTCCTTGTGTTTTCATCCTCTCATCCTTGGAGTGGTTTAGTTTGTGTGTATAAATGGAAAACACACATGGAGCTGAGGATTTAAGCAACCCAGAAAGTGAATTATAGATAGATGGATGCACAGACGCTGAAAAGTTAAAAGAAACTGAAGCAGACGGGAGAGCTTTTGGCAATAAGACAGCTCTCAGATTCAATTCTTATGATAGAATATGTGGTTCAGGGATTATTGTTGGTCAGAGGGTATGCATGAGGGCTCATGCACATTTGCATACATATGCATAAGTGTGTGCAGTCAAACATCCATGTCTAATGGTTGTCTAGGCGTATGTAGGCAGACAGAGTCCTCCTATTTGTTTACATCCTTTCAGCTTGCAGCTAAATCTAACAGACATACAGGCAACTTCACCAGCTCGCTTGATGTATTTAAATGGGTTTGGTCTGTTAAATGGTGACTGGATGCATTTTTGTCTCATCAATATGGTGGGAGTAGCCTGAAGGGAATGAAAGTGTCTAAAAGGATTATTGTTGAAGATTATTTCAATTTTATTCAAACAAAAAAAAGGAGTTAAACTACCAATCTGATCACCTGTGGCTCTCTATTTAGACACTTAGCTGTTTTTCAGCTCTTTATTTTTGCAGAAACTTCAAGAAAGCACAATGAAAAGTCCTGCTTGATGTAGAAGCTTTTTACATGCAGCTGCTTTAACCAGAATCAGATTTAACAAGTTTTTACAAGAAAAGTGCTACTTAAATAAAATAAAAATATTGCTTTGGGAAGTTTTTTTTTTCCCCAATAGTTTACGATCTTTACATTTTCCCTATTCAAAAGATCAGATCTGTTTTTTTCACTGATGCATTTTATTTTTACTGTGAAATTGTAATAGTGTCTGATGAGTAAAAAAAACATCATTTTAAATTTTAGAGACACCTCCTTCTGAAAAAATAAGTTAGTTTAACATTTAACCACTATGACCTGAAGGTCATCCTCTTTCTTACCAAATTCTCCAATTGGCTTTTTTCACTTCTTCAAATCTTGCTAAACCGTTTTTATGAAACAAAAGACAGTTGTCTGCTTTTGGTTTAGGAGAAGGCACATTTTTCACAGGTTCAACCTATAGTCCTTACACATGTTTAATCTCAGATCTACTGTATTCAGTTTTCCATTTGTTCTGACATGAGGTGAAGCTTTGCAGTGGCACTTTGTGGAATTCAGGTAGAAAAGTGATCCGTTTTATTCTGAAAATGTTTCAGAATGTTTCAGTGTGTTCTCAACAAACTGTCTTGGCTGTCTATGAAATGAAGGAGAATGCCTGAAGAAAGACCGCACTCAGTGATCTAGGTGATGATCTATAGCGGTAGGGGGGCGACAGGGGATACATACTCTGACAGGGGAAACATATCTTGGTACAACACCGGCTACTGTCGGGCAAAGGTGGGTACACCCTAGACCAGGGATAGGCAACTCCAGCGAGCAGAGAAGTTGCTGTGCGGTGAAGGAGAGGCGGTTGATGCAAATTTGTTGCGCGAATCGCATTTGGTGGGAACTTTGAAAGTAGAAACTTGAAACGCCCATCTACATAAACTTTTCATTAAAAGTGGGCAAAACATGAATTTTGTTGAAAACAAAACACAAAAATAGTACCAGAGGATGCATCCGTCTGTCAGTTGAGAAACAGCTGAGCGCTTATGTCAAGCCAAAACCCAACCACTTCCAAACAGAGGGCAATGCTCAGGTAGAGTCAGCATTATACATTTTACATGCTCCACCTATTTGAAAATATCAAATATAAAAATGAAATAACACTAAAGGACAAAGGAAACTTCCAGATGCTGTATGTAGATGCAATGAACAAATATCCAGTAGATCTCCGCTGAAGGCTGTCTGCTGAAACCAAATGGAGACTCAGCTAAAAACCATGAAGGTACGTGAAGGGAGAAACACAAAGAAGCAAAGACAAAGGGTGTTTTTGCACTTGTATAAACACACCACAAGCAGACAATGAGGACACGGGTTGTAATCTAAACACAGTGGATGGCACAACCCATAGAGACAGAAAATTGCTTTCTCTTCACTGTGGTAAAAATCTCTAAGGGATTACTGCAAAAACACATTCTGCTCGGCAGGACGTTTTTAAGGGCAAACGCCTGAATTGAATTTGCTCACAATACAACCTGCGACTTGTACTTTGAACTTTAGCGAGTAAAGTCTTTGGAGACCTACTGTTTTGTTATTTTGTGTGAAAACCTGAACGTCTCTATATGTGTGTGTGAGTATTTTCTGCAATAGCAAGAAGAACCGTAGTGATGATGGGGTAATTAGGGAGCTCGCATTGCTGTGTGCTTGCTGAGTAGGTCAGACTCATCAATCACAGAGGGTTCCACAATGCAAAACAGCATAGAGGCTGGTGATGCTTCAGCGTTTGTTTGTGACTCTCAGAAAGTAATGTTTTATGCAGGGTTCAAGCATTCGTTCCTATGGGTGTGGGCTCACAGCGCATATAATTACAAAAAGCCATCTAGGTCCAGTCTAAAGATACACTTATGATGCAGCAAAAGCCAAATCATCTCCACTGCAAGTTGAACTTAATACAAACGTTGAAAAAGAAACGCAAGAAAACTTTTAAGAAAACTGTCACTTTTTTAAACTCTCAAATTTGTTGAAATATTTTTTTATTTTCAAACACAAAGGGAAACCAAATATATCCCAACCCCCAAAAAAGACAGCATCCACGTTTGACACATAGGCCGCTCTGGTAGCTCAAAATTATAGTGGCCTTGAGGTGGAGTGTCCGCCCTAACACTGGAAGGATGGTTTTTGAAATCCGCTGTCAAAGACTTTAAAAAAAATGGGAGCCAAATGCGTCCCTGCTTAACACTCAGCATAAAGGCATTGGATGGGAAGGTTAAACCACCAAATGGTTACCGAGCGCTGCTGTGTCTGAAGCTCACCGCTCCCCCTGAGACTGGGTCAAATGTTGAAAACAAATTTCATACACTCAGGTGTATGAGAGTTAAGGGAACTTTAAAGACCCAGTCAAATGAAAGCTGTGTTCTTAACACCTTCTTGTAATGTTTTTCTCATGATGGAGAACATTTGTAAAGAAAATATAGACTTAAAATTACATTTCTGAGCATTTCTTTATTCAAATTGCTGTGAATCAGGAGCAAACAAAAAATCCATCCTTTTCTTCTGCTTATCCGGGACCGGGTCGCGGGGGCAGCAGTCTAAGCAAAGATGCCCAGACTTCCCGCTCTCCGGCCACTTCCTCCAGCTCCTCTGGGGGGGACTCCGAGGCGTTCCCAGGACACACTGGAGAGACATAGTCTCTCCAGCGTTTCCTGGGTCTTCCCCGGGGCCTCCTCCCAGTGGGACATGCCCGGAACACCTCCCTAGGGAGGCGTCCAGGCATTCGAACCAAATGCCCGAGCCACCTCAACTGGCTCCTCTCGATGTGGAGCAGCAGCGACTCTACTCCGAGCTCCTCCCGGGTGACCGAGCTTCTCACCCTATCACTAAGTGAGCGCCCAGCCACCCTACGGAGGAAGCTAATTTCAGCCGCTTGTATCCGGGACCTCGTTCTTTCGGTCATGACCCAGAGCTCATGACCATAGGTGAGTATTGGAGCGTATTGAGAGCTTAGCTTTCTGGCTTAACTCTCTCTTCACCACGACAGACCGGTAACAGCATCTGCATGATGGTGGACCCCGCACCAATCCGCCTGTCAATCTCATGCTCCGATCTCCCCTCACTTGTGAACAAGACGCCAAGATACTTAAACTCCTCCACCTCCTCCATCCACCCAGAGAAGGCAAACCACCTTTCTCCGGTCGAGAACCATGGCCTCAGACTTAGCAGTGCTGACCCTCATCCCAGCCGCTTCACACTTGGCTGCAAACCATTCCAGTGCATGCTGGAGGTACTGGCTCGATGAAGCCAACAACTGCATAGCTCCACTATTCCTCACCATTTTTGGAGGGGAAATGAGGGAAGGCTTACTCTTACCCCCCCCCCCCACACACACACACACACACACACACACACACACACACACACACACACACACACAACTCAGAGGTAAATTTCTAATAAACTACTGCAGCTCTTCAGAAACTATGTCCTAGAAAACGACACTGTTTTTTACATTTTGCCTAAAAAAGGCATAATCATGATTAAAATACCACCGGGAAAGTTTTTAAATTAGATCAAAAGATGATCAGAGTGGGTCTTTAAAATATTTATTTATTCAGGCTGAAATATTTATTCAATACATGTACTTTTTAAAATAAATGTTCATAAATATCTATATTACTCTTGTGCATACATATAATGATAGATAATATCTATAGAGGTTTGAGGTATGTTGTACATACCGTAAATGGCACCCTATGACTGTTTTGACTACACCATTGGTCCTTTACAAGTGTTGACTAAGTGAACGAGCTTTAACACGTACAGATTTATGCACATGACTTTTGCGATGTTTCTGATCATCTTCTTTTTTTTTTTATCCTTTCCTGTGTAACTGCCATGGCAGAAACATCTTGACAAATCATTGATCATCAAACCTCTGCTGTCTTCTGCATGCAGCTGTTTTCAGAGCTTTCCCTTGGCTCCGCAATCACAACAATAAGAAGTGTGCCGTCCTAACTTCCTTCTCGTGACATTATTGCATCTGTAAGCATGATGAAGTCATTAGTTTATGGTTATTGTACCTCATAAAAGACAAGATGAGTTCAGTCTGTCATGTTGGAGCCATGATAATTGACGTTTTTGCTGAGCTGTGCTCTGTGAAACTGTTGATGTGATTCAGTTGAAGGATTCTCTTCTTGTCTGAAGTCTCAGCAGTTTCAAGGGATTCCTTTTTTTCTTTCAAACATAAGCCACAGATATCTTTCTTCATTTTCTGGGTATTTTAAGTGGTAACATTAAGATTATAACTTTTATTTTTAGAATCATGAATGGTTTATGTGTCAGCTCATTTTGGATACTGTATGTGGCAAAAACAAAATCTAGGAACACGATACCTCATCCAGCAAAGCAGGTGAAAGGGGAATTATAAAAGCTGGTTCTGCTACCTCAGGATCCTGGTTCCTGGCAGTGAATAAATCAGGGAATATTTAGGACGGACATTTTTCTGACAACTAAAGTCTCTCACAGTTTAAGAAGACAGTGATAGCACTAGCAACTCTTTCAAAGCAGAAAAAAGGACGTTTTTGTTGTCACTGAGACAAATCCACACCCTAACTCAAATTACAGCACTGCTGTGCAACCTTGAAATCCTGCAGACACCCAGCAAGGCACAGTGATTTCAGCCATTAAACATCTGCAAGTCACAAACTTTGGGCTGTATTAACAGGTGAGCTTGTTGAAATGTATAACACAAAATGTGTTAGGAAAACAAAAAAGGTAGTTAAGAAGTTAAAACAAGTATAACGGAGAAATAGACTTTTATCTGCTTTCATTGGAAGTTTGACTGCAGATGAGTCTGCTTCAGCTGTGGGAGGGGCTGAGTCACTGATTGTTAAAATGCATACAAAAAACAGCATGCGATTAAAATTGAGCTCTCAATAGTGCGTAGCATTACCATGAAGAGTCAATTAATGTGGGGTTTTTTTTTTAATTGGCAAAAGGCTTTTGAAAACTTATAAGCAGCAAGTGATACATGGAGCAACAGCTTCAAATAAAATGCAATTATGGCTACAGACATTTTAGGAATGGTAATGTAGTACTATTGTGAAGAATGTAGAAAGCTGCCATGTTCCTGTGTGCAGAAATACTGCATGTTAAGAACTTTGACCCATGTCACATCCAGTGTGTGTGGACCTTAAAGCCTTCTTTACAATGGTATGTCTGTTGTGCATTTCCATTGCGTTGACCTAAAAAATAAAGCGTTCATCATCAGTCGGAATGTTTACATTGTCTCCGTCATGTCTGCGTCTGACGTCCGTCCCTTCACAACACAACCCAAGCTTTACATTGGAGGGCTATTTCCAGTCTGTCGACATGTCAATTTTGCGGAGAAATGGGAAACAGATCCAGGTTTCAAAATAGAAACTACAGTTGTACTTTCAAAATAAAAATATACAAAATTGTATTTTATATTTTACGTGACGTGACCACGTGATAATGCAAGTTAACAGCAGATAACACTAGCGACCATTTTGCCATGCATGACGAAAGTTTAATTTTGAAAGTGTGGAAACATATCATCATTTATGACACAAAACATGAGATTTTCAAGGACTCAGAGAGGAAGGATAAAACATGAGGCGTGATTGCAACAGTTTTGGATCAACTTTTCATCACAGGGTTGGCAGGAAAAACTACTCCTCCGGATGCCAGGGAGTAAGGCAAATGGATGGGAAAAATACAAACTAACTGACAATCATGAGACAGACTCCCCACGCAATGTAACTGAGCTGCACTGCAGACAATGTAATTCTGGCATAAGAGAGTTTTGCATGAGTACAAAACTTTAGTATTCTTTAATGTCATTTTATACTTTCTTCACAATTGCATGAAAGTTTGATCACGTGATTTGAAAAAAAAATACAAAACTTCCAAAGTATTTCTAAATGAAACATTTTATCCAGCTTATCACAAGCTTGCATGTAGCACAAAGGGTGTTTTTAATAAAAGAAACAACTTTCTAAATAAACTGTCTGGCCTCCTTTGAGCGGAAAAGAAAGGGGGTGCACAATTCCCTGTCCTCGGAGCGATCGCTCCACCTTATTAAAGCCAACACCTAAACCATAGCAACTTCAAAAGCAATGAAGGATAATTATATATTCTTTTTGATTTTCGGGGGCTAAAGCAAAACTCTGTATCTGCTTCAGAAATGATCCTCCTTGCAAACTCTCAGCGCAGAGGATGAATTAATTTGCAGAAGAGCAAACCTTACATTTCTGCAGAACTCAAGGTTAGGCCAGGAGGAGCGTTTGGTCTTCATCCTGCTTTCACAGTAAACAAACATTTCTAATAAATTCATGACTTTGCTTCTATTTTCATACACTCAGTTACAGCACTCGTGCAGTTGTCGCTGATAATAATAATTGCCCTTTCTAATATGTCCACACATTTGTAATGGTGGAAAGTTTGTCACAAGTTAAGGGATGACTTGAATAGTATTTAAAAAAAATTTTTTTTTTTTTTTTTTGCAGTGTTGAAATTTTACAGCCTAAAAAAGGGTTTGCAGTCAGAATAACTGTCTCAAAGCACATTGCTTCATGGAATGCTTTGCTGAGTGAGAATGTACTCCTTCTGCCAGAGGTTAGTTTGACAGAACAGCAATGGATGGGCTCAGTGCTGCAGCAGCCTGGTGCTGAGTGGAGAGCTGCACGGCTGCTGTCAATGCCGTATACACTGTAGAGCTTTTCACCCAAGAAAATGGTGGTTGTAAAGAGACACAGGGGAGGATTAGCCAGCCTTCTGCACTAACAGTTGCTGACACAGTCCATCCACTCTCTGTAATTTCCTTCAGCTAGCACTTACTTTATTTAGCCTTTACTCACTGTCCTCTGAAAGCAGGACTGATGAGCGTTTCTGGGTTACTTGTAAGTGCAGAGGTGGAATGGCTGTTGATGTTCTGCTCCACTGGAGGAGTCATAAAACTGAGGTGCATCAGCGTTTGTCACTCACTAACATGAATCTGTGACATGGACTTGCACGTAAGGATGTGAACTCGCAGAATAGACCTAGCAGAAAAGTCTTCTGCTGGGTCCAAGGTGGTCCGGGTACTCTGTCAGGGGTAGTGGTGGTGTAGGACCCAATATGCAGGAGACCAGGCAAGGTGGCAAAAGAGCAAACCATTCAATAAATAAACTGAAACATGACTAAACCACAGATGACCTGACAAGGACGGATTGAAAACCAGAGACTTAAATAGACTGAGGGCAATTACAGAAATGAGACAGCTGTGGGTCATGAATCTGAAACTGGTGTGGCTGAGGGACAACACAAAACAGAACATGTTAAAAAATCACAATAAGAATAATAATGATAATGATTTAAAAAAAAGAAAGGAAGATGAGACACGCATACAAGCTGGAGCAGATGAATTCCAAGAGGCTGATGGTATGGACCAAAGCCAGGACTATTAAAAAAAATGTTGACTTGCTTAAAGGAGGAGACCCTGGTTTACCAGTTTAATTAAACTTCACCTAATTAAAAAAACATTTACATGCATCGACGGTAGTTTTCAAGTGGTCAATTGAAAAAAATTGTTTCTACAAAAAAGTTTTCTGTCTGTTACACTTGACAGCTATGGGGTGGCTATGGTGCAGTGGAACGGGCAGTCGGCCTCTGATAGGAATATTGCAGGTTCAATTCCCGCCTTGTCCACCCATGTGTCGAAGTGTCCTTGGGCAAGACACTGAACCTCACATTGCCTCTGATGGGAGGTTGGTGGCAGTGTATGCCAGCAGAGCTGCCATCAGTGTGTGAATGGGACAGTGACTGTAAAGTGCTTTGGGCCTTCAATGAAGGTAGTAAAAGCACTAGAAAGTATACACCATTTGACAGCTGGAAACCTCCCTTCAGGGACGTATTAATACATACCATTGTGCTCATAATTGTTTACATACCCTAATAGAAATGATGATTTCTTGGCCATTTTTCATAGAATATGAATATGAACACATACACTTTTTTATTACTCATAGTTGGTGGTTGGGTGAAGCCATTTACTGTGAAAACATTCTGTTACTCCTTTTAAGTCATAATGACAACAGAAACTTTGCAAATGATTCTGTTCAAAAGTTTACACACCCTGAGGACTATTTTTGTAAAATATGCACACAAGTTGATACAAAAGGGTTTGAATGACAGCTAAAGGTAACCATCACCTGTGACTCATTTTCCTGTAAACAATGTTCTTTATAACAGGCCTTGAAGTTTCTGAGTTCCCAACAGAACCCTTGAATCATTCATGCAGTGCTGCACTGACATTTCTGGATTCTGAGCTATAGAGGAAAGTTAAATAGCTAGCAAAAGATTTATGGGAAAAGGTAACTGAACTAAACAAAACAAGATAAGAGATATCAGAAGATATCCAAAGAACTGAGAATGCCAGTCAGCAGTGTTCAAACTTTAATTATGAAGTGGAAAGTGAGAGGTTCTGTTGAAATCAAACCACGGTCACAAAAATGTTTGCCACAACTACCAGAAAAATCTTTAGGAATAAAAAAAACATATAACTTTAGCTGTGATCCCAGACTCTCTGAAAAACTGGGATGTGGATGTTTCAAGGTATACAATAAGGAGGAACCAGAAGGAAAACGGGATGCATGGTCGAGTCGCTGGAAGAAAGCTTTTCACGAGTTTGCTGACAATGCGCCAAAAATCACAGAGACAAGCCTTCAAACTTTTGGACCAAGGTCATTTGGAGTGACAAGACCAAAACTGAGATTTTTGGCCACAACCATAAATGCTACATTTGCAGAGGAGTCAGCCAGGCCTACAGAATGATGATAATAACACTAGTCCTACTGTGAAACGTGGAGGCTGATCGCTTATGTTTTGGGAATGTGCGAGCTACAAAGGCACAGGAACATTGGTCAAAACCGATGGCAAAATGAGTCTAGCATGTTTTTGGGATTTTGAAATGGTTTATTTCAAACAATTACAGAACAGTAGAATATGAAAACAAGACAAACAACAGAAATGTATATCTATACAAAGATATATTAAACACAGGATAATCAGTCATAAAATTGATACACTGTGAAGGTTCTGGAGTGGCCGTCTCAGTCTCCTGACCTTAATATTATTGAGCCACTCTGGGGAGATCCCAAATGGGCAGTTCAAGCAGGCCAGCCCAATAACTTAAAGGAACTTGAGGTTTTCTGCCAAAAAGAAAGGGCTTCTTCATCATTAGAGAAAATAAAGAACCTCATCCACAACAACCACAAGAAACCCCGCTGTTATTGATGCATAAGGAGGCAATACAAGGTATTAAGACAAACTTAATACCTTAATACTGGTATATGTAAACTTTTAAACAGGGTCATTTGTGTAATTTCTGTTGTAATTATGATTTAAAAAGTGCAAACACTGTTGCTTAACAATAAATGGCTTAACCCAACCACTAACAATGACTGTGGAAAAAAAAAGTTTCTGTTATCATTCATATTCTCTAAAAAATAGCCTAGAAATTAAAATTTCTTCCAGTGTACTTAAACCTGTCAACACTACTTTAACTGGATAGATAGACACACTGGACTTGGCCTCTCCTTGAAAGTGTATTATTCAAAGAATCATGGAAACACCATAAATGTTGTAGATAGTTCATTTACTTGCCAAGCCCACATTAGCAGTGTGTTCTTGTGTCACAGGAACCCACCAACACAATGGAATGCTGTTTTACTGCCCCATTTATTCCTGCATGATCTACTGTTGAAAAGGGCATTTTTTTTCTCTTTAGTTTGTCTTGACTTGTCTGCATCAATGAAGACTCTTCCAAATCACAGCGAACAGCACCACGACTTTGCCTGCCATCCCCGTCAGTGCATGTGTACAAGCTGAAGCCTCTTTGTCTTCAAGCAGACACAGATAAAAAGCGAACACGAAGCGAGCAAAAGCCCTGGATGAGCTGTCTGGTTGCCATCAAAATTGGCAAAGCAAATGAAAGACAGCTACAAAATGAGCCTGAAAGCAGCGACTCGATTTCATGGAAATCATGTGGAAACATATCTGAGCAATCTCTGTGGATATAAAGCTGAGGATAATCTCGCTCTGGAGCTGTGGCTGTACGTCGGTGGCCTTTTAACTGCTTGGAAAGATTACAGTTTTTCATCAACATGTCACGATGCTCGCACCAATGCTGCATCCTCCTCAGCATATCCCACTCCTCGTCTCATGTCAGGTTTTACAACCGTCGCTGTGGGCGCTGAAATGAAGGATCCCATTCGGTTTGGGTCCACCGAGGCCCAACCCTTGTACTGTATCTGGGTGTTACTGTCAGCACATAGAATTGCTGTTGGTGACCCAACATGGCACACAGCTCTGATGCCTCACACATGATGGTAAACACTCTTATCAACACCGCCTCGGTCCACATCTTCAGATGTGATCTTGCTGTCCACCAAATATCCTGCTTTTTGTGACTTTTTTAGAGAGAATGTCACCGAAAAAGTGTTAATCAAAGTCAGCAAGTGACATAAATCACCAGAGGGAGTCACCACTGGTAAGAGCAATGTGGCAGCAGCTTGGAGGCAGTGGGCATTGCTGATGAGATGAGTGGAAGAAGCAGGGTTAGAGTGGAAGGGAGAAAGGGGCTGAGCTTCATTCTAAATGTCACTTTCTCCATGTGATAACGGAAGGCAGAAGCCTGATCACAGGGATCTGGACACTTTGATTGCTTCTGTGGGAAAAAATGAGAGTTTGTCTTGCAAAGTGAGGTTGAGCCTGAAGGGGGTCAAAGGTCGAGCCTAAAGAAAAAAAACTCAACTGCAGCAGTGTACATTTTTCTGCAGAATTAAAGGTGGAATGGCTGTATCTTCTGGGGATTATAGGACAATGAGATTCCCACTGAAGCCATTTAAGTTTTATCAGCACTAGCCAATCGCCGTGGCCACTCTGGAGCTCTAAGTACCATCCATCATGGCAGAGACAGCCCGCCCTGGGACACCTCGTTCACTACATAATACATTGTGAGGGAGAAAATGTCACCAGAGGAAGGCGAATGCCCTCCATTGTCCTTTAAGGGTCCATTTAATTTGTTCCTGTAGGAGTGACTTGTGGAGTCAGGCTGAAACAGATCTTCGACAGATACCATAAACCGTCCTGCGCATTAAAAGCCACGTTTTGCTGGATCCAAACACCAGCATGAGCAAAATTGTCTGAGGACTGAAAGCCAAAGGGGTCAATGTCCTACAACTCTGTGAACACCCAGACACATGAGCCATGCTCGCTACAATTCCTTCTTCTTCTCCAGCTGCGAACAAGTGAGAGAACAATCAAGCCAAAGGATGAGAACAGCTAGAACAGAGAGGCGATTAATGAGCAGAGGATGGGTGTTAAGGAAAGCGCTCCTTTCGGGGTTTTTCATGGCAGCGGGAGCAGCAGCAGCTGCCTTTCAGCTTATATGTAATCTTTAAAAAGTACTTATTTTTTATTTTTATTTATATATGTGTGTGTTTATTTATTATTTTTTTAATCATTAAATAGAAATAAATATTAGGTCATATATTCGTTATTTCCCTACTAACAGCTGGTTGCCCTTTAGCGGTTGTTTCCCACTAACAACCATTAGAGGGAACTGTAAGTGCGTGTAGTAGTATTTGCTACTGACAGCAATGCGGATGAAGAAACGGCGTCCACAACCAACAAGGAGCAGAGTCTGATCGTTCTCCTCCTCATCTTTATGATTTTTTCATATTTGCTTTGACAGATTATTATTCTTGCTTTTATTTTTCCTTCTCCAGACTAATGCGGGGCAGCAAGTCATCAAACAGGTAAACAAACAGAAAACTCAAAAAATTGATCTCATGAACCCATACATAAACATGTGTTTTCTAATGCTTTTGTTGAGCTCTTCAAAGGAAATAAATCAGATGGTACAACCTCCTCCGTGTCTTCTGTGTATTGTCAATGAGCTATATGGTTAATCCTTCATGTAGCGATGAGGCTAAAAACTTCCCAGTAGCTGCTCCCACAAATGATGGTAGCGTCTAGTTTAGGAACACATTTTAGGACAAGCATCGACCATCGTATTTGACGTCCATCAAAAGAGGCAGTGGATGCAAGTTTGACCGGTGAATCGCGTTCAGTGTGAGCGCAGCATTACGGCTTGAGAATTTTTTACCCACACTCTACAGTATATCACCAATGACGATGTCAGTGTCCTTTGTAGTTTTACTGACTGATGGTGAAACTGTTCTTTACATTACAGAACCGAGTTGACAAAACACCAAGATTAAAAAAAATACTGGAGACAGTTATGGATGTGGTCATATTTAACATATGGTCTAACATCTGTCTCCCAGACTGTTATAGAACACAGATCTTGAAGCTGAGTGGTCGTCTCCCTCTAACTGCCTGTCCCTGAACCACCACAGATATGAACAAGACTGTGAAAAGGTATAAAATCAATCAGGAAGAAAATAATTGGTTTCTGGTAAGTTGTTTTCTCTTGCAGTTGATTCTCTGTTGTCTTTCCCCTCTTATGCGCATGTGATACTGACAAAAAGATATCCAATCACAAGCTGGCTTCTACCAAGTTGGGTCATAACAATTGGCTGAATATATGATCATATTTTTTTTACAGCACATTTCAAACAAACCTGAATAAATTAATTTGACACACAAGGACAATATGGAAATTCCACACAGAAAGGACCTAGCCAGGTTTGAACCAGGAATTAAGACATTTCATCCCACATTGGCTGAGATTTTGATGTCACTGTCTTGATGAAAACCAGTTTCAGGTAAGTGTTAACTGTCAGACAGATGGCTACATATTTTACAACAGAAAGTAATTGAACACAATGCCGCTCATGATTGAATCTATGACTGTAAGAAGACCAGGTCCAAACCATCAAGAGTTCATCACCGTGCTGGTGAGAGTAGAGGTACTGTCATGAAGCTTATATTTTAATATGCTATTTCCTGGGAGTCTAATACTGATCTTTGATTACTTCACATTTTTATGGGAATTGGAAGATCTGCCTGAGATAAGGGTCTGAAATTTCCAGGTAAACTAAAAACTAAAACTTTTGTTGCATTGATATGCATTACATCAAGTAATAAACAGTTTTAGCAGCAACCCAGACCATTCACCCATCCGTCTTCTAAAGCAGGGGTTTGCAACATATAATGCTTAAAAAGCCAATTGGGACAGGTTTTACTGAGAGGCACAAAATCCCTGTTTAATTTAGAAAAATTAACTTTATTTGTGTTTGTGGCCAGTAAACAGCTCATTTATAATATGAAGCATTTAAATGTTTATACTAATTGAATTAAAACACTTTGATTATTTTTTTTAAATGTATTTTTTTTATTTAACAATTCTAAGTTGTTTTACTTTTGAGAGCAGCACAAACAAGGTTCTTTCAAATTATGATACACCTTGTGTCAAAAATTGTTTTCTGCCACAGCAGATTTATTTAAATAAAAAAATGTTAGCAATTCCAAGATGGAGTTTTCTTTTTGATTAACGTATCCTTTTTCCTTTTTTTCTATCCATGTACGTCTTAGTTTTCCTCACCTGAGCTGGAATTTGGATCAAAACTACTTCTGGGTAGCTCTGTAATGTTAGCTTGGGGGTGTGAGGGGCTGTAAGCTAGAGGGAGAGAGTGTAAACAAAGATTTCATGAGATATCAGCGTGGTGTTACTTCACACCAACAGTCCTGCCCACAACTCAGAGGTGAATTTCTCTTGAACTCCTGCTGCTCTGCAGAAACTATGTCCTAGAAAACGACAGGTTTTTACATTTTGGCTAAAAGTGGAAGAATCATAATGAAAAGACCCACTGGGAACGCTTTGGAAACAGATCAAATCATAGTTGGTGTGGGACTTTAAAATGTTTCACAGAGAAGAAATTTAACAAAAACATTTTTTAAAGGTTTTGTGATTAGTACAGAGCCGATCCAGTATCACTTAAAAGGTGTGTCCCGAATTCAAAATTCTTTGATAACAGCAGCTATGTTTGGGTCAGCAGTCACATTCATGTCTTTGGTTTAAGGCGCTTCGTGCTAAATAACTGTCTGTCAAAATGATGGACAAACAACATCCAATCAGTGATGTTTCTTCTTTGCTTCCTTTTTCACCACTTCATTTTCATTTCAGAAAACTAACTTTTGTTTTTAAACACTTCCTTTTTATGTGATTTAACCTTCAGGGCCACTGTAGTTAATCCTTTAACACCAATATTGTCGCAGTGACACCTAAACAACTGACTTCAACTGGCCACTTGCTGTAAATCTTCAACTGTTCACACAATTACCGTGAATCAACTGATTCTGATGTGGAGAAAAGCGGCTTTTCTTTCTAGCTTTACACCGATATGCAACATAGTATGAACGTGGAGTGCTGCGGCGCAAAGCTGCTTTTCTCCGCTGCAGTATCCGCTGATAAATGTGGATTGCACAAACACTTTACAACTGCACAGTGCTGGGTATTGGAGCAAAGCTCGTTTACTCCGCTTCAAAATCCGCTGGAGTTATGTTAATTGCGTTAACAGTTGGAAAGTTACGGTAAACAAAAGAATGTCAACATTGGAGCTAAAGGATTCTAACAGATTTTTTTTCAGTCGCTCAAGCTGTCGCCGGCAACGGGCGCGTGTGCACAGCGTTTGCGCACGGACCCAAACTGAACGAGAAATGCATACTAATAAATAAAAACCAAAACAATTCCTATTTGAGGTGTGTTCCATCTACACACACATACAGGAATGACACTTTCAGATTATGTTTTTTCCCCACAGAAAGGCTGGACGCACCATGGATTTTTTTTTTAGGCGCACTATTGAAAAATCCAGTCGCACCTGCAACCAAATTGGTTTCACTCTAGATCCCTGGGTTGTGTGAGAGTGGGGTACACCATTGACTGTTTGCCAGTCTGTCACAAGCAACCAAGTCCTAATTGCTAGTTTCAAACAGGGAGCAATTTCCCATTATAAACATACTGGTAAAATGCTAAAGCAAATGTTGATGTCTGAACAGTCTGTATTCTGTTATGACTGATTATCACTTACTGCAGAAACTGAATCTCAAGAAAATGTAAAGACTATTTTTCAAGAAAAATAGTCTTATTTTTTTGTCTTGCAAGAAATTAATCTTACCAAAAAAGTTTTTCAAACGCAAAAAACATGAAATATGCCAATAGCGTAATCATTTTTGACTTATTTCTAAGGGGCCTGTTTTTGCAGTGCAATGAAATAAAACAACAGTCTATGAAATCAAAAGACGAACCTCAATCGATAGATTAAGGTGACAGTGGCGATGCTGTCACAGCAAGCTGACAATAAATCAGGAATTTCTGTAACTTGTCCTGCATACATCTATTTATTCCACTTTTTTCTCTTTAGTTATGCAAGTGAGCTACGATACACTCTGTAATTTTCTATTCCGCTGGGAACTCTCAGTCTCTCTCATGTTACACCACCAGACTGGAGGCACTCCTCTGCAATTGTAGAGTGACGAGTTCATGCACTCGTAATGAATGATGCTGCCAAATCCTCTGGCCTTTCACTCAGTCCTGAAATGACAACCCAGCTATAGAAAACGAAAAAAAATTGAAATAAAAAACAACGTTTCTTGCATGGTTGCGAGTTGTTGAGGATTTCCAGTCACTTGACTGTTTCTGGAAGCCACTCTACCTCAGATGACCCTTTAGGGCGGGAGGGGATGGAAAAGTCCTTTTGCGTGGCGGTGCTCCTTCGGATGACTCACACTTTCCTCGCCTGGACCAGATGAGAGGGGGGACTTCCATCCTGTCCTCCAGCTCCCAGTGTTGATGTTTCGACAGCATGATGAGAGCCTGGGTGACATTTATGTCCCGCTTCTTTTTCCCCTCCCAGCACAGTGTCAGACATATTTGAATAAAAAGAGATTGATGGGCAGAAAATGAAGAGTCAGAAGGTGAAAATAATGGAGAGAAAGTGATCTGCACAGATATTGTGTTTCTAGTACTCCCTGGCTGCAGGAGGGTTTTATTACTGGAAGGACCTTGGGGCTACAAAGCTGCTTCCAAGCACCTGTCTGGTGCTGGAGAGTGACACTGCCTCGCAGTGCTGTGCACTCCATCACTCCTGCAGCACCTGAAGTGCTGGCAGCGACTTTAACTGATATCTGCTCCACTTCTTGGGTTAGAGTTGCACCTACGCAAGTCTTCTACAGCGTGTAGCAGCACAGGTTCTTAGACTTAACTGCCATATATATATATATATATATAGTGTGTGTTGGGGGGGGGGCTCCAGGTCTTTGGATTGATTTATGTAACACACCTCCCTCCTTTGCACAGCTGTGGTGGAGCAAAGATTGGAGTGTTTTAATCATTTGCTCAAGAGACAAGACATCAGTCCCACCCAGAATCCTGGCCCTACAGTCTCCATAAAGTATTTCAGCCGACACATTATGCTGTAGATGTGCGGTTGTCTGGGAGAGTCGAAAAAAAATCAAAGCAGTGAACCAATTTGGAAAAAAAAAAAATACAAAATAACTTTAGATCATTAGGCAAAAACCACCTTATTGTACAGAAGAAAAACTTGTAAAAATTAAGGTTTTTATTGATTTTGTTAAATGCAGACTATGCACTTTTTCTGCCCAGCAAACTAATGGTAAAAGAATAAAGTAAAAATGTAATAAATGTAATTGTAAATTTAGATGCTAAAATGTTATCCAAAGCAGTGGCAGAAGACTTTGTAATGGGGTAAATGAGAACAGCAGAGTAGAAGGCCATTGCGAATAAAAGGATCCAAAGTATGTTTCAAATTGTCTTATTTTTGAGACTGTTTTTAATATTAAAACAGCAGTTCTTTTAGCTAAGATGCTATTACTAATTATTAGAGAAGCTTGTTTTGATGATTTTCTTGTCATAGTCGAAAATTATACTAATATTAATTGTATAAAATAGGCCTCTGATTCAAAGTATATATCAATGAGGCTTGCATTTATCCTACGTCTATCCTTACAACTCTTATCAGATTACTTTTTTATAATAAAAACAGCAAGAGGCTGCAAAGAAAAAAAACTGGTTTGAAGGTCACCAATGGCCTTGAAGGAAATATTCCTGTGCAGCAGCATTTATTCAGAAAGAGACAGAACCAAAAGACATACTTTTGGTTAGGGTCGTGATCAAAAAGATGCGTTTTCCTGGATACAAGTGGCTGAAATGAGTTTCCTCCACAAAGTGGCTGTATGTTCCCTTAGAGAATGAGTAAGGAGTTTGATCGAGAGGTCGAGAGGGTTCTATGGGGTTTAACAACGAATCAAATAATCGATGAACTGATTTGCATTCCTACGATCTAACCAGACGAGGCAAGCTGTTAATCGAATCAAATCAACCTAAACCATCAAAAACCATTTCAAAATTAGGTAAATCGATAATGGATTTTGGAAAATATCATTTAGATTGAGGCATGCTAGGTTTATTTTACTATAACTTAAAAACAATAGTTTCATCACAGCAGACAACACACACGTGACGGCAGCAAAAAATGATCAACCATCATCACAGTCCAATGTGTGGAAACACTTTGAAAGACGTTTGACCATCCAGTGTGGGTAGAATGTTCTAAGAATGTTCAGTTTGTTTTATTTTGATGTCGAAAAACAACAGTGCGCTGAACTAGATGAAACAAAATGGATTTGCCATTAATTCTTGTTTACTTGTGTGTCTGTACATGTATTTAATTAACAGTTTATTATCCTGCAAGAAATACAAGGAATCTGGAAAAATTCAGCTGAACTGTTCAGTACCAGGTATTTATCTGAGTCACACTGGTTGAAGTTTTGGCTGAAGATATACTGGATCGATTTTAGGTCAGCAAATCCGATCGTTGAAAATGAACCAATATCCATCATGAATTGTATTGTCAACCGCAAATTATGATATGAATCAAATCGTTGTTGAAATGAATTGTTACATCACTACTTGGGAGGCACTACAGGAGCCTGTCCCACCAGGATGAGGTCCAAGTGAAGACCCAGGACACACTGAAAGGGACTACGCCCCTTGGTTGTCCTTGGAACACCTTAGAGTTGCCCCGGCAGAACTGGAGGAAATTTCTGTGGAAGGAGGTCTGGGCATCTCTACTTGGACTGAAGCCCTGCCAAACTCGGCTCCAGATAAGAGGACGAAGACAGATGGAAGAATGGATGTAAGGAGAATCTGATTTTGTAGTTAGACAGGCACATTCAGATAGAAAGCCAGAGAGAACTGGCAATCACATTTCCACATCCATTCTGTGATTGCTGCCCATTATTTGTGTTGTCCTCTACGCTATCTAGTAAACACATGTTGTTGGTTTCGGCCATTTTCCTCAGGCTTGCAGCTGTCCAGTGTAGATCCCAAGTGTTGCATAAATCCCGTTTGCTCTAAGTGAGACCACCTACTGCTGTTTCCTAATAAAGACTAAATATATTATGAATAAAGTTTTAGGATCTTGGCTAATGGTATTGAGGCCAGTAGACAGATAATGATAACAGATGGCTTTCAGAGGAGCGAAGCCATCACAGACTGAGAATGGGGAAATAAATTGCCACAGCAGTTTTGTGTGTGTGTGTGTGTGTGTGTGTGTGTGTGTGTGTGTGTGTGTGT
>BSAI01000108.1:39787240-39806866 GCA_036245035.1 Adrianichthys oophorus
GTGTGTGTGTGTGTGTGTGTGTGTGTGTGTGTGTGTGTGTGTGTGTGCGCGTGCACACTTATCTCGTACAGGAATATTTTTAGTGTACAACGCACAGACAGCATTCTGTCCAGCAGACTTCCATTTTTCAAATTATGTTTTTTTTTTTTTCCTCCACCTGACATGTCTTCACTCATTCAGAGTGCCATGACAGTCTGGTGCTGCTGTTTCCAGGCAGCAGACAGAATGACTAAATATTAAGCTGCTTTACTCCAGTCCAGAACAGCAAATACCTCACTAAGTACCTTGTTTCTAAGCCTTTTCTGTTACAATTTGATTTACTCTTTACAATTTGCCAGCTCACTGGCAGAACTTTACTTATTTTTTTGTAGAAATGTTGTTGCTCGCTTTAAAGAAAAAAAAAATCAGTCCTGCTTTACAAAATAAATGTTTGAATACTCAATATATAATATAAATACATAAATACATATGGTATACATATGGTAATATGTGTATTTACCTTACACAATACATTCTGCAGGAAAAACCTGTAGGATCTTTGAGCCTTTTTCCATTCGATGGTCAAACAAGAATTAATAAATATACACATGAATTATTTAGTCAGTGGTTCCACATCAGTTCAGTCAGCAATCAGTGATGATTGACGAGCCAGAGTGCGTGCAGTGACAAACGGAGACATAACTTAGCAAAGGAAAAAAGAAGTACATCAGTAATATGTCATTTGGCAAAAAAAAGAACAGTCGAGTTTTTTGAGACAGTTCTAAGGCTAGCAGCATCAATTATCTGAGAAAATCTTCATGTTACGATAATACTGCCAACCCTGTGGACAGACAAGAATCAAAAGATTTAAAGCAAGTGTTTGTTTCTGGATTACAAATAATTTTCACACGCCCATGGGTTGTTGCTCGTTGAAACCTCAGAGTCAAAGACTGTCGTGTTGGACCATTGACTGTATTAGAGAACTGGACTGAGCGATCCCTCCACCCTCAGGTTCCAAACAGAAAGTACCTGCTGGTTCCAGGGAGCGAAAATCCCATGGACTTCTATAGAGAAATAAACAGCTATTACTCAGTCTTTATATTTGTCAGAATCAAATCAAATCAAACTTTATTTCTATAGCACTTTTCCTATGAAGCATAACACAAAGTGCTTTACATTAAAATAAAACAGATTAAAAACAAGCACAACCATAAAAATGTAGACCCCCCCCCCCATCCCCACCCCCAACACACACATGCAATCCACCCAACCGCTTTCACAATTCCCACCCCCTTAGCTGATGGAACCCATTGGGAAACAGGCTAAGCAAGGAGAAAGTTGGTTAGTGGACCCATTATAGTTGGGTCCTCTTCCTCCGAGGACAACCACGTAGTCAGTGTAATGCAGCATCACAGGCGAGGACCCAGCCCCACCACAGCAAGGTAGCGAGGCAGGTCCCCATCTAGAGCTGCAACAGCTGAACCGTAGCTGACCCAGAGGGAGAGGACCCAGCCGAGGAGGCACTGGATTTAAAAATAATAAAATATAAATCTAAAATTAAAATGGAGCATTTGATAAAAGCAACAAGCAATAAAACATGAGAATAAAAAATATTCAAATAAGCTATAAATAATCCGACGTAGAAGCATAAAACATGACAAAAATAATAAAAACAGGATAAATTAACATGATAAAAACTAACTAAAAGCTAATTTAAAAAGATAGGTCTTGAGCCTTTTCTTAAAAACCTCTATGTTCTCTGCGGTCCTCAGTATGTTTCATAGTATTGAAAAGATGCCTCTCCATAATTTTTGGTTTTCACATTTGGAATGATTAGTAGACCAGTGCCAGAGGATCTCAGGGTCCGCGAGGGTTCATATTTAACTAAAAGATCAGATAAATAAGAAGGCGCGAGACCATTCAGACATTTAAAAACCATTAAAAGTATCTTAAAATCAATCCTGAAGCAGATGGGGAGCCAATGCAGGGATTTTAAAATCGGGGTGATGTGAGCTCGCCTTCTGGTTTTGGTGAGAACTCTTGCAGCAGAATTTTTGAGAAGCTGAAGGTTCTTAATGCTATTTTTTGGAAGACCTGCTAGAAGGGCGTTACAGTAATCAACTCTACTAATTATAAAAGCATGCATCAGCGTCTCCATATTAGAATAACCATTCTTGCTCTGCTACATTTTTTAACACATTCTTGATACACACCTGATCATCCTCATTGACCAATCAGATGACTCAGTTAAAGTATATGGTGCCCGCTGGCCCCACTTCGAACGTTCAAAATGGTTGATAGATTCTCCTGAGCCCGTTTTTAGTGGAAGACGTGGGACATCAAACAAGCTCACTGCTGATTGACAAGTTATTGCCAAAGAAACATTGACTCAGACTGATTCAGACCAATCACTGTCTCCTGGCTCCAACATGGCAACATCCGTCTTGCAGAAAAAATGGCAACTGTATTGGGTTCATTTCACTGGAGCTAGAAGTAAGGCTTCTTCCATGGGTGACGTCACACTCACTCAGTCCAGTTCTCTTTTACAGTCAATGTGTTGGACAGATTCCATTATTACAAAGATTGTGCACACAAGGTGTATATTTGCATAAACTCCTTTTTGTATCTCAGGCTCAACATTATCCTTATTATTTATTCAGTCTTATTGCATATATTTTTTTTTTACTTTTGGAAAAAGGAATAGAAAGAAGGCGACATGGTGGTGCAGAAGTTAGCTCTCTCACCCAACAGTGAGAACGCCTTCGTTCAAATCCCACTTGGGACCTTTCTGTGTGGAGTTTACATGTTTTCCCTGTGCTTTATGATTTTTTCCAGGCGCTCCGGCTTCCTATCACAGTCCAAAAGCATGCTTCATAGGTTGATTGGTGACTGTAGGTGTGAATGTTTGTGTTGGCTCATTGCACTGGCAACAACAGACATTGAAGCAACAATTGCAGTCAAGGCTCCCAAGATTGCCTTGTACAGAAAACCAGTCGTTCACAACCCAACACCAGCACCCAGAAGTATAGTCAGAAGGTACACCACAGGAATCCCCACTGCCAGAGAGTAGGAGGGTCTGGTCTAGAAACTTGCCAAAATGAAGCCAAATCATTTCTCTCCTTGCAATGCCTCGGGTTTACCATAAGACCTGCTTGGAAGCCAAACCAGGGCAACCCTGGAGGTACATGCTCCAGACATGTCACCAGCTGATGAAAAGCTACTGAGTATTTGAGTGAGGACAACAAGCAATCAGCCCCCTGTTGGGTTTTTAGCATGGACTGGTTTAGAAGCTGTGCTGTGAGTAGGCCTCTTCAGCAAATGTAATGCACTCAGTGTGAATTTGTCAATGCACACTTTATTTTGAAAGAGTCAGAAATCTGAAAGATTTTGAATGGTAGAAGTTAAGGGAGTCCATTTTTGTCAAACTAGCAGAAATAGCTGGAGCAATAAGGTTTTTTTTAAAAGCATGCAGTGTCAATTGTGCTGGCTTTGGCTTTTTCTTTTTGTTCAACAAAAATTCATTTAGATTTTTTTGGTCTGCTCACAATAAATGTTTTTGTAAGCACAGCAGCAAAGTTTTTTTTTTCTTTTTTTACTTGCTATTGAAGCAGAACATAGACATATTTAAACCCATTTTCAGCTGGTACACCTGTGAGATATCCCACTTATGTAAGCTATTTCCAGTCACCAGCTGGGGATGAAATATGTTTTAGGACTTAGGCTCATGGCCTATTCTGGAGATAATCTGCCCCACTTCCCTTTTACTTTTAATTTGGACCAGACATAAATCAGTTGGTGTGTGGGATCATAATGGAAAATTGTGACAAAATGTGTTGACAGTGCTCTTGTTCCAGAGAAGAAAAACAGATTTGTTTTGCTCCATGAACACATGGAGCTGCTTTAAAGCTGAAATGATTGAATGATAGGAAATAAAAATCTCTAAAAGTTGCTGCAAGCGCAGATCCCAGTCGCCCTTCACTAAACAAACTGAGGTCTACTGTGAGCTTTCACCTCTCTGGCTGTTGCCCACATGCTCATGGGTGGGTCACCCATCCTGTCCCAGAAAAGACGAGTAATCCCACATGGTCGAGCTGCGGGGAGGAGTGTTGTGACCCAGCAGGATGACAATGTATGCAATTCCTGTTTGGCACACACGGGAACAGGAAAGGGTGTGCATGCGAGCAGATATGTGTTAGTGTGTGCATCTGTGCGCACACTCCCAGTACTGCTGACCTCATATCACATTCAAGTGCAATGCAGGCTTTTTCCTCCACCTATACCTGCTGTTTTACTGGATTCTCACTTACAATACAACACACACCAACTGCAAATCTGCTGTAGCAAAAGGTCAAGTAATCAGTTTGAACCATGATGCAATACTAAATTTCCCCTTTACATCATATAAAAATTAACTGAAGTGTAGCTGCAGGGTGTGAGTATTGCTTAGGGCATGATGGTTATTTTTTTTAACCTTGTAAAGACCAACACATCAAAAACTATACAGAAAATTATTATTTTTTAATGAAGATGTTTTGAAACCATTTGCTGAAATCCACAAAAATATTTTTGCTGTATAATTTTTTATTAGGTATACTGTATCAATTATGATACGCAAAGTGATTTGGTTTAATATGTTTTTGCTCACAAGAAAGTTAGTTTAGGATGCAAAAATATTGTCATGAGTGTTCAGGAAAAAAGCATTGTATCAAACTTGATAGACATTTTAAAAAGGGTGAAACTATTGTGAATAAATCATTATTACATTTTGCATTCTTTCAATACAGCAAGCAAAAGTAGTTCTTTGAAAAATGAATAACATTAGATGTTCTCATATTCTTTTTCTCACTAAAAAGTTTGAAAGTTAGCAAATTTTTTCCCGCAAAAAGTGTTTTTTTTTTTTTAATTTCATGAAGGCAGCCATTTTGAAATGAGTAGAAAAACACACTTCATGATTTTGTCCCACTTTTTGTTTCTTTTTTTTTTACAAAAAAATACAGTTTTATATATTTATGTTTGAAGCCTGAAATGTGCCAAAAGGTTGAAAAATTCAAGGGGGCCGAATTCTTTTGCAAGGCACTGTAAATGCACATTCTTAAACGGGCATGTAGCACACAGTGTTCACACTGAACTGTCGCTACACGATGCTAGCATACGTACATACAGTTGGAAAGTGCTTCGTGCAAAATGTCAAATCAGTGCAAATCTTACAAATCTTGCTCCAGGCTTTTCTTTCACAGCTCTATTCCGATTCATGTAAGACTTGGTATCGTATTTTCCGGTCATACACAAACTAATAGTGTTTCCTTTGTGATCAATTTTCAAACGGTTGGCACTTCCACGAGCTAAAAAAGATGCGACCCATGAGTCGTTACCAAATCCGAGTCCATGATTGGTCAAAGTTTAACTGGTTTAACTTCTAATGCACGTTCAATGGCCCCAAACTTTGTCCACAAAGCCCAACAACGGTCCTAAAAACTTACGTTGCGATCGAACTCAAGAGTTTTGAACGTGGAAGCCTGAAACATATATTTAAGCACATTTCCATAGACTTTTGCGTAAAATGTGTTGCTGAGGCCATTGTGAAAGTAGCTTAAGTCGTTGTGTTGATCGGGAAAAATTTGCTGCAGGATGCATAAAACAATTCAGGATTGGTTATGTGCTTATTGCAGCTTATTTAAAAAAAGTTGCATCTGACTTGTAACTTTATTTATACTGAATTGTCTCACTGGGCAAAACTGAAACGTCTACATACACAAGTGTTGTTTACACCTTTTCCTAAAAATACAGCGTGGGAGTAGCACATCTTGATGTCATTCTGTAAATAATATGACTTTGTGAGACAGCATAAGGAAAGGTTGATGGCTGTAATTAAAACTTTTTCTTTAGAAATGCCTATTATGTTGTGTAAGCAGACAGATACATTTCTGCTGTACAAGTAAGCACACTTTATTTTCAGAGTGCTACGTCTCTTGCGATCATTGAAAGGCAAAGAAAAGAGGTTTTCCAGATTGCTGGACCTGACGGACAGACATTCAACCAGCTCTTTTCATTCTGTGGAGACAGCAGAAGTGTAGAATCAAGGAAAAGAGAAGGCATTATTGGTGTCTCCATCTGTAGAGAGTGGCACAAGGCAAGAAGAGTGGCATACCTTTAATAAACCTTCACTTTCCTTTACTTGTTTTCAAGAACCGGGTGTGGGGAGTTCCTTTGGGAAATGGGTGAAAACCAGGCTGTCATAGGGTCAAGGGAAAAAAACTCAGGTATTTGATTACAGGGAAATATTAATCAACTGCCAGGATTGCAGACATGGTCTCAGTTTGACTGTTTCACAATAAAACTTGTTAGAAGTAATAGATAATCTTCATTTTCTAAAAAAAAGTTTCTTCATGTTTAACATAAAAAGGAGGTGAATAGTTGCCAAAGCAGTACTTTTGTTTTTTCAGTCTTCGCTGTAGGAGCTCTAAAGGTTGATTTTCACTGGTCTGTTTGCGTTGTGTCTCCGTCGCATTGATACACACACACAAAAAAGAACGGTTATAAATCAGGTGGAATGTTTTTGCCTTCGTTATGTTATGACGTCCATCTCACAACACAAGCTTTACACAGTAGTCCTTTTTCCGTAAGTTGACACGTCGATTTCACAACAAAAAGCCGGAGAAATGAGAAACAGGTCCTGGTTTCAAAATAAAAACTTCTGTTATACTTTAAAAAAAAATGTGTAAACACCACGGATAACACCGGTCTCCGTTTTTTACCATGAACGATGAAAGTACAAAAACATAACATAACTAAAAGACACAAAACATGCATTTTACAAGGACTAAATAAGAGAGGAGAGGGCATGGGGGCTGCTTGCCTTGGTTTTGGATGTTTATGACACGAGCGTGGCGGGACAAACCCCTCCGGAGCCAGAGGACAACAGAGATGCAACAGAGACAATGTAAACTGAGTTGTGAAACGTACTCCCCAAAAAACGCAGGGGAGACACACTGCAGACGGACTCGTTTAAATAAGGCTTTACATTTTGCTTGTGTTCCCCCCTTTGGGACACCAGAACAGTTTCAAGAATAGGATATCGATCCCCATGACCACCATTTTTTCTGCCCCGAAACAAAACTTTAACAGCAATAAAACAGGTGATTATTTACCTCTACTTTGCAAAATCTCCCAAGTTTACTTCTCAAAAGGTCTCTTTGGTAAAGTTTTCATCCCTTGCTGCTTATTGAACCTGGGTTCAATGGTGCTAACCTGAGAGCTCCAACAGTTTCTGTTTTATATCCTTCCTGTCCTGACAAGAGTCATTTAGTTTAATTTAGCCTCCATCAGAGCGACCCACAGAGACAGATTTTTCCTCATCGACTGACCTTTGTCAAGCTCAGTGTTGTGATGACAGGACCTGTGGCTTAACTCTGGCTGACAGCCTTGTCATGTAGGATTTGACTGGTGCCGAAGGATGTGCCAAACGGCAACAGGAAAAAGAAAAACTACCATAAAACATCATACTGTCGTGAATTTATTTTAGCTATTGAAAGGAAACTACCAATAATGCCTTACCACCTTGTTTAAAGCCTTAGTTTCCATATGGTAATTTTAAATTAAAAAGGCAGTTTAATTCTAAGCGCCTCACTGTCACCAGTCACTGTTCTTGAGAGCATCATCTTTAAAAACCAGATGATACATATTAATCGACCAGCGTTTGGGATTTAACAATTACCGGCTCTTTCTGTTTTGTTGTGGTGGCACCAGATGTTGCCTTCTTTGTAATGCTCATAAGTCTTACTGGAGTCTCTCTTTTGGCTTGCAGTGATTCTCAATGGCATCTGGCTAATTCTCACGAAAACACTTTCTTCATCAATCAAAACAAAAGCAAAGACAGGGCCGTAGTTTACACAGTATTTGATCCTTTGATTTTTATGTAAAGTATGAGAATGTCTGTGTGCTGCTCTAGGCATGTAATGATTTTCACCCAAAGAAAATGTTTAAAGTACACTGAAATCAGAGAGGAAATGCTTCATGATGGCATTTGCAAATAATAGACCAGTAATGTAGAACCTGTACCAAGAAAGTAGAAAAACATATTTTTTAGATCCTGAGAGCAACTGACTCAGGTTGTTGAAACAGGTTGTTAGTGACCAAAATACCAGGGTTTGTGACTAGTTTGTGACTTGGCTGATAAATTTCACATCAAGTCTCAAGCTGCTGCATGTGTAATTCAAGTCTGAGTCTCAAGTCCAAGTCTCCATTCCTACTGTGCTGCAATGGACAATTGAAAAAAAAAAAAAGGCTTTTTAAACAAAAAAATGCATCTCACTCTTTCTGGCACAACAGCTAACTCAAATCCCATCTCCTCCACTGTACGAGTCTTGTTTCCTCCCACAACAAAAAAAAAAAAAAGAATAGAATAGAATAGACTGAGAAGGAGAATAATGTCAATAATCTCACCACAGTAGAAGGTTAAAGGGTGTAGCCAGGAGGAAGAAAAATGTACAAAAAAAAACCTTTGACTACGTGCAGATGAGGATTTTACTAAAGTACAATCCTTGAACATGTCAGTAAAAAGCTGGAAGTTCAAATGTCAGATCACAGTAATGAGGAAGGAGGTTTCAGAGCCTGATTGATGGAGCGGGTTGGACACAACATGGCAAAGTGGAGACTATTTGGAAAGTAAATGGGGACCTCTGGTGGGTAGAAAAAGCCAAAGTGTATTTTAAAAGATGAACTTTGCCAATTCTGGGAATAAAAGATCTGTCAATAATATAGTCAGACAGAATATCCCAAAATAAAAAAGGAAATCATAACAAGGTTGTATCCAATCCATCTTGTTTCTGTAAAAATAGTTGTAATTTTGATTGGTGCTTCTATTTAATCTTTGAATGGTGAAAAGTAAACTTACAAGAAAAAAGTAATCAAATCAAGAGTAAAAGGTCAAAAAGAATTATAACTTTCATGACTGAAAGGTTATGAAGTATAATTAATGTTTAGTTCAAAGTCTTTACCTGTATCCAAACTTCCTCTAAACAGTCTTTAAACGTTCACTAACCATAACTCTCCATCAAACACACACATTTCAAATGTTCCTGAGAGATTCATATCAACTGTCAAAACTTGTGGCAAAAACCCGAACCACTTCCCGTACCAGTCGTGTGGTACAGCCAGGCGGCTCCTCCGCTAAACGAAGCAAGCCTCGATACGCGCATAAAACGCAAGTGAAAGGTATCATGAATCACCAAGATAAACACTATAAAAAATGTTTTTGATGGCCAAGTCACAGATGTTTACTGTGGTTTTCCTTTTGATCTATGATACATTTTGTTTGCTATACCATGAAACCACTCCCATGAAGCTCTGCATCTTGTCCACAACCAGTAGAGCTGCCTCACAAGTTTATTTTCTAAAATGCTCATTTCAGCTACACTATGAATCCATCAGAGGATTCCTTGGTAAAGGTTGCAGGGCGCCAGGAGTTGAACATGGTCAACACCTTCACTTGGTGCCCGCCACTGTCTGTAGAGGACACCAAGTGCAAGCCCCCGGGAGTGCAAAATCTCCAGCTCTGGACCTTGGAAAGACACACGTGTCCAGTCTGGTCAAGGGTTCCTATAAAAGTTTCATCAAGTTATATTTAAGACCTTTTTAAGACCACCACAAATTAAGACCAGTTCCTCAACCTTTCTGAATGTGAAATACTAATAAATAATAAAATAAAAAATAAACATTATTCACAAAAAAAAAAATCAGCTTGTTAGCTTTGAATTGAACAAGAGCACCCAGGGAAAACCAACATTTACTATCACTAATACCCCTCTTTTGTCTTTTTTAACCATTGCTTGTAATACTTGGACTTCTTTTTAAATTAAATTATGTCTAGTTGTATGTTGTATGTTTATTTTTGACCTCTACAGACTAGTAAACATTTTCAAAAATTTCACAGGAAAAACGCCTAGTAAAAAAAAGTTTCAGGAGTAGCTTTAAAGAGCAACACAATTGTTCCTTACCAACTGAAGCAGGGAGAGAGTTGGTTCTACTAATGGGGTCCTGGTTTCTATTTCATCTTAATGGGTGGGGGAGTCGTGTTTTGAATTTTAATGAACATCTTTAGAGAATCAACTAAACAGTTGTCAAGCTCATTTGCCCAATAATCAATATCGGTTAGACACCTGTCAGGAACAAGAAAAAACAAAACAACCGTGATAAAGGAAAACGTCAGAGAAATTTTTAGGAACCATTTGGCACAGGAGACAAAACTATCATTTGTGCTTTTGTGAGAGCTGTTTTTTTCTCATTTTCTCTGATAGGTTTAATGTCTAAATACATGTCTCTTGCATTTGGCTTTTTATTGAACTGTGCAGAATTGTTGTAGATTTTGTAGGAGTTTGAATCAGGCTGTGTATCATATGTGTCTGATTCATCTGTAACACAAAAGACTTACCTGAATGAACCTGATCAAAGTCTAAAGCCACACAATCTTTGTTTTCATCTTCCTCCTTCTCATTTTTAACTGGGTTTTGTTGAAACAATATTTTGATTTTTGTAGATTCTGTAAATTTTCTTTGAAAGATTATCTAGAATATAATAAATGCCATCCGTGTCTAATATGTTTTCTATCACATACAGCTTAGCTGAATCATTCTGATCTGAGCTAGAGTCCAAAAACGAGTCATTTCTGTGTTCATCTTCATTTTCTGAAATGTTTCGCTTTGGAACAACCTCTTTGCTTGTGTAGATTCTGTTTATCTGTTTTGAAACATCATCCAAAAGAGACAAAATGTATTTATCTGGTTCCTCTTCCGTCACATTCTGGCTACTCTTACTGGACTCTGAAACAACGTTCCGTATATCTTCCAATAGTAGCCGGGGCGTTTATTTTAAACAAAAATGTCGGCCGACCCAGCATTTATTCCATCACAGACAGAATGGTGATGGTTAAAGGGTTCATTTTGAGTAAAATTCGATCACAAAATGCAGAAAATAACAGATGAACATTTCAGGATTTATTGAAATGATGAGAACATTTTATTCTGTTCTGATTAGCACTGGCTGTGAACATCAATCTCCTTATCAAAAATCGGTTTCTCTTTCATGCCGATCATTTTCCTGGAGACACGCTCACCTTTTCCTTTGCTCAGTAATCCATGTTCAAACCAGTTCTTCCAATTTGTTGCTGCTTTCTCTGCTCACCAGGAAGCCAGACTTCCTCCTTTTCTTTCTTTCTGCAGCCTCTCTGCAGTTTAGGATTCACCCCAAAATTGAAACATGGAGCTAGCAGCTAATGTTTTTAGCCGTTAGCTACACAGAGCGATGTCTGTGTTTATCTCATTTACTATGCATGAAAGACATGGATGATTTATTTTGAAAAGCTCTACAAAAACATCAGTGATCATGCCTCAACGTTTGGGTTCATGAAAACATTTAGAATCTCCTACAAGCTACCGAAAGCTTCTCTCCACTGTGTCTGAACGGCTGCTTCCCGGTGTTTTATCTCTCTCTTACGGAGTTTGACGGCTTTCTGTCCCACATTAACCCGAAGAATAAAATGAGGGTACCTTTTTTGAGGCATGGATGAAACTAAAGTTCAGGAGGCCTGAGCAGACTGCTTTCCCATCCCGCGCCGGCTCTCTGACTGGCTGCCGTCTCCTCCCCGGTAGCCGCATAGCGAGCTCCAGCTACCGCCTTTACCACCTTTGTCCAACAGCAGCAGACTGGACGGTTCCAGAAATCTTGCAGCCCCGAAAGAGATCCAGTGGGGTAAGAAAATGAATGAAGTTCAGGAGAATCCAGGTAGAGAATCCAGGTAGAGAATCCACTATAAACACCATGAAATGGGTTTGCTTCTTTTCTTCCTGCAGCCATCTTGCTCCTTCACTCCTTCATCCATCTGCTTGCAACATTCTCTGATATGTTTAGGATTCATCCCAAATGTGGTTTAGATTCCTCACCAGAATGTTCTTTGGTAGATTCCAAAAGTTTGAACAAAATGGAATGAGCCAAAATGTTGTGGGCCATGCTACACTGGCTGAATGCCACAGACACCCAGCCCCACCCTCTGCCTGCCTCAGTACCAAGCAGCGAGCGGGCGGGGGGGGGTAGTCTTAAAGGAGACCGGCCACTATTAGAGACTGGTGTCTAATAAGACTAGCACCTGTTAGATCCGGCTTTTATTGGAGACCGGCGCCTATTAGAAACAAGCCATTTTTGGAAGATATACGGTAATCTTTTATATTCTTTTGTTTTGCCATATTTGTGAATGAATTACAAAATGTAGGCTTGTTGGAAATGAAGGGTCTTCTGTTTATAAATTTGGGCACAGGTTAGGATAAAAAGGGAAGAACTACATTGGCAGCATTACATAAATGTCCACCATTAAACGTATATCCAATCCCAAACCACAATGCCCACAATGTAAGGTAAAGAAAGCCTTTCCCATGTTCACTATCCTACTGTGTTCTTATGCAGATTTATCTGATTTTAAACCGTTTTACAGACTCCATCATGACTACTAAGTTTCTCTAAAACAAATAATTAGCTAAATGTTTCATAATACATTAGTATTGTCCCTGACTGCCATGCAGAGACATTTCAACAAAGATAGCCCCAGCTTCCCCAACAGGGCTGGGGGCTCCTCTAAGTAACACCTGAAAAAACCCTAATCCAGGGTTCAGTCCATCTTTAATGCTAAAAGAGTCATTTGGGACAGTCTTGCTGACCAAAACCTAGAAAGAGCTAAGAAGACCCAATTTAGAAAAAGTACCATTTATTTGTTTTATGTGGTTACTTTCAAACATCATCTTTTTGTGACTTTGCTTCCCTCCTTTTAAACTGGAAACTATGGGGAGGATTCTTTGAATCACATCTTTAATAAATGACAGTACAGCACTTAAAAGTCCCACTCCAATCATCTTTTGTTCCCTGTGTTCTTTTAATTATGGATGTTTTTATCCAAAATCAATAAATAAATAAAATCATTTTCGAGGACATTAGCTTCTGATTCACCGCTATTTGAACAAAGAAATGCTCAGAAACACAATCTTAAACTTAATTTGCTTTATAAACGTCCTCCTTCATGAGAAAAAAACCACAAGAACATGTTAAAAACACATCTTATATTGGAGTGGGTCTTTAAGTAAGAGATGTCGGGTTAACTTTGCATTTCCACACATACTCTGTTTAGGTTGCCCTCGCTGCTTTAGTGGTCACCCGTAAGCCTATTTGGATCTTACCTGAGATAGTGATGGGTTTACTCGTCGTTGGTGATGCTGCAGACTATTCTCTATGCGAGGGTATTAGTGCTGCTAAATGCACTAATACGCTCTGGGTCAGCCTGGTTATGAGGACACGCCGCTTCGGAGCAGGTGGACAGGAGACGGTGGGCCAAGTGAGAGGAGAGCGTTAGATCAGAGCAGCGATCACTTAGCTCTTGAAGCATTCCTTCAGTGATCTTTTGCAAGGAACCAGTAAGAGAACAGATGTGCTTCTAGGCTTCTGGACATGTTTTCCAAACTGAAAGGCCTTTTCAAAGGCCCCCAGGTGCCCGCAGATTCCAGGACCACCAGAAAAGACCCTGACCCAGCTCCTCCAGCCAAGGTAAGACCTGCTGGTGTTTCATTTGTTTGGGGTACCTTAAAAGGAGAGTAATAGCAAGAAACTTCTGAACTAAAGCAAAAACAATTCTAGTAATGTAGAGTCCCACATGCAATCTCTTCAGCAAAACCGTACAGTAACATTGTTGCAGTTCAGCAAAACTTATTTTCAGAAGTGCCTACTAGACAGATGAACTTAAATTCAGGATTTCTTAACTCATCTCCAACATTGAAATGTCTTTCTAATGAATGTGGTCTGACAAATGGAGTCAAGCTTTGACTCTGCAGAAAATGTTTGTCATGCAGGAAGAGAAACCAGCTTCTAAAGAAAATGAAAACAAGGAGGACAAACCTCCAGGTAAGTCAGTTCCGTGGTTCCCGTTCATTATGTTTATAAAGAGGGTCCGTGTATTTCTGCAAATGCTTCTATTTCAAAGTTTTTGGTTTTGTTTGTGAAGGGGTCTGCAGAATCTTACTCGACGTCTGTTCATCTCAAATTTCGAAGCGAATTCTGCTGAATATCTGGAAGCTCCAGACAGCTAGAGCCATGCGCTCTTCAGAGGCAGACATATTGATCATAAAAAATTACACCTAATTGCCTTTGCAACGCAAGAGGCATGCACAGCACTGCCGAGTGACCCACATTCAATAAAAGAATGTACTATTTTGCAAATGCACTTTCCAATTTTCTGTGTTGCACTTTCTTTTGCATTCTAAGCACACTTTTGTGGTACGCTTCAAAAGTTTGATTTGCTTTTTATTAGTTGTCGATGCAAGTCTAATACCATTCTGATGCATTTTATATCGCATAGTTTATTATTTATTTTTTAAATTTACACAAGTGCTGCGGAGAAGACACCAAAGTGCATTAAGATTGTTTAACAAGCTGCTGAGGGCATTCTCCTCCTAAAGAAACAGAGGACGTCTACAATAAATTATTTTTAAAATAACTGAAGAATTTAGATATTTAGGTTATTTCTGAACCTTTCGAAGTTTAAAGAAGCTGTTTTTTGAGCACAGCAATTTGAAAAGAACCATTTGTTAAAGTATCAAATGGATGAAATTCAGCAGGAATGTTGGCCTTTGGAGGATCACAGAGATAATCATTTATTTATTATCCTTTCTGTCAAGCCCCCGCTGCTGCACCAGCTGCAGCTCCGGCCCCGGCCCCTACCCCAGCACCAGCTGCAGCTGCAGCTCCAGCCCCGGCCCCTACCCCGGCACCAGCTGCAGCTAACCTCGATCAAGCTAGTCCTGAGGGGTAAGGCTTGCAATCATGCTATATTTTTATTCTCAACTGTTTCTGCAATGCTTATTTACTTTTTAATAGTGTTGGACTTAATGCAATTAGTAGCACTGAAGGTTATTGGTTTTACTCATTATTACTGGGCGTATAAAACAAAAGCTATGAACAGTCAAAGCAGCATCAGCATCTGCTGGTGAATCAGATCGTCTGGTAAGTTGCTGGAGAGAAACGGAGAAAGCTGTCAAAGGTGTACACAGGCTCCCAAAGCATTATCCTCCATTGCAGCGTGTATTAACTGAGGAATGACCAGAAAAGGGATTAAAAGATTTTCAGCTCTTCAAGCATAAGAAGCTCATCAGGGCTGCTTCTGGCTTAGCAATGACAGCCACAGAGGTAGCAAGCAGCAGCTACTGTTAATCATCTCACTGATAAAGTCAGATTTCCAAATCTGACTCACTGTGAATGATGCATGAGTGGATTGTAAATATTTGATGGTACAGCCGGGGTTTTGTCGTTGACTAACGAGTTGGAAGATTGTCAAGAGGTGCGAGGTGATCCAAGGATACTGCAGAGCCACCTGTTTAGACTTGAACTCTGTGAGCCGATAATTGTTTTAACTAGAGGATGCAATGATCTAATGATCTACGTCAAATTTGTGTGCATTTCTTTCCTTCGGCGCACTTTTTTTTCTCACTCTGCTTGTATTCATAAAGAGCAACTTAAACATGACTTTTTTATATGCATAAAGCGTATTAGGCTTGTCTCTTATAGTGTTGGTGTCCATCCATCCATCCAGCCATCTATCTTTTGAGTCGCTTTTAGGGTCACGGGGTTGCTGGAGCCTACCCTGCCACAGATGGGTGACGGCAAGGTACAACCCTGAACAGATCGCTGTTGCAGGGACACAAATGTACACTAAAACAGAATTCTCTTCATTTTTAAAAATGCAAAATAGAATGCATCTAATGTAAAGCAGCAGTCTGTGTCTTCCTCCTGTTTTGCATCAGACAGGAGACTGATTGGAGAGACACATTAGTGCAATGACAGGCAGCAGATTTCAGGGTTGATTAGGTCTGACATAACAACAGCACTTCAAGTCAGTGCAATCAGAGGCCTCAGCTTGTATTCACAACAAGACTTTATCTTATGAAAATCAGCAGGCATCCAACTATGAATAAAGACTCTTCCAAAACAGTCAATAATGAAAAATACCAACTACCATCTTTTTGGACTTAAAAAAAACACCCACAAATTCTACCCAAATTCTAATGCCCAATTTCAGTCATCTTTTGATCTATTTTTAGTGTTCCTAGTGGTCTTGTAGTTGTAATTATGCAGTTTTTAGCTAAAAAAAAAAATTCTAGGACATAGTTTCTGCAGAGCGGCAGTAGTTCATCAGAAATCACCTTGTTTGGCAGCCTGTCCTGACTTCCCATCATCCATCTGTTTACATGCTCTCCCACTAGTGTACAGCCCGTCACAACTCAAAGCAAACATTAGCAGTGCCACAAATATGGCGAGCAATATCAGAGCTATACAGTCGTACAGTTTGAGACAGATCCCAGCTCAGAGGAGGAAAACAAAGACCTACATTTCTTTATTTGTCTGCAAATGGAAGCATCAGAATGGAGCAAAGAAGGGATCTTGTGGCCCAGCCATTATGTTTTCTGCATCACAAATCCAATCTTGTTAAAACAGTTTTTTGTCGGCTCCTGATTCACCACAATTTACATAAATACTTAGAAATGCAGTTTTAATCCTAATTGTCCTAATATATGTACTTCATCGTGAGAAAAATGCTACGAGAACGTGTTAAAAACACCAAAACCACATTTTTCATTGCAGTGGGTCTGACTGCTTTAATGTAGACAAAAGTTAATCATTTCAGTTGGCTGTGTTATCACTTTCAGCCACAAGGGGGCGAAACAATCACATTTATGTGACACTTCTTGTTTTACTCAAAGCCAAACAAAATAAAATTTTTTATGTTTTTAATTCCAATACAATTATTTGCCTACTTTTTTTATATATAATACTCACTTTTTTGTGCTAATGTGAGGATCTTTGTGGGCTTCATCTCATTAGCAGTCCCTTTTGTCTAAAGTTTTCTTAAATCATTTCATAACTTCTCAATCTTGTGTTTCCTCCCCCATTTATGTCTTTTTTCAGTTAGATGTCTTGCTGGGGCAAGTCTTTCAGTTAGGTTTGGGTATTTTTACTACTTTCTCATTAAAGTCACTTTTCTATTAAATCTGGACATTTTGGCCTTGGCTTGTTTTCAGTGGCAAATACTTTTTTGGAATTTTCTTTGTTAGTTTTAAGTTTGCTTAACCACTGGCTTCAACACGTTTGCAGCCTTTCATCCTGCTCAGCTTTTGTCCAAACATTAATGTCCACCCCGTTTGGATTTTCATAGATCCTGTAAGTTGTTTTGAGGTACACCTAAAGTGTGGATGCCAGGAGAAACGGCAGCTTAAGGGATCTGTAACTACCAAATGGAGTGCTAAAAGTGCATATAATTAAGCTTTCTTCATCCAGCTGCAGTTGTCAGAATCCTAGCTAAGAATGTTTCAAGTATTTTAACAAGCTTCCTGCATTCAAGAGCAATGATGCTTCAGTCCTTTCCCTATTGTCCTCAGCTCCAATAGCAGCAACTGTAGATCATAATGTCTAAACCTCCTCCAATCAGCTGAATGTTGGACGGTGGATGTAAACCCTCAACTCTTAGTCCAACATTATCCCACATAAACGCTCTGCAACACATTGCTCCTTAGCTTACCCACTTAAAGGAAGATACGGCCTGTGGGTGGAAAGTGTGGAAATCTGTAAGGGACTCCAGACGGCCCACAGGAATGATCAAAGGTGTAAACTGCTCAATGAGCCTGTAGGTTGAAATTGTTTGTGCACATTTTTTTTCTACGGGCATGCTGCAGGCGACAGGTTGTAAGGTTATATGAGGATACACTATTAACCTTTTACCGCCAAATGTTCAACTCCTATCTGTATATTGAACCCATCGTTCATTATTGTTTTTCAGACAGGAAGAGGCGCCTCCTCCCCCTCCGCCCATCGTCATCAACAGATACTCAGACGACCAGCTAAGATCCTTAATCACAAAAATTAAAGAAAGACGGAAAATCTACAGGGAGAAAGTGATTGATCAGTATGCCTCATCCCCTGAGATAACCCCTCCTGTCAGTGAGTATCGACACCACATTCACTCTAAAGTTTTAGCGATCATCCAGCCTTGAACAAAAGATAACTACTGTGTACGACCTTTTTAAACACAGAGTCGTCATTTTGTCCTTTTAGCGCCACTGCTTCAGAAAGAAGAGTACGGCAAAGTGATTGAGGAAAGGGCCAGACTCGCTGAGGAGGAGCGGATAAAGAAGGAGGAGGCAGACAAGAAGAAGAAGGAGGAGCAGGAGAAGAAAAAGAAGGAAAATGAGCAGAAAAAGAAGGAGGAAGAGGAGAAAAGAATAGAAGAGGAGAAGAAGATAAAGGTGCCTTTTAAGACAAAGTTAATCGCGGCTTACTGGTCATCTGTGGACTTTGTCCTGAAGCCACTGGAGGACAGAATGGACTCTGTGTTGGGACACACTATCGATCCGTTCACTGATCGCCGCTACATCGCCTGGTTGAGTGTGGTGACTCTGGCCTTCAATTACAACACCTGGTTTGTCACCGCCCGCCTGTGTTTTCCCTATCACACTGAAACCACCATCCCGTTCTGGTTTGCCATGGACATCCTGGCTGACCTTATCTACATCACAGACGCTATCTTGTTTCAGCCTCGCAAACAGTTCGTCAAAGGAGGCGACATCATAGTGAGTATGGAGTGGCTCTGACCTCTGACTGTAATAGAGAACAATTTAAATAAAGCCTTTTATTTTTTTCTTTTAGAAAGACCGTTCAATGACTAAGAAACACTACAGAGACTCGGAGCGATGCCTGGTATTGTTTCTGGAGTTCACTAAAATATGACCTGAAATCTGACATGACTTGGGTAACCTTGCACATTTGTCTCAACAGGCAGATGCGGTGTCCGTTCTGCCGTTTGACTTGCTGTACGCACAGTTTGGATTCAAATCTGTTTTCAGAGCCAATCGAATACTGAAGGTGAAGTTACTGATGGTCTAACACTACCTTTAGCGCAGTCACGCAGCACTGGAAGTGCTCTTTCATGTTCCATTGGATGACAGGTCCTTTATTCTGCAGGTGGACACATTCTTTGAGTTCAGTGATCGTCTGGAAAGCATCATGGCCAAGGCTTATATCTGGAGGTATTTCAGACTAAAGTGTCATGTCTGTACATATGCACAACCTATTAACACTTATCAGTTCGGTTTTTTGGTCAGCAATGGGCACTCAAGAAAACCGTTAAACTAAAGCCTTAGTCAGAACAGCCCTTACAGCCAAAAACGGGCAAGAAGTGGGCAAACCTGTATGAGGCATGCAGATGGCCCACATGAACCATAAAGGTTGTAGAGCATAGAGCGAAAATGTCCATGCACATTTTTCATTTATTGGGCATGCTGCAAGGTCGTAGTGAACACTTTTACAATATGTGGGGGTTAAGCATGTGAGACGCAGGCATGTCATATAGGTTTCTCTAGCTTTCAACCCCGCTTTATCATGTGCACTGTGCAAGGAGCCCATTAGTGCTTTTCAAGTAATAAGTGTGAGCTCCTTGTGTGCAGAAAGAATGTTAATATTTAGGAATTGGACAATCACACTGTAGTTTGTCTGGGCATTCTACTGGCACTGCTCCATATTCTGTGTGTGTGTGTGTGTGTGTGTGTGTGTGTGTGTGTGTGTGTGTGT
>BSAI01000108.1:39806876-39884021 GCA_036245035.1 Adrianichthys oophorus
GTGTGTGTGTGTGTGTGTGTGTGTGTGTGTGTGTGTGTGTGTGTGTGGGTGGGTGGCATCATCATGCGTGACAGCATCATCCATACATCATAAGTGCGTATCACTTACATTAACCTTACAAATACTTCACGATATGCGTGGCACATGTGCGACAATAGTGGGTTCTGTTTTCATGATGTCCCTTGAGGTGACTGTAAAAGCATCAAGGGAACTGTCACACACACTTTCAAGATGTAGCCGCTCTTCTCTATGACCCTCCATGAGATTGGACAAGCCAAAAACCCACAGCAATCATACTGGTCATGCCCCCCAAACAGGTGCACGTGACTAAAGGTGCACTCACACCAAACACACAGCCGGCATGAGCGGAAAGCCCAAAAATACAAAACTACACAATATTTTATTTGTGTTTGTTCGTTTGTTTTATTGTAGTTTTAAATTGTAAAATTATTGTGATCTGAAAATATTAAAATAATACTATATACACATAATCAGGGCTCTATATTAACACCCTCCCACCTGCAAATGCGGGTAAAACTTTTACTCATCATCTCCGACACTGGGCTCAAACTCACAACCGTGACTTTTAGGCGTCTGTCTTCCCTCCCCACTTGGCTGCCACAAACATCCATCCCAGAGTTTGTTCAAAGATTTAAATCAGACTTTATAGCGCAGATTTAATCCTCACATTCAGCGCAGCAGCTGGTGCATGCAGGGGCTGCATTAAATTTTCACGCTTTCATTAAGAGCTCGCTATTGCTGCGTTCAGTTGCACTGGTAATTTCTAGCATTTGTTCACAGTGGTCTCAGCCACACACAAACACACACGCACTTGTTGCTACGTGTCGTTGTTACTTTTTTAAATGATTAAGACTCGCAACTACAACACACTGATCTGTCAAAACACACACAATATAAGGCAAAATGTTGCACAATTTTCAATAAATGTATGTTTTTTTCAGTGCATGACATAAAAAAAACATTAAAGTAATTATTTTATTGTTGATCACTAGTTTATGGATACTAATTTTTATGGAAGTGTATTGCATTCCATAAAAAAGGATGGTCTTCTTTTTTTTTAAATTAGTGAATTATCTTTCCATAAAAAGTATCAAAAATAATTTTAAAATATCTTAAAAAGAACAGACTATGAAGAACAAAGTTGCCCCCACCTACAACCTTAGCGCCCAGCAGGTCACCCACAGACTTTACTGCTTTGTGTCCAATATTGTCTACAGGACTGATTCACAAGAAATAAACGGTTCATTTTAGTCAATATTTAATACTTCCTCAACGTTTTGCTGTGTTTGCAGATAACCGATGCTTTAGAGAAAGGTATCTTTTCATAAAAAAGTTCAGAGATGCGAAGTGTCTTTTATTAAAATAACATTACATTTCTGTAATGTTATAAAACCTGAATATATATATATATATATATATATATACATATATATAAATATATATATATTTATATCATCTTCATTTTAGATGTCAAAACGTGTTTGTGGCTCCCAGTGTTGTCTTTTCCATGGAAACCGGGTCAAAATGGCTCTTTGAATGTCAAAGGTTGTGCTCTAGACAGTCTGTCACAGGACCTAAGGAGCTGTAGTGAACTATCCCGGCTCCCGTGAGAGGAGCTCGCGGCCAGACAGAGGCCCGCTGCTGGATGGGAAAGCGGTCTGCTCAAGCCTCCTGAACTTTATGTTGTTTGTCTTAATTTCATTGAGACAATAATTAAAAAAAAGGTCCCCTCGTTTTATTCTTGTTCTTATTTTTGCCCTCTCGGGTTAATGTGCGACAGTAAGCATTTAAACTCGGTCAGAGAGAGACGGAAACACCGCAGAAGCAGCCATCAATCAGACAGCAGCAGGAGAGAAGCTCACTGGAGCTACCAGGAGACTAAGTGTTTTCATGAACCCAAACATGGAGACGTGATCACCAATGTTTTTGTAAAGTTCTTTGAAATAAATAAACCTGATCTATAAACATAATCCATGTCTCCCATGCATTGTAAATGAGATGAACCAACGCAGCTCCATGTAGCAACACGGCTAAAAACATTAGCTGGTAGCTCCTCCCACACACGGCCGAGGCGGTGAGCTTAAGGAAGACATTTTTGGGCATGTGGTGAGCAAGGAATTCTCCACGTGGCGAAGGAGGGGCAGGACACGTGAATTGGCTGCGCAAAACGCGTTTGGTGTGAATCCACCTTAAAGCATACAAATGGTCTGTATTTTGTAAGAAATCCAAGTAATCCCTGACACCAAACCACATTCTTCAGCCCTATCTTACAAGTTATGGCAGTATGCATTAATCTCCTTATTCCTATGAGTAGAATTCTTATATTTAGCTTAAAAAATGAACACCATGTTTAAATCAGCATTTTTCCACTCATTTCAGAGTTATCCGCACTATTGGCTATCTCCTTTTCATGCTTCACCTCAACGCCTGTTTCTACTACGTGGCCTCTGAGTATCAAGGCATCGGGAAGACAAAATGGGTTTACTCTGGCCTAGGTAGTGCGTAAGTACACGTATTTTTAGTTCAAGCATCTTATCTGAGTGTATGAAATTATGCAATGTATACATATCAAAGACATTTGTCACAAATCCATATTTCTACTGAAACCATGTGAGAGGAACACAGGATTGTGAGAATTTCGTGGTCAAATTTGGGAAGAAAAGGATTTTGATTACTGACATCAAACTCCTACCAAACGTCACATCTATGATCATCTGTCACCGTTAAAGACTTCAGAGCATAAACTTAAAGACCTAAATTTACTGTCTGTCATATGTTTCATGTGTGCTGGTGCTGCAGCTACCTCAGTTGCTTCTTCTATGCGGAGAAGTCCCTGCTGATGATTGCTGAGTTGCCTGTTCCAGACTCCATGTTTGGACAGATCTTTCAGATGATCAACTACCTTTTCGGGGCATTCTATATGTCCATCATTCTTGGCCAGGTAGCTTGTTTCTTGTAGCAAAATCTTATCCTTCTCTGATGAATGAATTCACTGCTTTTACAAGCCGCTGTTTAAGTCATTTTGAGGAGAGAAAGGAATCACACAAAACACCAAAGGCTCACATCTGTCAAAATGTAATTATTGGCCCAACAAGGGAATCCACCTTTAAGGTACCGTAGCTTAAGAAAACCACTCATGTATTTTTGCCCTGTCCTTCTCCTCCTCCTCCAGGTATCTACGTTGTTACTACTTTGCTGTACGCAGTCTGATCAACATTGGGGGCCTTAATGAACCCCACACCGTCTTTGAGATAGCCTTTCAGATGACTAACTTTTTCACCGGGGTCTTTGTGTTCTCCAGTTTGATCGGACAGGTAACATGGAAACAGACCGTAGAGTTAGTTGGAGACCCAACGTCCTTAGTCCGTTTGGATCTCGTGTCTGTAGTTGTCCTTAAGAACAGCGCTCTTACATTCTTTTGAGAAGGCACCCCACGTTCTAGCAGTACATTATAGATTTTCGATTGTTTGTGGACTCTGGTATCAGAAAGCCCAGTAAAAGTAGTCCATTTTACTATCTAAATCACATAAGTGAGTTCCCCTGCTTAATGTAGATTTTCTTACCACACTGGCACAGATGAGGGATGTCATTGGTGCGGCTACAGCAGGACAGACCTACTTTAGAGCCTCCATGGACAACACTGTAGCCTACATGGTGACCAACCACATTCCCCCCTTGGTGCAGAACCGAGTCCGCACCTGGTACACGTACACATGGGACGCTCAGGGCATGCTGGGTCAGTGTACACATCTGACAGTGTTTCACCAAGATGGACTAATCAAAGTTTACATATTAAGAAATCCCATTTTTAAGAACACATTATGTTCTCTGTTCCACTTCAATGTATAGATGAGTCGGAGTTGCTGGATAAGATGCCTCTGGTCATGAGAACCGCCATTGCCGTGGACATAAACCTTGCAACATTTCAGAAAATTGACCTTTTCAAGGTGTGGAAACAAGAATCATAGCCAGTTGTGTTCATACTAGAATGATGGCGATCAATTAGCCAAATCCCTTTTTATATTTCATCAGGGCTGTGACCAGCAGATGTTGGTGGACATGTTACTGCGGCTCAAGTCCATCATCTATCTGCCTGGAGACTTTGTTGTGAAAAAAGTGAGTTAATGATCTTATCCTGGATTTCAATTAGGGATTTTAAATATGAGTACTGTTGCGTGTCTAGACAGAAGATGAAGAAGATTACAACCTTTGCTTGAATGTTTTATGTCTGTGCAGGGTGACATCGGTAAAGAGATGTATATCATCAAAAGTGGAGCGGTGCAGGTGGTGGGGGGACCTGACAACAGCATTGTGTTTGTCACGCTGAAAGCTGGATGTGTGTTTGGAGAAATCAGGTAAAACAACCAATTCATATGTAATAAGTGTTTAAATTATTTGCAAAGGCATGATGAAATGAATGAATGAAAGCTTACTATTCAGAGTATTGAAGTGTAAATGCATGTTTTTTCAGTCTATTACAGTCTTCCAAAGATGGAGGAAACAGGAGGACGGCTAATGTCAAAGCTTACGGTTTTGCTAATCTTTTTGTCCTGGAGAAGAAAGACTTGTTTGACATTCTTGTCCATTACCCAGAGTCCCAGAAGGTGTTAGCCAGGAAGGGCCGGTGAGTACAGGACGGAAGGCAATGTTAACAATGAACTCATGTCATTAAACTGCTGACATTTGGGTTGTATATCTTGAGCATAGAAAAAAAAGGCAACGAGTGAGTCACGCTAAAATGTGAAACCACCCAAATCTGACTACGTATACCACATTTAGAGCTTATGGTTTTGCTAACCTTTTTTTCCTGGAGAAGAAAGACCAGAACAATACTCGCCTCACCCATAACACCCCTATGAACCCTTCCAGTTTGGTCTCCATCACCAACACAGCACAGAAACAGCTACTATAAAAATAACCGTCAACCTCCTTCTCTGCAGCTGACTCCAGTCTCCCATCCATCCTTGTACTCAATTAAAGTGCAGCTTTTGACACCAGGCCTTACTCTACCAACCTGAATAGATCATCTTCCGTTGCCATCATTAGCAATTTGTTTAAAGAGCAGATTACGATTGAACTGTTAGAGTCTTATCCAATTACAACAAATGTTTACGCCCTCCACATGTTTGATCAGAAAAATCATTTTGACATGCGCAGAACTATCTAAAGCAGGGATAGGCAACTCCAGGCCTCCAGGGCCACATTCCTGCATGTTTTCCAACATACCATGCTCTGGCATGTTCTAATTGGCTGGACACAACTGAACCAGGTAATCAGTCATGAGAAGGGCTTGGATTTCTGGAAATCATGCAGACACTGCGGCCCTCGAGGCCTGGAGTTGCCTATCCCTGATCTAAAATACCAGAAACGGCCATAGAAAAAGTAGCGGAGTTCTGTTGTAAACAAACGTGGTTAGCGTGTTGTGAAATGATCTTTTAAGCGTGCCTTTAATTATTTTTCGTATACAGTAAGTGACTTTTCGCTCGTAATTTTCTAAATACATGCGTCCAGTGCTGAACTTTTTTCTTCGCAGCACAGACCCAGAGGAAGGGTGAGGGTTACATTTAGGGTTAATACATGCGTCCTTCCATGCATTTGACATAATGTGTGTTGAATCTGTGTAGGGTTTAACAAAATCCTAAAACTATCAAGGCCTTCTGGTGCATTCTGCCAAGTGTCAGAAAACTCAACTGTAGGTCATTTGTCTTCCAATCAGACAATGACCCAAAACACACAACTAAAACTCCCACTGACTGGACCCCACTGAAGTGGCCCTCTATAAGTTCTGATCCAAATTATTTTTGCGGAAATATACACATTTTTGCCCTCTTTAACAATGGCATAGGCTATAGCAAGGACTTGCTATCAGTCAGTGCTAGCTACTCACAGAAATGTGCATTGTGCAATCCCTGCCATTAAATTGATTGTTTATCATTATTAGTTTTGAATTTTTCATAAAGGTTGGATCAATGTCTTTGTTTGTGTAGGAAACTGATGAAGGCCAAAGGTCCAGCAGCAGCCAAAGCAGAAGAGGACAAGAAGAAAGGCCTGGTAATGTTTGGACAAAAACCACAAACTCCTAAATTCCTGCGAGCTTTCGGAGGAACCATTAACAGAAACCTGATTGAAAAAGTCAAGGTAAGATGTGCTGCCATTTTCTTCCTGTAATTAAAGCGTCAGATGTGGTCCTCATAAGCCATTTGATTATATTTCATTTTGTCTTCCCTTTTCCACAGGCTTCTGCTCAAAATCAAAACTGAGAACTTGGTTTAATTTATTTAACTCCTTTTTGGGAGTACAGCTTGTTAATTTTTTTTTTTTTTTTAACAATATATGTGATTTGTTTTTATTTAAGCATGGGGGACCTTTCTGTGTGGAGTTTGCATGTTCTCCCCGTGCATGCGTGGGTTTTCTCCGGGAACTCCTGCTTCCTCCCACCGTCCAAAAACATGCTTCATAGGTTAATTGGTTAATCTAAATTGTCCCTAGGTGTGGATGTGAGTGTGTATGGGTGTGTGATTGTGGCCCCTGCGACAGACTGGCGACCAGTCCAGAGGTGTCCCCTGCCTTCGCTCATGAGTGGCCGGGTTAGGCTCTGGGGTTAGGCTCTGGCAGCCCCGTGACCATGAAAGGGATAAAACGGTTTAGAAAATGAATGAATTTCTGAGTACTTTTTCTCATCATCATTCCATTGGGGCAGTAAAAGGATTTTTCCTGGTCATTTCAAAATGGCATGTAATCTAACAAAGAGAAATTGGCTGGAAAAATTTAGCTAATTTTCAAAACTTTATGGCCAGAAATAATCTTCTATTGTTTTTATTTTTTACATGACTATTTCCTGTATTGAAAAAATGCTAAATTTATAGATAATTAATCTTTATAATACATCACGGAATAAAGTGCTTTTTTCCTGAACACGCCAATATTTTGTCAATAATTTTGCATCTTAAACTAACATTGTTGTGAGCAAAATCTTATCAAATCACCCAACATGTCATAATTGATACTATCTTAATGTCATTAAAAAATAATTCTGCAAAAACGTTGTGGATTTCATCAAAGGGTTTAAAAACATCTTAGTTAAAAACATTTTGCTTTTTCCTTTAATTCGTTGATGTAGGGGGCTTTACGAGGTTAATTATTAAACAATTTTCAGCATATAATTGATATTCTGTTGTTAATAATGGATACTGTGGGTTGATATTGTACAGTTTACACTGCCTATATTCACATTTTATTGGCTTTATTAGAAGTTTCCCATTACAAAGTACGACTACTGTTATTTTAAAACCAATCATTTGTATGATAAATTGCAGTTGCACTGACACAATATGCTGAATTAATATTTCTTTTTCTGCAGTTTATCTGCATTTCAATAATGATTTCTTGAACAAGTTCACTTTTGCTGATAAGGTGTTTGTTAGTTCCCCATGTGTTCTAGTGTCTAATCCTGTAAGCCACAGTGAAACACTCTAAAGGCAGATGTACCACGTGATTTCTTTGTGAGATTACATCCAGAAGGATCTGTGGAAGTCTGACTATGACAGAGTGTTCTGTGCATGAATTTAACAGAAGCAGCTGTGAAATGTGTATTATCCTGTGATTTCAGATCAGCTCAAATAAATGTTTTGATCCCTAAACAAACAAAACTGGATTTTTTTTTTAAATAAAATGCTAGATGTTTGCACAATTTGTGGTTACACAGGTTTTCTAGTTGTCCAGCACACTTTTTTTCGATGAGTAACTGATCCATATAAGCTAACCTCGAGTTTCGACCGTGGCAAAGAAACGTCTTCTCTGTTTGGCAAAGACTGGAGAAAGGCTGGTAAAGGGAAAAAGGGGAGTGTCCAGAGGGACTTACTGTTTCTAAGAAATGAAAAAAAGCCTCAGTGTGTTCAGGTGTTAGAATAGAATCCAAAGGGTTCCTGTAAGAGCAGAGTTGGATGGACTGACCTGCTTGCTGGAGCCTACACAGGACACCACCATGTTCAGCAGGTTGAAAAAGTGGATAAGGGTTCCCGAGCCTCCATCTGTCCAAGCGGCACCGTCTAACCCAGCTCCTGCCAAGGTAGGACCAAAATCTAACTTAACTATTATTAATTCTAAAAAAAAAAAAAAAAATCTATTGATCATGCCTTGGCTGTGAGAGTAAATTGGGATAAATGTTTAACCCTTTCAAGGCAGTACTTTTTCTTTTCTTTTCATCAGTATCTAAATATGTTATTTTGAGGCAATAAGAAAATAAAATATGTTTTTTAAGCTAAAATAAACTTTAATAGAATTGCGTTTGTCTCAAAAATGACTAAAAAAAACTGTACTGAAGGCCTCAGTTTTAATAATTTAGCTCATGTTCTATCACTGTGATTATAATTTCATAATGAAAAGGACAAAATCTTTATGCTTTTTAATGGTGCAGGCAGAAGTGTTCAAATGGTTTATCCCTTGTTTGTGTGCAGGAAAAACCACCTGAAAAGAAGGACGAACAAGCAGAGGAGAAAAAAAAGGATGTTGAAAAAAAAGAAGAAAAAAGGGAGGATGAAAAAGAAAAAGAAGCAATAAAGGAAGCAAAAGATGAGGAAGAGAACAAAAAGAAAGAATCTAAAACAGGTAAAAGGCTCATTTCCATTGCTTGGGTAAAACGCAACATTAGAAAAGGTTTTTCAAGTTATTTTTGTAGTCGTATTTGCTTTCTCCATAGCTTAAAACAAAGCCTTTTCATGATAAATATTTTAAAAGTGCAAAATGTTTAACATTTTGTGCACTGCATTTTACAAATGTTTCACATTTTGTACATCTGGCTTAAATTAAGAAGAAGTCGGGTTTTTTTTATTCTGGAAAAGTAAATCTTATAGCAAAAATTATTTTTGAAAGACCATTCACATTTTAACATTAGATAGCAGCAGTTGTCCGGTCCTTTTCAGAAATTGATGGTTTTTATCAGAGAGTTATGGGTACAATGCGATTGTGTTGCCATTTTAACTGTTTTGTTAAATTGATGTGGTCAAATGCAACAAGGTTAACTGGTGTACTTCCTTCTGCAAAATGCTGGCTTTTTGCAGTTTTTTTCATCCACTTTTTTTTGTCGTTTTTACCCTGTATTTTTTTAGGTCTTTGCTGTAAGATCCATTCTGATAAAAATTGAATTTTTGATGTTTTTAACATATTCTTGTTGCATTTTTCTGATGATGGAGGACATTCATTCATTCATTTTCCAATCCGCTTTATCCCCTTCGGGGTCACGGGGTTGCCGGAGCCTAACCCGGCTACTCATGGGCGAAGGCAGGGTACACCCCTGGACTGGTCGCCAGTCTGTCGCAGGGGCCACAATCACACACCCATACACACTCACATTCACACCTAGGGACAATTTACAGTGACCAATTAACCAATGAAGCATGTTTTTGGACGGTGGGAGGAAGCCGGAGTACCCGGAGAAAACCCACGCATGCACGGGGAGAACATGCACACTCCACACAGAAAGGTCCCCCAGCCAGGACTTGAACCGGGAACCTTCTTGCTGTGAGGCAGGAGCGCTAACCACTGCGCCACCGTGCAGCCCCGATGGAGGACATATTTAAGGAAAATTAAGATTAAAATTGTTCTTCTTAATATTTCTTTTTTCAAAGTGTTGTGAATCAGGAGCAGACAAGAAATTGCAGTTTAAAAAGAGCGTATTTGTGGTGTATAAAATACTGTGGGTGGGCCACAAGCTCCTTGCTCAGAGCTCTCAGTAAAGGGAGGGGAAGGGTCATGGGGGCTCAATCCATGCCAACGGTGTGACCCACAACTCAGACATGAATTTCTAATGAACTACTGCTGCAGTGGCTTGCAAAAGTATTCATTCCCCAAAACCTGTGGAAGTCTATGACTAGGGCGGAGATTCACCTTCCAACAGGACAACCACCCTAAACATAAAGTCAAAGCTCCAATGGGATGGCTTCAATTGAAACGTTTTCATGTGTTGGAATGGCCCAGTCAAAGTCCAGACCTAAATCCAATGGAGAATCTGTGGCAAGATCTGAAAACTGCTGTTCACAAACGCTCTCCATCTAATCTGACTCGGCTTGAATTGTTTTGCAAGGAAGAATGAGCAAAGTTTTCAGTCTCTAGATGTGCAAAGCTGGTAGAGACAAACCCCAAAGGTCTTGAAGCTGTAATTGCAGCAAAAGGGGGTTCCACAAAGTATTGACTCAGGGGGGGCTGAATATTTTTGCACACTGTAGTTTTCAGTTTTTTATTTGTAAAAAAAAAAATGTTACTCTTATCATTTTCTTTCCACTTCACAAGTGTGTGCCACTTTGTGTTGGTCTTTCACATAAAATTCCAATAAAATATATTTATGTTTGTGGTCTTAATGTGAGAAAACCTGGAGAAGTTTAAGGGGTATAAATACTTTTGCAAGCCACTGGATGTCTAAAAAAACAACATACGTTTTCTGATTTTAGCTAAAATCCGTATGAGCATATCTAAAAGGCTTCTGAACGCTTTTAGGATAGATCAAAAGATGATCAGTCTCGGACTTTAAAAAAATTTATTGAGATTGCAAATCAATTTTTTTTAGTCCTCACTACAGTTTCTTCTGGCGCAGACTCTCCAGCTGCATCTGCCCCAGCTGCATCTGCCCCAGCTGCACCTGCCCCAGCTGCACCTGCCCCAGCTGCACCTGCCCCTGCTGCACCAGTTGCCCCTGCTGCACCAGTTGCTCCTGCTCCAACTGATGCTGCCAATCCAGATGGCGGTGAAGGGTAGGACTGGAGAGTGCACAGAATGCAAACTTTATCTTAGTGTGTTTATAATATCTTTAATATTCAAACCGGGACGGGTTCAGTACACTTCTGAAACTGAACTTTGAGAAGAGCTTAATTTTTTTATGGTACTTGTTTGTACTTGAATTAACATTTTCCGATTTTTAAACCAGATTGACATTTTCAGACTAAGCAAAGTTTCCCAGACTTCCCTCTCCTCAGTCACTTCCTCCTGCTCCTTTGGGGGAACCCCAAGATGTTCCCAGGCCAGCCGAGAGTCGTAGTCACCCTAATCCTGGGTCTTCCATGACATAATCTCTCCAGTGTCTCTTGGGTCTTCCCCTGGGCCTCCGCCCAGTGGGACATGCTTAAAACACCTCCCCAGGGAAGCATCCAGGAGGCATCTGAACCAGAAGCCCCAGCCACCTCAATTGACTCCTCTCAATGTGGAGGAGCAGTGGCTCTTCTCTGAGCTCTCTCCGGGTGACCGAGCTTCTCGCCCTGTCTCAAAGGGAGAACCCAGCCATCCTACGGAGGAAGCTCATTTCGACCATTGTGTTTGGGACTTTGTTCTTTCGGTCAAGACCCAGAGCTCATGACCCTAGGTGAGTATTGGAACGAAGATTGACCGGTAAATTGAGAGCTTGGCTTTCTGGCTCAGCTCTCTCTTCACCACAACAGACCGAAACAGCGACCGCATAACGGTGGACGAATGTATCAATCCGCCTGTCGATCTCATGCTCTGATTTTTCCTCACCTGCAAACAAGACCCCAAGATATTAAAGTCCTCCACCTGGGGCAGGAGCACCATGGCCTCAGATTTAGAGGTGTTCATCTGCATCCCAGCTTCTTCACGCTCAGCTGCAAAACCGTTCCATTGCATACTGGAAGTCCTGGCTAGAGAAAGCCAACAGGACAACATCATCTGCAAAAGGCAGATATGAAATCCTGCGGTCCCTAAACCAGATTCCCTTTGGGTCCTGGCTGCGCCTAGAAATCAAGGACAGGGGGACACAGTCTAACACCTTCTATAAATCCACAAAACACCTAAGGACAGGATGAGCAGACTCCCACGAACCCTCCAGCACCCTAAAGAGGGTGTAGAGCTGGTCCACAGGTCCACGACCAGGATGAAAATCGCACTGTTGTTCTTGTATCTGAGGTTCCACTATCAGGTGGACTCTTCTCTCCAGTACCCCGGCATAGACTTTCCCAGGGAGGCTGAGGAGTGTGATTTCCCGGTAGATGGAACACACCTTCCTGTCCCCCTTCTTGAAAAGGAGAACCCCCACCCCCGTCTGCCAGTCCATTGGTACAGTTCCTGTCTGCCACATTTCTTTTGCTTCCTCAAGACAAGGCTTGTCAGCAGGATTGAGGAGATCCTCTAAGTATTCCTTTTACTACCCGACAATGTCCCCAGTTAAAGCAAAAGCTCCCAACCTGCACTGAAAATGGTGCTTACAGAAAACAAGCCATGGCCTCACCAAACTCCTCCTAGGGTCGAGTTTTTGCCTCCACAAGAGCCCAAGCCGCAACTCGCTTAGACTGGCGGTACCTGTCAGTTGCCTCTAGAGTCCCACTAGCCAGCCAGGCTTGGTCAGTCTCCTTCTTCGGCTTGACGGCATTCCCTACTTTCAGTGTCCACCACCGGGTTCGGGGGTTGGTTTGGTTGAGATACAAACCAGCACTTCCAAACATAGGTTTTCAGACCTACCACCCTCTTGTTTTTACCCATCCTTGCCTTTCCTGCTGCTAATTACCTGGTTCAAGACTGCTGAGTTCAACGTAACCTGAAATCACTCAGTCAATCAGTATTTAGGGCAGGGCAGTCTGGATCAGAACAAGAGCAACATGATACATTGGGTTGGGGAGCCTTGAACACTTTAAGGGGTTCTGAAATACCATGTCCATGGTGTAACCCACATTCAAGCAGGAAACACTGATGTTATTATAGTCAGACCAAATGAAAGTGAGCCAAAAAAAACTTCAAGCTAGCATAACTCAGACAATAGAACGGCATCGAGCAGTTAGAACTGTTTATAAGCTGATTTGACAAAAATATGACAAATCCATAAACAAAGGCTAGAAGATGTCCAACTTAAAGGTTCAGACAGACTAACACAAGCAGAGATTAGCAGTTCTATAAATGAACACAGCTAAGAATATCTTTAATTTGCTTAAACTGTCTATTTCAGTGACTTAGAGAAAGAAAGTTGGAGCGTATCTGAATTAGGAAAGCCATCTGCTGCAGATGCTGAGATCTGCCTGTGAACTCTGACATGTCCAGATTTCTCTGCCTCACGTGTCCTTACCATTAGTCATATCTGTAGACCCTGCAGAGCACCTGTGGTCACTGTGTGACCCCCAGGATGTGACTTCTAAAGCAGCAAAGAAGATTAGGGGCTTACTGGTGCTTGTGGCTGAGAATGATCAGGTATTCACGTGCAAGCTGCAGTGGGTTGGAAAAAAAAAGTAATCTCCACGTCCAAAGGGGCACATTAAAAAAAGGGGGGCTACATCCTTGACTCTATGTTTTACAAGGTGATCCTAGGTTTTGTGTGTTTTCTTCACTCACAACAATCTGAAAATATCTTGTTTTTCAGAGAGGAACCACCGCCTCCACCTGTTGTCTATTTCCGCTACACAGATGACATCCTCAGAAGTGTGGTCAAAACATTAAGGGAGCGAAAAGAGACCCTCAAAGAGAAAGCTATAGATCCTTATGCCACATCTCCAGAAATCACCCCCCCAGTCAGTAAGTTTGGATGTATCTTGACCATCGGTTATGTTAAATAAAAAAACTAGAATGTGGCACTGAATAATTTTGCTTCTCTCTTCTTTTTAGCTCCTATTCTTAAGAAAGAGGACTATATCAGAATTCAGGAAGAACGGCGGATAGCGAAAGAAGAAGAGGACAGAAGGAAAGCAGAGGAGGCAGCTAAAAAGGCAGAGGAGAAGAAGAAGAAAGATGAGGAGAAACGGTTGGAGGCTGAGAAGAAAGCAGAGGAGGAGAGGCTGGCAGAAGAAGCCAGAAAGAAGGCACAAATCCTTCCAGACATCAACTGCTCCTGCTTTGACGTCCTCTTCCATCCCGTGGAGAGGATGATGGATTCTGTCTTAGGAACCACCATTGATCCTTTCACAGGTAGACCCCTGCCAGTCAACTTTCACTACCAACTCCAAGTCCAACTCTGAACACTACAAAACGTTTCCTTCTGTCAGATCGTCGATACATCACCTGGCTGACTGTGGTGGCTTTGGCCTACAACTACAATGTCTGGTTCTGCACTGCGCGGCTAGCTTTTCCTTACCACAACGAAACTGCCAACAAATTCTGGATAACCTGTGACATCCTTTCTGACATTGTGAATGTCATTGACATCATCGTTTGGCAGCCTCGACTCCAGTTTGTCAAAGCCGGAGATATCGTTGTAAGAAAACATTTCAAAAATCAACATTTCTGACAATTCTAAGGAAATATTCATGCATTTTTTAATTTTCTGTTTGCAGAAAGACAGAGTTTTAACTAAAGTGCATTATCGGAAATCATATCGATTTAAGGTGAGAGCATAAATAAATTAACAATATTGTAATGTTACATTTTTATTTACACACATCGACCACCTTATTTGACACACCTGTCCAACTTCTTGTTTACACAAATTTTTAATCAGACAATCACATGGCAGAAACTTAATGCATTTAGGCATGCAGACATGGTCAAGATGATTTGCTGCAGTTCAAACTGAGCATCAGAATGGAGAAGAAAGGTGACTGAAGGGACTTTGAGTGTGGCATGGTTGTTCATGACAGGCTGGACTGAAAAAGAGAATAGATTCCATGAGCATCAGTTCTTGTTGATGTCAGAGGTCAGAGGAGAATGGCCAGACTGGTTCCAGCTGATAGAAAGGCAACACTAACTCAAATAATCACTGGTTACGACCGAGGTCTGCAGAAGAGCATCTCTGAACACACAACATGTCCAACCTTGAGGCAGCTGGATTACAGCAGCAGAAGGACACTTGGGGTGCTACTCCTGTCAGCCAAGAACAGAAAACTGAAGCTGCAATTCGCAAAAGGTTCACCAAAACTGGACAATAGAAGGTTGGAAAAAAGTTGGCCAGTGTGATGTGTCTACATTTCTTCTGTGTTATTCAAGTGGTAGGGTCAGAATTTGACGTCAGCAACATGAAAGCATGGATTCATCTTGCCTTGTATCAAGGGTTCAGGGTGGTGGTGGTGGTGTAATGGTATGTTCTAATGATGCAGTTTTAATTGTTTGAATCTGTCTTTACAGACTGACATAATCAGCATTCTACCATTAGACCTTCTCAGTCTGCAGTTTAGCTTCTCCTCCATATACAGACTCAACCGCTTCATCAGGGTGGGTAGATGGCTGATCCAGTTTTGCAAACCAACAAAAAAAAGTATTTTTTCTTCATAAGTAACATTTTATTAAGAGATATTTATAGTCTGTTTTTGCTTTAGATTGATTCCTTTTTTGAGTTCAGTGATCGGCTTGAGAGCATCATGGCAAAAGCGTACATATGGAGGTAAGTGTCGAAGACAAAAGCAAATGGGAAAAGAAAGCTTCCCATGCTTCCTGTTTCATTCATTCCCATCATTTTGTGTGCGCTGCAGAGTGGCCCGCACCACAGGATACCTGCTCTACGTGCTCCATCTCAACGCTTGTGCGTTCTATGTTGCTTCTGTTTATCAGGGTCTTGCAACCACCTCATGGGTCTATGATGGAAACGGTACAGCGTATGTACTCTTTTCTTTTTGACTCACTCATTCATTCATTCATTTTCCAATCCGCTTTATCCCTTTCGGGGTCACGGGGTTGCCGGAGCCTAACCCGGCTACTCATGGGCGAAGGCAGGGTACACCCCTGGACTGGTCGCCAGTCTGTCGCAGGGGCCACAATCACACACCCATGCACACTCACATTCACACCTACGGACAATTTAGAGTAACCAATTAACCTATGAAGCATGTTTTTGGACGGTGGGAGGAAGCCAGAGTACCCGGAGAAAACCCACGCATGCACGGGGAGAACATGCAAACTCCACACAGAAAGGTCCCCCAGCCAGGACTTGAACCGGGAACCTTCTTGCTGTGAGGCAGGAGCGCTAACCACTGCGCCACCGTGCAGCCCTTTTGACTCACCAATTCTTTAAAATTAAGACAAGATCAATTCCAACCAGAGAAGAGCCGCTCTCCATGGTGCTGAAAGTCAACTGGAGCATCAGATTGTTTCAAGTCCAAACTTGTTTGAAACTATTGAACTTCATGAGTGTGGATACTCTCAGAAACGTTTAAAGCAACATAAAAATCTGATTTAGACTACTGGTTTTAATTTTGCTACTTCTTTTTTAACTTTAGCAAACAGGGAGCAGTTCAGAACAGAGCCATCCAGACTAGAAACCAACTTTCTGTTTTCTGGTGATTTTCTGCTGCTGTTTATTTTTAACGCCTTACATCAATTTTAACAACGCCAAAGGCTTTGAAGACTTCCTGCAAATTATTTTATAGGAGTCTTTTCTAACCGTGATATGAAATAATGTGCAGGTTATGTTCTGTTTTGGTTTTTTCTTGTCTACAGATATCTGCGTTGCTACTACTTTGCAGTTCGCAGTCTCATCAACATTGGAGGCCTTCCAGAACCTGTGACAGTCTTTGAGATCACCTTCCAGATGGCCAACTTTTTTATTGGCGTCTTTGTCTTCTCCAGTCTGATTGGGCAGGTAAACAAGTTGATGTTTTCTCATAGTTTAGAGACAATTTCTCTTAAATGAGTTACCCAATTTTCCCTTTTGGCCTCATTTCCACTTGTTAAAGATGAGAGATGTGATAGGAGCAGCCACAGCTGGTCAGACATACTTCAGGGCATCGATGGATGGTTGTGTCGCCTACATGAACACATATACGATCCCCAAGTTGGTCCAGAACAGGGTCAGAACCTGGTACAATTATACCTGGGCTGCACAGGGTATGCTAGGTGAGCACTTCCATCTACTTTATCAACTTTACAAGACATGTAAGAACTGGCATCCTGAAGGTTAAAAAGATATCCAATATTAAAGACTTTGGGGTATATTGGATGTCTGAGCTTGGACGAATTGGTCAATTTCTAAAGGATAGTGACGGAACATCCTGTTTTGATCTTTACAGATGAGTCTGAGCTGCTGGACAAGATGCCTCTGGTGATGAGAACCGCCATTGCTGTGGACATCAACCTAGCCACCTTCCAAAAGATTGCGCTGTTTCAGGTGAAGCTGAGCTTTAAACTCTGAGTTTTGATTCACTTCAAAAGATGAACTCAGGTCTGCTGAAAGAAAGATGTTAATGCTAATGTGACTCCAGACTCAAGTGGATGTGTCTGATTTTAATATAAAGCATAAACATTTTTTAAATTTAAAGCACAACAGCCAAAGCATTCAATACTGACCTACATGTATGGTGGTAGAAGCATGATGATTTGTGCTCAGATCCTTTCTAAAATCATGGTTTCATCCTAACCTTTTACACTACTGAACCCAATAAATACGGTCTGTTTCAGGGCTGTGACCAGCAGATGTTGGTGGACATGTTACTGCGGCTCAAGTCCATCATCTATCTGCCTGGAGACTTTGTCGTAAAGAAGGTGAGTTGTGCTAATCACCATGTGAAACAAAAAACAAAGGAGTGAAACACTGACCGCTGTGCTGCAGGGTGACATCGGTAAAGAGATGTACATCATCAAAAGTGGAGCGGTGCAGGTGGTGGGAGGACCTGACAACAGCATTGTGTTTGTCACGCTGAAGGCTGGATGCGTGTTTGGAGAAATCAGGTTGGTCAGAAGGTTCCAGACTACTTGAAGTTTGGAAATCTTGAAAGTCACATTTGTCACCATATAGGCACAAAATGAAAAGACAAAAAGCCCATCATGCATCAAGTTGTATTACTTCCTTTGACAACTCTGAACGTGGATTTAGTCCATGATGTTCACACTGGACAAGCAAGGAGGGGCTTCTTCTTCTTCTTTTGCTACTGTTTATCTGTGCATGTCTGCCACCTACAGTTGGAAGAGGCTTGGTGTGAAATGTCAAAGCAGCACAAATCTCATGAATCTTGCTTCAGGCTTTTTCTGTCAAAGCTCTATTTCCAAATATAAAAGATCATGTGATAACATTTCAGCAAGGCAAAAACTGCAACTATTAATTTCTCGTCCATGATCAATTTTCAAACAGTTGGAAATAAAGGGGCACCATCCTTACATCACTACCAAATCCAAGTCTGTTTGATCACAGTTCGATTTAACTTTCAACACATGTTCAATGATCAATCTTTTTGTACGTAGAGCCCAAAAGCGATCATAGATTTTGAAAGCGATTAAAATGTTTTGAAATGGACAGTATTTATGTTTTCCTTCACCACAGTTTGCTTCAGTCTGCTAAAGATGGAGGAAACAGACGCACAGCCAATGTGAAAGCACATGGCTTCGCCAACCTTTTTGTTCTGGAGAAGAAAGACCTGTTCGACATCCTTGTCCATTACCCAGAGTCAGAGAAAGTTCTGGCTAGAAAGGGCAGGTAATAGACTTTTACATGCTTCTACAAGCTCACGTTGTTTTTGATCTGATCCTTTATATGTGCTTCTTCTGCCATTTCAAAGACAACTGGTGAAATCCAAAGCTCCAGCAGGAGCTAAAACCAAAGAGGAGAAGCAGAAAGGTCTGGCTCTGTTTGGACAAAAGCCACCGACTCCAAAGCTGCTCAAAGCCTTTGGCAACTTTCGCAAAGGAGGGATCCTGGATAAACTTAAGGTGAAGTCCTTATACTTGGAGAAACTGTTGAGTTTTCTTCTAAGAAAGACTTCAAATTGATTTTTTTTCTTCTGTTAACAGAAAAATGCAGAGAAGCAGCAATAAGAAGCTGACCAAACTGTTATGTTCAAAGTGCATGTTGTAAGTTATTCATCATTTGTATATAAAACTAATTAAAATTGGTATAAAAGTATGTGTGTGGTCAGTTTTCTTACAGTTTGAAAAAAAAATGCCGGTACACACTTTTGTGCACACTTTATGCTTTCTTACCAACTGTGCTAGCTCTTGTTGTGATTTCAAATACTGAAAACTCATAGATGAGTAAAGGCCCACAAACAAATTATTTAGGTGGAAACAAAGGAATATATCAGGGGTTTATTGATGTTGTTTATGCTAAAAAATAAAATACTTTTTAACCAATAGACTACAAGACTGGTTCTTGATGATTTCAGACTTTTACTTGGAACAAACACTTCACTCAAAGGTTTAGAGGTAACTGTTTTTGTAATAACACCTGAGAAGCTTGCAAACTCTTAAATGACTAAAAAAAGCAAATACAGCTGTAAGGTTAGTACTTTTTTTTAAAAAAAGCACAGTAACATCTTTTCATTGAATGAATATTCGTACTTTGATTGTCAAGACCCGGAATGGCCCCACATGACCAAGACAGGGAGCAAAATAATAAAACAGACATCTGCATGAGGATTAAAAAAAAGTCAAAAATGAAGGCGAGAGCACAAATATCTTCCTGCATTCATGCAAAAGCTGCGACTGGACGTTTTCTCTTAAGAAGCAGAGGATTTTTTGACATTAAATATCAGAAAAAACAGCCAAGAGCGATTACAGGCTGCTTTCCACCAAACGCTAACAAATTCTACTTTGACGGAACGTTCTCACTTCGTCTCCACTGCTAAGTCCCTTGCTTGCGTGAATGGCAGGATGCATGACCTGCATCGTCACATCTATTGCACTTAAGTCTCTCCAGCTGGAAACTTTGGTTGAAAGCCGACTTTAGTTTTCAGCTGTGGAGTTTCCAGAAGAGGATCTGTCTGTCTTCTCCCCCTGTGATCACAGTGTTGCACAGCTCATTCATCCACATGGCTCTGACGGCACCTGTGCAAACATTTGCATTAGTTAAATATTAACAAACACCAGAGCATTTAAGAAGCATCAATGCACAAACCACACTTTCATCCATGATATTTTTGTTTTAAGTTGTTTCCAGAAAACACTTCCTATCAACCCCCTCTGACCAATCCTCTGCCTCTTCGCCAATTTAGGAATTCTGGGTAATGTAGCCATATCATCAGTTCCACAGAAACATCCATCAGTCTATGCAATGTGCGATGGAGGTGCATTTTGATTGGTTAGTAACCAATCAAACATTTCTACGTCATTGTTTCGATTGACACTGAGTCAACTTGATGAAAGACCTAGTCCTCAGTTAATGAAGATATGGAATCACAGCGTATTGAAAATTATTTTATTACCAAGAAGAGACAAGCATCGTTTGAACTGAAATAGATGTTTTCAATTATGTTTTCAATTTGTTGAACAACAAATTCAATTTCAGACTTTTAGCAACTATAGAGAAAAATGAAAGTCAAGATGAAATATTCATAACAACACAACGAAATGAATTAAATGTTGGGTGAAAAACGGAAAAAAATGTTTAATAACATTTTTTTAAAGTTACATCTTTTTAATTAAAATAAATGCAATTCTAAAAACCTCTTGAGTGCCAACTTTTTTCTCTGGTTAAAAATGTATCCTTTCTATATAAATATAACACTGGTCATTTTGTGTAAAATGTACTAGGCATGCTACTATCATGATACTGTGAAAATTTGAGATACTCTTGCACACACATGAAAAATACAGTTATTTTAAAAAAAACTGTTTTAAGAAAGAATTTTATCAATGTTGTGCGTTTCCTGTGGAGTTTCTTAAAATTTGACTTCAATAAACAAGAAAAAAAACAACTGTTTTAAAATGCGTGCATCCCCTTAATGCCTTAAGCTAAAAAAATATTAAAAATTACCATGACTTTTATTGCAACTTTCTAGAAACACGGTTACAACTGCTGGCTTTTTGTGCCCCTACAAACACGAAAAGATCCTGGAGGGATTGATTTGAAAAAGCGAACAGAAGGAGTAACTGTCGTGTTTGAAATGGAAGCTTTTCAGAATGAGAAACAAGGAGATCCACCTGAGTGAGCGGGGATCTTTGTGGTCACAGTGTTGCTCAGCAAATCCCACAGAACGAGGTGACCGGACTGACCCCCACACAGCACTGAGCTCCCGTCCCAGCAGAAACACCTGCACACACAAACATGCTGAAAATCCTCCCACAGAGCAGCAACCCTCTAAAAAGACACGGTAACTTCAGATCCTGTGAAAGGCTAGATTCAGGATATCCCAACTGCTGGAAAAAAGTTTGACGCAAACAAAGAACGTTTTTTACAGAAACGAGGAATTTAAGTTGAGCCTTTACCTCTGCTCCTCCTCTGCCTTCACAGAAGAGATGACCATTCCCGTCTGCACATCTGTCACCTTCATGCAGGAGTCTGATCCTACACTGAGGATGTGTCTGCTGTCTGAGGATGACACAGGTTGACAAGGTTAAAATGCAGATGCACAAATACTTCAAATATTCTGAACATTTTCATGGCAGTCTCATGTTTAATGGATATGGAAGGTTCCATCTCTGAATAGTGAAGGCTGCAAAGTTAGTACATATACGACATATAAAAACATAGATTTCGGTGCGTCCTTTTGGACTATCACTTGTATTCCATTTAATTTTGCTCTACAGTTGTAGCCAATCAATTGGCTTTTGGGTTCATTTAGAATGGGTGTGGCCATGAGGGTGCAAAGCAAGCGAACAAAAGTTTGGCTGTACTTCACAGCAAAGGTTCTTACTCAGCGTCACTCAGTCCAGTTCTCTTAAATTGTCAATGTTGAAAGCGTACCAGGGCTGAAGTCCAAGTGGTGGATGTTTCCAGTGTGACACAGAACTTGCTGGAAAATCCCAAAGCTGCTTGTGTCCCAGATGGTGAGCGTCCCATCTTTGCAGCCAGACCCCAGCAGAGTTCCAGCTGGATTCAGACCCACGGTGTTCACCTGGAATTGTCACAGAGGAAAAGCCAGGACAAGCATTGCTTTCGTTTAAACTACCATATTTTCAACACTATAATAAGCAGTTGAGATTTAGCATAGTTACAGTGACGTTTGCTTTAGAGATATCACCCCGGGCTCACACCTCATGCGGTCCAGCTCTGGTGCAGACGCTGGAGTCTTTACGTAACATCAAAAGTGCGAGAGGAACTCACACTGCATCCGGTCCGGTCCAGCTTCTGCAGCGCTCTGTATTCGTTTAGTTGATTTCAAATTTTTCTGGACGACAGAGCTGATCTGTAGCACTTTATTGTGAAGTTGGGGCAATTAATGTCATGAACCGGAAACCATGCGAGCGAATGTGAAGTGCATCCGGTACATTTTTCACAATAAAACCTATGACGTCATATTTAAAAGGCTCTGAACCTACGTGAGTTCAGATGTCCGCGATGTTTGCAGCAGAGGCTGTCTGCAGGAGGACCACTAGCAAAGGGTAGTCAGTGTGAGTTATCTGCTGTGGCTAGACCGTTCCGGTGTCCGCACCGAGGCCGGACCGCATGCGGTGTGAGAGCGGGGTCAGTCTGTTTTTTTAAGTGATGCAGACAAGGTTGGGAGTGACAGGTATTGTGAATAAGCTAACACTTCTAACATGGTTAATGTGTGAACATTACCAACCAGTTCTAGAGTTACTGTGAACACAGTTAATAAAGTCTGATTAATTGATGGACCCAACTCTGACTCTTTTGTCTCGCTTAATGCACCTTACAGTTTGTTGCGCCTTTTATATGGCAATTTCAAAAATAGACCATTTGTTGATGGCTCGTCTTATAATCAGGTGCACTCTATAGTGTGGAAAACACTGTAATTCAGAAAACGATTCCTAAAAAAAGCAAAAAATGAAAACAGGCACACCAGCTCATTAATTACATGGTTTTCTCTGAAGAGTCACTGAATTGAAAGTCATAAAGTGTTTGATGTTTGAAATGTTCATTGTGACTCACCCCAGCATCGTGCTCCAACTCAGCCAGCAAGTCAAAGCGGGATCTCTTCACACTTGAATCGTTGAAGTCAAGCTGCCAGACCTGAACACCACACACTTACGTGACTTCTAATCACAGAGCAATTTAGAAAAGGAGGAAAAAGTCATTTATCAGCTAATACTGATACCTTAACAGTAGAGTCCCAGGATGCTGTGTAGAGTCTGTTCTCAAACCAGCACATCTCACTGACGGCGTCGTCATGACCCATCAGTGTGTCCTGCCGCCGCCCATATGGGATGGAGTAGAAATAGCTGCCAGTGAGAATACAGAGCGTCACAAATCTGGAAATCTGTCCTAACAGCACACAGAGTGATATATGGTAGACGCAAACCCACACGTTGTTATCCCACGAAGAACACACCACAGTCTTACCATCTGCCAACATCAAACAGGACGATAAAACCTAGAAAACAGTGAAAGGCTCAGATTTGTTGCCAGGATTGAATAAAACACAAGGACAGTGAATACAACAGTACCATGTTGGAGAAGGAAATGCTCCTCTGGAAATCTTTCAGCTCTTTGGAGAACATTTTAAGTGTTGAGTCTGAAACAAAGAGTGCCAGGTTTTAATTTAAAAAATGCGTTCACTCATTTTCTGACCAAAGCAGCTCAGACGGCATTGAAGCCATGCTGACATAATGAACCACAGCGAGTCTGATGAAGTCCTCATTGAGGTTTTTGGCGGCTTCTGTCTGTAATTTAGTTTTGATACTTTTCCAAACCTTGGGATGTGGAGAAGATAGAGGTTCCATCTCGAGTCACAGCAATGCCCGTTACAGCCCTGCACAGAAACTTCAGTAAATAAACCGAGAAACGGTGCACATTGGAAAACTGAGCAAAACGTGCAATTTTAAGGTAATGTGTTTAATCTTGTAAACATAATCATGTGTTTACTGTTTCTAAACTTTAACTTTTTCATTTGGCAGACAGATTTGGTCCTTTCTGAGCATAACTCAGTCTCATGTTGTGGCTCCAGACTTACTCTTTATGGATCTTGCAGCTGGAGTGGAGCTTCAGACTTCCCATGTTTGCCCAGGCCAACTTCCTGCTCTCATCTGTCAGGTCTTCAAAGGAGGAGTCTTCACTCGGAGAGGCTGCAATTAAAGAAGCACTATGAAGAAGTTGCTAAAGTTTTCATTTCCTAAAAAATAAGAGCACTTTTTTAACTTTTAAATAGTTTTGGTGGAATTTTAGAGCAGACTTGAAAGTTGGAGAGGGACAGCGTGACCTCAGCTGTGCAGCATTACCTGGTGACAGCTCACTGACAGATGAGGTGATGCTGGAGCTCCGCCTGATGTTCTCAAACTTGGCCGTGATCCTCTGAGGGTGCGGACTGTTGAACAGCTGTTTGGGCGTCTGTCCAAACTCCAGGATCTGTGTCAGCATGGCGATCCTCTGATCTGTGTCCTCGATGCTTAACAGGTGAGCATTAAAGTTACTCAGCAGTTGGATACACGGAAAGCCCTCAAATCGAGAGTTTTTCTTCCTTACCTGTCGCAGTCGATGCCTCCTTCGTATGTGAGCGGGTGAAACACTGTAGAAGAAATATTTATTTCCAAAAAATGATTTTAGGTTGGTTTTTTTTTTGTTTTTTTTGCATGAGTTCAATATTAAAAATGCGTGCGTTTGTTTTACCGTTATGAGCAGCCTCGGCTTCACTGCCTCGCTGTTTGAAGCCAAACACCAGGTCGATCCATTCATGCAGGTGCTCTGACACAAACGGACTCTCCAGCGCCGCCTTGTGCTTTTCAAGGAAGTCACTGGCGTCTGCAGGAGGAAAGCTTTGATCGGGATTGATTTTAGGGTTCTTTTGTTAATAAATGTTTTCGTTGTCATCAAGCCATCATACCAACCCGATGTGATTTTACAGAATGATCCCTGGCTGACATTGAGGTCCTCTGGTACAGGCCTCTGAGTAATTCCCCAAGTCAGAAACAAAACTATATTCAGCTATTCCAGAACTTGCCTCCCAGAAAGCCTCAGGCTTCAGAGAATGTTCGTGTTTTTGAGAGAAAGTTCAACACCTACCTTTAAAATCTGGCTTTTAGTTCAAATTTAGAAATAAGTGTATTTGATATTTGGTAATTCTTTATAATAAGATTCCCAAATAATCTAGTTATGAGATATTGACAAGCATTAGTATTGTGTTAATAGGCCCCTACAGCACATTTGATAAGACATTAAATAACATTTGTTGTGGTCTTATTAATGCTTACAAGTGTTAATATGCCGCTTATAAGGACATTTATCTGCATTTGTAAAACCTAAGTCATTTAAACTATTTATAGTTGTCATAAAGATGTCATGAAGGTGTTACTTTTATAGATGTTTATTGTTCATACCACATTATAGTTCATACGAAAAAGACCAAACTTTAGATTAGGAGGCTGCAAAACTCTCATTAAATTATTAACAAAGATGCAGCTAATATGTTTATCATTCACTTACAAGAGAAATAAGTAAATAAGAATAATAATGAATAATAATAAAAAATAAGTCATAAGTAAATAAGCCTTGTGAAGATGAACACATTGGTCACGCTTTAAATTGAGGGGCCGCAAACGAATAAAGGAACTATTAGGAAAGATCCTGTTATCAAATTAATAAATCGCTTATGAGCAGTTTATTAACATGAATAATGCATTTGTAAGACAAAAGGCAAATAAATGTCTTATAAAGGCTTATTAAATGCTAATAAGTGTCTATAAACTGCATAATAGCCCAAACAAAGCATTAGTAACACATCTACAAATGCAAGTTAATGCGAGTCGAATGCAAAGAAGGTCACTTTACTTGAGGCCCAGGCTGTGAGGGAGACGTCGCCGACTAAACTTCCATTCTGTCGTTTGCCTAAATCAAGATTCAGCCGATTTTCCAGGAAGCTGGAGTCATTTCCGTAAAACTCTGGAATCAGCTATGTGAAAATAGAAAATCATATTTTAAACACTCTGTAAAACCAGTGTTAGAGAGCTTCTGTTCTTTAAACTGCCTCCACAAAAAACAAGATGTGACCTCTTTGAAGTCTGTTGCTCCTTCCAAACAGTTCTTCCATGTTTCAGCGATGCTGCAGGGAATAACGAAGGAACACATTTGAAGTCATAAGTTTGATGAAAGTAAGGATTTCTCAAGCTCAAGCTCGCTGGAGAAGCGTACCTGTTGAACATGCGGTCTGGGTGGTCGTAGCGGCCGTTCTGGAGGCACAGCATGTGCTCTGGAGCTGAAGAGAGACAACATAAATTCTCTTTTTGAAGTGATATCAAAATTCTTGCATCATTGGAGTGACTTTTAATCATATAAAAAAAATTGTGCAAAGCAGCAGGAGGAGAACATACCGACTCTGACCAGGTAGAAGAGGACGTAACCTGGAGACGAGTAATGGCTTCCATACATGAAGCGAGGCTCTGGCATGCCACTGTAACGAGCCTGTGAAAACAAAAAAACAAAACTAAATGTTAATTTTTTTAATTCTTATTTCCTTTCTGCTTTCTTAATAAGACAAAAATAGGTTTACGTGTCAAAAACAAGGGGAAAACGTTATTTTTCTCCTTTCACCATTAAATTAAAACAATAGAAAACATATTTTGTTTGAATTAGAAGGAAAGATGTTCACCTGAACTTAATATTTTGATTGTACTTTATTTTTATAAACAAATCAGACATTTGGTTTTTGAATTTTGTAAACTATCCTTTCTGAAGAACTTTTAAAAACGCACATGGCAGTATTTTGTTTTCCTTTATATTGAAAGGGTCAATGATGGAAATAAACCCTAATATTTTTGACATACTTAAAGAATGTCTCATCTGTAAACTGATGCCTTTAGGAGATTTTTCAATCTTTCCTTGGGTTCTTTATGCACAATAAGATAACATTTTACCTGGGGTGCCCAAACTTTCAATTAATGATCCAAAGATTGATCTATTCATCCATCCATTCTCAGAGAAACAAAGCATCTGCTTTAAATCTGTTTCTGTCCAATTTATGGAGAGTTTAATCTCTTGAAATGTTAGAGTGACTCCAAGCCTGACTGCTAAAATCATGGTGTACCGGCAGAACCTGGCTTCAGTTTGGCCCAAAGAAGACCTTTAAAAAGCGGCAGATCATTAAATCACCCGTGTATACAGGTTTACATGAGAGGCCTGACTTGAGTTTTTAAATATAGAGGCCTTTACTCTGCTGAAGATGCTCTGCACCAAATGCACTGATAACGCTGGCACAGGACCACAGCACTCACCAGCAGTCGGTCCAGTCGCTCTTTGTTTAGGGCTCCTACTGGTTTGCTCAGGTCCCTGAATGTGGCGCTGTTTGTCAAGTCTGGAAAAACAAAGAGGTTCACAACACAGACTCGGTTCTTTAAGGAACCGTTTAGACTTCAGATCAATGGTCTCCAACCTTTTTGAAGCCACAGACTGGTTTATTATCAGACATTTTCATGGATCGACCTGTACAAGAATGAAGCGGCTGATTTCCAGTTCCCATGAACTTTTGAGGATAAAGTTTGTCTTCACCCTCTGTAGAATATCTGCAGCTGGTTTACACTTTAGTTAAAAATTTTAATTTCACATAAGAACCATTCAAATTTGATATAGATTTTCCCTTAACCCATAACTGTCAAAGTGAAAGTAAAAAAAAAAACATTTAAAAAATTGGACGCCAACTTCAGCCTTGTCCGACTTGAAAAATTCGACAAATACAAAAAAAAAAAACGGTCACGAAAACTAATATTTTCTAAATATAATCAAACTAGAACATGAACAACTTTATTAGCAAAATCCCAGTGACATTACACAGCCAGTTGCTGAATATTATGCATTATTATTATGCTGTGTGGGGAGATTTATCACAATAAATCCAATTTGAAGTAATGACTCCTGATTTTTGTCTGTTAAATGCAGCTTTCTTTTACTTTGAAGTCAAAGCCTCTTCCTCTGTTTCCTCACTGGCTGTTTTCCATAAAAACAAACTTTCCAAGTCCATTTGCTAGCTTGGGGGCTTCAAGTTAGCAGTTTAGTCAGTCGCTTTAAAAAAGTAGCTAATTTATTTTGGACACTTTACCGAGCGACTTAACATGGGTCAAGAATGGGTCATTGATTAGGAGAATCAAGTAGTTTTCCAAAAGAAAACTTCCTTCCGAATCAGATTATAAGTGAAACCTAAAAATTATAGATCGTGTTTTATTTCTGCCCCACAAACTGGTGGCCCCCAACCCCACAGCTTTAGATGACCGACCTACCTAACTGTGAGCTGCTGTAGTCTGCGATTACCCAGGGGAAGACGGGGTACTGGGATAGGTCATTGCAGCTACGATCAGCCAGGTTGTTGAGGTGAAGGAGGTACTGGTAGTTACTGAGGTGACCGCGCTGCCACTGCAGCATGTAGCTCTCTGCAGTGTGTTCTGTGATGTGATTCTCTGTGAAGGACAGGACAAATGTTATCTATTGTAATCATCTCCAGTATTTTTTTATAATCTAAAGAACTGTTTTGGGTCTTCTTACCCAGGAAGGTCGCCATGTAGTAATAGATTTCATCTCTGTCCGCTGTGTTGTAGAACTTCAGATAGATGTCTGAGCAGAGATCATTCTCTGTGCAGAAAGCCTCCAGACCCTGAGTGATAACACGACATCTTCAGACTTTTACGTTAACCAGATATCAAGCAGTTTCTTTCAATTTTGCTCGGACAACACCACTAACCAACGGTTTGAGTCCGTGCCGTCTTTTGTAGATTCTTCGTACTTGTTGCAGTTTGATTTGAATCACCTGCTCCTGCAACAACATCAGGGGTAGAGTGCCTTTCAGCAACTGAAAAAGCCACGGGGGTCGGATTACAACAGCCACTTCCTCTTGATCTGAAGCTCACCGGATATCCATTGAGAGGCTGGAAATAGAGGTTTTTGTCGGTGATGCAGACGTGGCCAGGATTGGACACCAGAGGCGTGACCATCTCCACTGTGCACTCCATGTGAGGCTTCTCTGCAACACTCTGAAAGCTTCCAAGAACAACAACATTCAAAGAGTGTTTGGATAATAACTTTCAACCGAAACAGTCAGTTAAAATCCAGTTTGCTCTGCCATTTCCATCCCAGGCTTGACAGTAGTGTCTTTGAAAACTATCTACCATGAAAATTGTGTTTTGTTTTGTTTTTTTTACATGTTCATGTGGCATTTTTCTGATGATGAAGGACATGTGTGAATAAAATTAGGATTAAATCTGCATTTCTTTATTCAAATCATTGTGAACCAGGAGCAGTCAAAAAAAAGGAAAAAGATCATATTTGTGATGTAGAAATACACTGAGCAGAACATGAGCTCCCTGCTCCACTGTATTCTGAAGCATCCACTTGTAAACTTCTAGATCCATGTTCCGGTACATGCATCTTGTCTGAGCTGGGATCTGGCGCAAAAACTGTACAGCTGGATAGCTCCAGTTTTCCTTTTTGTTCCACCGGTTATGTTAGGTTTGGGTGGTAAGCTAGCAGGAGAGTATGTAAACAGAAACCTCTCAGCAATGGGGAGAGGAAGGGGGGCAGGGTTACTCCATTCTAATGAACTCCTGCCGCTCTGGAGAAAATATGTCCAAGAAAAAGACACAGCTTTTTGTTTTTGGCTAAAACGGCATTGAAAGATGATCAGAGTGGAACTTTTAGCAAAAACCCTAAACCTCTCTTTTTCCCAAATGGCAACATCAAAGCGCTTTGGATAATAGATTCTGTTAAATGGTATACAATTGTACAAAATGTGAAGAAGTTAAAAAATTGCATTTTCTTTAAACTCCAGAATTTTACTGTCAGAAAAAAAATCTGAAATTGTCATTATTGATTGAACCAAATTCAGCAAGTGGAAGCAGTGTGTTCAGTCCTCATTTATATCATCCTCTCACCTTAATGCAGACATTTATTTACAGATTCCTGAAACTCGTTGGGATCTGTTACAGATGAAGTAATCGGCGAAAAAGCTGATTCATCAAACATCTGTAGCGGGTTGCATGGCGAGCGACCACCATTGTTTTCTTTGCTTTGGACATTGGGCCAAGGATAGCGCGATGTTTCCTAGTTAATAATTGTCAGATGGCCCAAATGTAAGAGTGCAGCTTGTTCTGAAAAAGGCTCAAAGTGATTCAAAGACTGGCAGATCAGAATGGCTGCTTTAAGAATCTTTCTGCTTTGAAACAGATGCTCACACTCGCTATTTTTTAAATGACTGAATTAATGCCCTGTTTTTTAAACCAGCAAGAGTCACAGTATCTGCATCCATCCTACATCTTTAGGTATCGACGTCCTGCTGAAAGTCACCCTTGTTTATCTAATATAGAAGCAGTGAGATAGTCTGCTTATCTTGAAACAGAATTCTCGTCTCTTTTGTCCTAAATATTGTTTAAGGGCCTTATCTGATTTATGTCATTCTAAGTTGTTCTCTGGTAACACCGTGCATGAAACCTTGAAAGTGAAAGAGGACATTTTCTCCTGTCTGAGTGAACATACCAGTTCTTGTCAAATGAGGATCTTGCCAGACGCGACTGCAGATTAGCAGCAATCTACAAAGGAATAATAAAATAAGAAAAATATGAATGCTGGCTCTTAACAGAAATAAGGAAATATTTTTTTTAAATATTTCACCTGAGTTAAAGAGCAACTCAGTGTGCATTCGAAAAGACTTACCATCGCAGTCTGATCTCCAAGTTTTTCCAAACAAGAAGCCCTGTGCAGCTACCAAATGAAAAAAAGAAAACAAGCATGAATTTATCTGATTTTGTGTTGCTCTGGTTGCAGAATTCAGCTTCTTACCTGCAGTAAAGTCTGAACAACGTCCTCCGTTTTGCTCCAAACTTCCAACTGAAAAGTCATTTTCTGTGATCCCTACCAGAAACAAGGACATTTACTTTCACATGATGAAAATGAAATCTGATCATTTTTTAATTCAGTTTTGGCTTTGCTCTTGCACATATGTTTGAACAATTTAATAATTCAATTTAAAGATTTATACTTTATGTTTTGCAGCTAATTTTTTTTTTTTTACTAAAGTTTGATTATTTAACAAATTGTATTAAATATTAGTGATCTTGTGGGAACATTCGATAGTTGTCAGGAGTGGGGAGGAGTTTACTTCAACTAATATGAACAGAGATCAGAGCAAACCAACCAATCAAAAATTAAAGATGAGAAGAGAACCAACACTCACTCGTTCATTTCTATAAGCTTCAATGACATTAACTTCCTTGATGAAAATAACCTAAAAAGTGGGAGAATCACGTGAGTATAACGCAATGATGGTAATTATTTAGAAAGGAATCAAGAAAGACAGTGGTCACCTGCTCACATGAAACACACACAGCTGCTGGTCGAGGCCTGGAAGAACAAGACCAAAAAATAAATATAATAGTTTATCAGACAAAAATAACAAAAACAAAAACTTGCAATAAAGTTATATAAATAACACAAAAAACACGAGCTTCATAGCTGCTTTTGTCAAAGATTTACATGACCAACTAAACACAAAAAATCTCACCAAATGCAAACTAAAAACTTTCATCAAACCAAACTTGGTTTGTGATTTGAGAGTGTTGTCAGATCTCAGCTAAAAGCTCTTACTCATTAAAAGGGTTGGTTTCCCTCTCCACAAACTCAATCTTCGTACAGTCTCGCAAAGGAATCTGAAACCCAAGAGAACAGATTAATTTAAACACAAGTGAATATGCAGGGTAAACTTGTGAATAATTAAGAAAAAAATAAAAATAGGAATGAAAATAAACCTTTAAAATTGGTTCCACAAAATCTTCTGGATCAAATATGATGGATCTGGAGCAAACCTTGAACGATCCTCTGACTTTTCTGGAACAGAAGGCAATTCATCAGGTTACATCTTCACCATAATCTCCTTTCTCATCTTTACAAAAATACAGGCATGTGTAAGAAAAAAAAACTATTTTTAAAAGAAAGATTCAAGTATTATGCAGATGAAAACAATGCGTAATTTTACTAACCTCAAAGGACCAATATTGATTGGTTTTGAAAGAAAAAAATTAAAGATTTTTTTTCCCTAAAGTGATCTGTCAAATCATACAACATTTTCTTACCAGGGGAAAACTGTATCTAACCAAACATTTTTACAGCCTACAATGAGTTTAGTGGCTGGAAAGTCTAAGGCAAAACGTTTTTAATTGTTAGAAACACTTTCACTGAAATCACAGTTTCAATTTTTAAGGAAAACAGCTCACGAACAGACAGTTAACATGATGTCATTTGTAGAGTTTTATGTCGCTATCCTAGAATTTAGAAGGGCTGTGATGATGATGTGTGAAACTAGAGCGTTTCTGCTCATTGATCTAGATAGTGAAGTGAAAGTTCCAGCAAAGGTCAAAGTGTGTGACAGCATTTGTTCCAAACGTTCTCTGTCACACGTTGAAGCACAGGCCAGAGGATTGTGAAGACAAGCAAGATCACAACGAAAATTTCAATCAGAGCTACATGTGGCAAAACTAAAAGTTAAGCATGGTGGTGGAGGGATAGTGATATGGGGTTGATCTTCAGCACTGGAACCCGGAAAACCAAGTAACCATTGCACACACATGCTCAATTAAGAGAGATATTTGATAGAGATATTTGTTTTTAAAAGAATTACAGTGCAATGATGCTAAGAGTTGCTCTACATGCTAACTTCTAGCATGTTTTGGCTATTTTATTATAACTAATACTGTAAAACTCCAAATCTGGGTTTTTACAAACCTCATTTTTTACTATGATTCAGATCAAATGTTGTGAAATTAATAAATACATATATACATTCATAAGTTCTGAATATTTTCATAAAAAATCCAACTAACTTGTCTTTTTTTGAACTGCTGGTAACATGGTACGCTGTGTGCTGCTCAAAGTAATATTCCTCCAAATCCAGCAATAGAAGGGAAAACCTGCAATACAAAACCAAACAGGACAAATTACCACAATTCCACAAAAGTTTCAAGATGGGAAATTGTGAATAATGGAAAAAAGCATTCAAATATATATAATTATCAATTTTCTAAACTTCCAAGTTAGAGATGTTATGACAAAAAAACACAGCGAATATTTTAAATATGTAAAGCTTTTGAAATTGATATACATAAAAAATTATAGACTTCGCTTGTAGACCCACTCCAATGAAAACCGTGTTAATGGGGTTTTTAATATGTTCTTGTAGGCTTGTTCTTGTGATGGAGAATACATAAAAAGAAGATTTAGCTTAATTGAATTTCTGTGGATTTCTTTATTCAAATCATTGTGAATCAGGAGCCAACAAAAATTGCTGTTGGAAAAAGCTTGACATTGTTACATATAAACTCGATCAGATGGGTACAAGCTACTGTTCCCGCAGCACCAGCAGTGCCACTTTAAAGACCCACTCCAATGCACCTCTGAGTTGTGGGCAGTACATTTGGAGGAAAGTAAGCCCGCTCGCTTCCCATCATCTGCTAGCTTACAGCCCCTCACAACTACCAACCTAACATTACTGGTCAAACAAAAATGGTGAGGAGTATTGGAGTTATAAAGTCATACAGTTTTGAGCTTGAAGCAAGCTCGTACGAGGCAAACGAAGACGTACATGGATCTAGTCGTTTACAAATGGATGCATCAGAATAGACTGCAGCAGGGAGCTACAATGTTTTCATCTGTTTTGTTGTATTCATCTGTATGTTTTCATCTGCTCCTGAATCGCAGCGATGTGAATAAAGAAATACTTAGAAATGCAAATTTGAACTTAATTTTCTCAACACGTGTCCTCCATCATAAGAAAAATGCCACAAGAACATGTTAAAAAATACAATTTTCATAGGAGTCTGTCTTTAAATAAACCATGCACTGTAATAATGGGAGCCAAAGAGTTAAAAGAGGGTGACTCAAGGTAACTGGAGAGGGTCACGTCATTTTCTACCAGAATAACTGGAAACTTTACCAGCTTTGCTGCTAATTTAATTCTTTTTTTTTTTTTTTGGTGTGTGTGTGTGGGGTGGGGGGGGTCTATATTGGTCAAGCTCCAAACGTTCTCCTTCATACCGGCTCAACACTTAAAAAAAACACAAAATAGGATAGCTTTGGCAACAATAAATATGTTTTTTCATCTATTTGCTCAATAAATTAGCTTTAAATCTTATTCAGGGTTATTTTGACTCATATGTGTTCAGATAAATCAGCTGCCTGATGTGCGTTTGGTCGCTTTAAAGGTCTCTTCAAAAGAATCGGGCATCTCAATCAAGCTCTCATAGGTGACGCAGTCATGACATTGACCCGCTGCTGTCTGCCTGCGCCGAGTAAACACCAAACAAAGATAGCGACATGCTAGCGAAAGGCGGAGCGACACAAACCTTTCTTTTGTTCGCTCTCTGGGCTTAAGAAATGCCATGGCTGCACCGCATCATCCCGCGAAGCTAATTCCCCAAAAGCCGCCGTTTGAGCTCTGTAAACACGGAAGCTCAACTGATACCACGTGACAAGCTTCTCAGTAAACATCAATGAAGCAGAGGGGTAAAATGAAAAAAAGAAAGGCTTTACTCTGATATTTTTTGTGTGGCATCATTGTTTGCCGAATTCCCTTGAAAATACTTATTTCGCTACTTTACGTTATGTCATTTTTTCTGAAATAATTTTCTAGTTTGTGTAATTAAATTTTAAATGAACTTAACTCAAAGATAATAGAACGAAAATGACAGAGGAATTTTCGCCTACAACTTTTTCGGATTCATTTCAACGAGTTTGACACGCGCCAAGTGAGACATCTTCAGAGATGTAAACGATCTTTGTTCATTACCATCGTGACGTGTCTCTGTGAGCTCCGCTAAGGAAGTGAGCGGTTTTGAAAATGTCTCCGAGTTAAACAATTTATTTAAGGTTGAATACATCTTTATTTTTTAATAGCTATCATGTCGACATGCAGTGCAGGAGACATATCCCTGGATTTGCTTTTAGCCTTGTTTTCGTTCTGTCATATTTTACGAATAAGGTGCGTATTTTAACTTAATTCAACTTTTCATAAGACCATACAAATTACGGTATTTAAGGGGGAAAAAAACTCCCTTAAAAACAAACATTTAAGAAAACATAATTGAACACACTTACCCGTTTTATACGAAAGACAGCCAAATTGTTTCTCAATACGGCCAATAATAACATTACAATAATTAAGTCTCTTTTTGTTGTTGTTTGTTTGATTGTTTTTTTTTACCAAAATAAAAGTCGTGTAGATGAGATTATTGGTTCAGATTTTATAACACTTTTTGTGATTGTTATTTATTTTCTTTTACAGTTTGTCCTCTCAGTGCTGAAATTCACCTTTCCAACCTTATTTCAAGGGTGAGTAGTGGATATTAAGACATTGTGTTTGGACAGGAATTTAAAAAAAAAAGCCTAATTTACAATGTTCCTAAAAGTTAGAAATCTGCTCAGGAGCTACACTTTGTTTTGTTAAAGTCTTTGAGATTGCTAAGATGTGGCCTTCTCGTACATGCAATAGAAACAAGTGAATGCAGTTTAGTCTAGCTACTGTTTTTCTTTTGTTTTTTATATTTTTAATTTATCTTATATATATATATATATATGTGTGTGTGTGTGTGTATGTGAATCATGCAAAATCAAAAATAAAAGTCCCATCTAATAGCGTTCCCATTGATAGTAAATGGTACATTTCTTGTAAAGCAATTTTCTATCTTGCCTTAGGGCCCAAAGTGCTTTACAGTCACAGTCCCATTCACCCTGGCACACACACTGATAGGTTGCCTAACACTGGCGCCAACCTATAACCACCAGGAGCATTGTGGGGTTTAGCTTCTTGCCCAAGGACACTTTGACACATGGGTGGGGAAGGCGGAAATTGGACCTGCGATCTTCTGATCAGAGGTCCACCGCTCTATCACTGTACCACAGCCATGGTGTGACACACCAATTCTTTGTGCTCGTCATAACACTTCTTTCCAGATTGCAGACGTTTATCGGAGCCATTCTGCTTCTTCTCTATGGAAAGCTGGGATGGGTGGAAATGAGCTTCATCACCAGGTATCCTCTTGGACAGCTTTATAACCTGACTCATTTCCCACCAGTGCTCGGCTCATCTAGGGTTTTTTTGTTGCAGGTCCGCCGTTCTCTCCTGGCTTCCGGCCTCACTCCTGTTTGTGGGAAACATTTATGCTGGTTCTCGGGCTTTGTCACGCCTGGTGGGTAAAAAGAGAAGAATGTACTGTGAGTATTTGATCGGCTTATACTGGCTGTGCTCTTTAGCCTTTCTGTTTTTCTCTTTGTCCAGGACATTCCTTTCTTCTTTACTCTTCAAAATTCCTCTCATGTTGTCACCTACATCATCACCACAGCCCTCCACAGAGAGGTAGGAATATTTGCCGTTATCTGCCTTTCTAAAGAAAACATAGCATCTAAACCAGCACTGTCCTTCATTTAGAAACAGAAGACGCACCAACTAAAGTCCATCAGGTTTGTAGTGTCTATAATGTTGTCGCATCTAAGAGTAAAATCTGACTTTACTCCCATAAATCTCCAAAAACTAGGTCTTTAATGCATCATATTTTCTCCAGTATGGGCCTCATGCTGCTGTCAGCTGTCAACCTTCCTCTGTGTGACCCTCAGGTACCAATCATGACGTGTGGAGTTCTGTTGCCCATCACCTCTCTCTTTTTTTCAAACGTTTTTCTCCCGTGCAGGTTGACTATAGTGCATACCTGTGGGCTCTCTGTCATCTCCTCTGCACCGGTAAGAATCAGAAATCCTCACAAGGGAATGAAAACCAAACAGGAGGCCTCTGATTGGTTTTCCTCCCCGAATAGTGGTTTGTTTTTATTTTATTTTACAGAAATCCAATAAACGTGTTTAAATAAAAATTTATGTTTAGGTGTGTACAAGGTGTTTCAAGTTCACAAGTCCAGTAATTTAAGGTCAGTCTGAGCTTTTTTTGTCGTAGCATTACAGTCCTTACGTAGGCTACCTTTTTTTAACAGTACATTTTTATTTTACATTGATTTCTTTAGTGACTGTGAGCAGCATTGCATCAACTGTTTGTTCAGGTAAGAAAGCATGTACAGAAGTAGGATTTTAAAGACGTATCTTAATGCAAGAAATGCTCTGTAAAGAATGAAATATTTCTGCAAACATATTTAGTACTCCTAAATATTTACAGATTTAAAATATCAGAAAACAAACACATTGTTTGAAAAATATCAGTGTAAATGTGAACATTTTAAAGAATGTCACTTCACATCTAAACTCCAAAGTGGGGGTGTAACATTTCTGTGCATTGCATGAAGGGAAAAAATAGGAGAAACTTGGATTTTTTTAATTTCCAATTTTGGTGGACAGAGTTGAAAAATTGATAAAACCTCTTCTCATCACAGGTGTTACTTTGTATAAATGTACCTCCATTTAATGAAAGAGTGGCATATGTGTTTAAGAGTGTTGTACCGCTAATGTGAGATTGGGGTTATGAGGGACTGTAAGCTAGAGGGAGAGCGTGTAAATAAAGGGAAAATAGGAAATAAGTGCAGGCTTACTCCCCACCAACAGTTCCGCACACAATTTAGTGGCGAATTTCTGTTGAACTACTGTCAAAATTGTGTCTTTGAAAACTACACAGGTTTTTAGATTTTTGGGTGAAAAGCGTCATTTAAAAACCACTGGGAACACTTCCAGTAGACCCAAATACGATCAGAGTGGGACATTTAATGTGTTTGTTATTCGAGAACTATCTGTTGCCTGGCCTCTTTATACTTTCACACGTCACTGATTGGTTGTCCTGTTTATAAAAATGCAGTGTCCTGCTGCTAGCGCTCGCCGCTCACCCTACAGGTACCCCACCACCACCGCAATGATGCCAACAGGAGCTTCAAACAGGCATGTCAGTTGAACCCTTTTTGTTTCCTCTACAGGTGACCTGACAGGTGCGTTAGAGTTCCCCTCTCTTTATTCTGGAGTGTTCCTCTGCGGATGCAGCGCCAGGTAAGGTTTGACCGCCTCAGGGTGGATGGATGTCAGAGCCATACATTACTGAGGGATTTTAGACGTGTCTCTGCACAGTGCTCTGCTCGGTGTGATGTTGCTGCAGGTTACAGTCAAACTAAAACGAGGCCTTTCCAGTGAGCATCTTGGGATCTGGATCTTTATATCCAAGGTAAAAAACAAACTCTTATTCATATTTATAACATCAGAAAGCATTTTTTCCCCTTTGATCCTGCCTTCACAGGTTACTGCCATGACCCTCTCCCCATTTATGTTCAGCATGAACATTAACGCCCCGTCTTTTGTGTGGTAAGTATTTACTTGAGACATTTGACTATTTAAGCAAAATGTTTGCAGTTTAAATCCTAAATTTAACTGGTTTGTTTGTCTTTGTCGGATCTGGACCAACAGCGTGCTCATCGGTCTCGTTGGTGAGGCCCTGCTGGTGTTTTCAGACAGAGATTCTCAGCTGGGGTGATTCGACATTCTGCACATCTGACCAAATAAAACTGTCTTCTGTATTTTCATAAATAAATGAATCACGGAATTAACTATATCGATTGCTTGTTTTCATTTTCAGATTAAATTCCAGTCAAATGTGTTGATGTAGAGACTCGTACACCCCATCAATTTTATTTTTTTAAAACACAGATCACAGAAAGTCACAGCCAGGAGCAAACAAAAATCCTGGTTCTTCATGAGCTCCTTCATGAGTTGAAAGAAAAAAATATCAGGTGGATTTTGAGCTTTGCTCCTTTTTCTTTGGGGTGAATAAAGCGTTTAAAGGTTGTCTTCTCCTCATTCGCCCTGAAGGACTTTTCTCTTCTTTGATATAGCCTAAAGACAAAAGGCAGCAGTAACAAAATGAACAAATGACTTTTCTAGACACGTGGAAGTTTAATTCGAAGAAAGCATTCACTCACCTCTGTCAATGCAGGTTTGGGTAGACGGGAAACCCACCTCCCAGAAGTTTTCAGGAGTACATGGAGGGATGTAGAGATAACGATGTCTGGAGCAAGCAGATAACTTTTTCTGTTTTTCCTCCTCCGGCAGATAAGCGTAATACTATGAAAGAAGATTAAATGAACAAATGATGGTTAAAATAAATCAAACATGCTGGTTATTTGTCACATGGTTGAAGTATTTACACATTTGTCCACTTTTTACATTTCTATATCCCAATGTTTGTTCATAAATTTATTCAATTGATTAATTCTAGTTCCTATACTGACCAGTTTCTAGAATATTTCCTTAAGCTCCTCCCACATCTTGAAGCTGAACAAGGAATTCTGTTTTTTTTAAGACAAAGATGTAAATAAAATAGACACATTTAGGCCTTACCATCATCATCCTGTGAGATTGTTTGGAGAAATACAGATTATTGTGATTCTATGTAACCTATTAAATCTGGGAGCCTCTACTATGACTCTCAGGATGTGGGAGGGGTCATCACAGAAACAAATAAATACTTAAATGTGAAACTACATACACTGGAAATACATAATTGTACATTAATTTAAGTATTTTTGGTGAAACTATCATTTTGTGTTTGTTTGCTGAGATCTTTCAGCAGGAATGTGAGTTTAACAAAGAGGTCAAAGGTCAAACAAACCTGCTTTTCTTTCAGAATACTCACAATCTCACATTCTTTGCAGGTGGTGCCCTTCAGTTTCCTCCTCTCGTCTTTCTTACGAACCACAGCCACATGTGCAAACGCTGGCTCCCTAGAGGAGAAAGGAGTCGCTCTGAAAACTGAACAAGTTTGATCACAACAGAAAAAGTATTAAGGATTTTAAAAAATAAATAATATATATATAAAATAATAAAAGCATCTCTAAACGAAGATGCATCTTACCGGGCTTTATTTGGGTGTGCGTGGTCGTCAGGAGAATCTAGTTCTAGTTTAAGAGATAAAATGAACAATTTAACTAAAAATTTGAATCAATTGTTTATTTAAATCTGAATGCTCACCATCATCATCCTCATAGTGTTTATCCTCTTCTTCATCTTCATCATCATCATCATCATCATCATCATGCTGGCTCTGATTTAAAGGCAGGCTGCTGCATGACTGGTACTCGCCATAAGCCGTGGTGTCAAACATCATATCTAAACTGTCCACCGCCTTTGCGCCTAAACCTAAAGAGAATCATCTTTCATTTATGTCAAATGTATTGATTTAAAGACCAGGGTGCTTATAACTACCTGGCTTGATGTCTTTGCTGTCCTGACTGATCTGTCCCGGACGCTGAAGCATGCTGTGGCTGACCCATGTGCAGTCTGTGTCCATCAGCTCGCCACCATGCTGCTTTTCCTCCAAATCCTGAAACAAGACAATTACACTACAAAACACGACCCTGGAATGAAAGAAATCAACTTTCTAAAGCTCGACCTCTTCTCCTTCCAGCTCGCCACCACACGAGGACAGAGCAAGGGCGGGGTCGATGCTCCATGCCGGCTCCACAGAGAGTGTCCTGCCTGGTAACAGCAGTAACTACCGTTAAAGAAAAGAAATTATAATTTATTCATGCTGAAAATAACTCACATTGTTTGGCTCCAGGCTGGCAGTGTGAAATGTTGGAGTTCCGCAAAGAAGTTCTCTTCTCTGCGCCTCCATCTCCTTTAGTTACGCTGAGGGGAACTCGAAAAGCAGGAGAGGAGGGGGGCTTTGGGCCGGGGGCGCCACTGTCAGAGGACTGAACCTGTAAAGCGTTCAAGGCTTCAGAGGAATGTCATGGAAAATCTTCCCGGAGACTCGCCGACACATTTGAATGTTTTCCACCTTCCTGCTTGAGATCTGCTCAGGTTTTAGGAGTTTGCCGCCTGCCCTCTCCTGGCTTTCATCTCCGTTGTCGTCCATCGGCTCTTCCAAGGCGTCGTCTGCAAAGCGTTTGAAATAAGGTAGAAGAGACGGGGACTTCTTAGTGGTGGAGTCTGGACTGCGGATCCGGGTGGATGAAGAGAAGCAGTGAGGCCTTAAAGAAGAAAATAAAAGCTTACAGCAGAAGTGCTGAAGGACATTTGAATGTTCCCCACCCTTTGTACTTACTTTACACAAACATTGTATTTCAAGAGGGGTTTTGATGAACTTTGCTGATTAGGAGGAAACGATTTTTTCTGAGGAATGATTCAATAAAAAAAATAAGTTCTGCATTAAGATTCCACTGCATCCATTTATGTGCAGTTCTTACCACAAGATGTTTACCAACGGGTTGAAGGGCGCAGGTTTCTGCGACCACCTCTCCATCGTCTAAGATGAGATGTGAGATACCGGTAAGTTTCTTTATGGAAAGGCGAAGAATTGCAGCTGAGCTGATGAGAGCTGAGGTGGAGGTCTTCCAGATTCAGCTCTAGAGCAGCAGGTGAAGTCATACCTGCGATCTGAGGTGTGTCCAGCTCACAAGTGTTTGGCACCAAAACTTCAGCTTTCCCGGCATTCTCTGCGCCTCGCGGTGGTTCTTTAGGAAACGAAGAACACAAGTCAGAACCTCAGGTACCTCCGAGGAGGGTTAATGGAACCGGAGGGCGCTTAAACTAACCACGGAGGAGGGACTTGTGGGGGTGGGGAAGGGGCTTCTCCTCGTAACGGACGTGCTTCTGCTGGTCAACCTGTTTGCGCTTCCTCAGCTTGCTGGCAGGGGGCAGCGAGCTGGGCAGGACTGGCGAGTCGGGTATGAAGCCGTCGTCCTGCTCTGAAGAGGAACTGACAGGAGACGGCATGTCAGCGGGAACTGAAGTTGAAGTTCAGATAAGTTACGATTCAAACGCATCACAGAGTCAAAGGAACGCAATGTTCATCCACGGCAAGCTACAAGATGTTTGGAAACAAAAAATAAAAAGATGTATTTCTGTAAGAACTTTATTGAGAAAATATTTCATGAAATTTAGATTTTAATATTTAAAATAAATTAAAGCCGCCCCCGGTGCCCTCACTGGCTGAATGGCTGCAATATGCTCCTCACACCCACAAGCTGGTGGCCTCATCCCGAGGCCACGTGTCCATTAAATTTCAGTTGTGGTTGTAGACTAGGCTGCTGGCACGTGTGTGAAATTTCACAAAGATCCCTCAAACAAAAGTGTTCTTTTCTCATATTATGAGAAAATACAAAAAAAAAAAAAATCTCCAAATTTTACACTTTGTCACAACATGGCCGCCAAGCCGGAGGTCCTGAGGCCATCTCATAAAACTTTCAAAACTTCCTATAGGTATCCCTGACATGAAGTTTTGTTAGTGGATTTTGAACTTTTTTGAGCCTCTTAAAAGATTTTGGCCCCATTCATTTTTGAACAGTTTCTGCCACTGTGATGTCATCTTTCGAAGAGGATGGGGGTGTCATTCACTTTACCTATTTTCAGCGGGTAGTAGGTGTCTGTAAATTTTAGTGAGTTTAAGTATGTGGTGGGAGCAAAACTTTCACTTACAGGTGCAGTAAGAAAGAAGATTTGCTGAAACCTATCTGGTCCTTGCAATCCAGGACTGCTGCAGGCCAGAATGAGCATTCAAACACTGAGAACTCACCAGGAAGCTTTCAGCTTTTGAATCTCAGCACGGAGTTTCTCGTTTTCATCCTGCAGGTTGTTTTTCTCGATTCCTGAATCAAAAGGTAGAAATAGATCAGCGCCGTCATTCTCAGACGTCTGCCTTCCATCAGTGTTTCATCAAAGGAAAGGGACAGCTGCTACAACCGTTTCCCCTCCAGACAAGATCTGCTGCAACTGAAAACAGATCCACATCCTCTTTTTTTTTTTTTTTTAAAGATGGCTCACCCTCACATGCATACTATATGCAAATAAAAAGTGTTTTTATTTTTGAGCTGGGTGGGGTGTAGAGGTCTCTCTGGGATCCAGACTCACTCAGCTCATTGAGAAGTCGGAGGTTCTGATCCAGACTGCTCTTCAGCTTTTCCTCCAAAACAACACAATGATCGCACTCTCCTGTTTGAAGCCTGAAAACACAACAAAAATTCAGATTCTTGATTTCCTTTAGCAAACGACCCCCCTTTGGTGACCCCACCCAGATGGGAGTGCCCTCTGTTGATTTAACAAAACCGGATGACAAAGTTTCACTCGGATCATCGTTTAATTTTTTGTAAAAGTGTTCCCCGTGGTCTTAATTAGGATTATTATGATTATCCTTAGCCAAAATCAATTGTAGGACATCGTTTCTGCAGAGCGGTAGCAGTTCATTAGAAATTCTCTTCTGAGTTGGTACAGAAGAGGACGGGACTGTTGGTACAAAGTAAGCCCACCCCTACTTCCCATCATCAATCTGTTCACACTCTCTCCTTCTAGCTTACAGCCCCTCACAATCCCAATGTAATATTACCGGTGCAACAAAAATATCAAGCAATATCGGAGCTATCCAGCTGTACAGTTTTGAGCCAGATGCTAAGTCAGATGAAATAAACAAAAACGTACATGGATCTATTTCTCTACAAGTGGATGCATCAGAATCGAGCAGGAGCTTGTGGCAAACGCTGGAGGAAGTTACCTTTCCTCTAAGAGGTGGATGGTGTTATGCAGTGTTTTGTTCTCCTCCTTCAGCTGCTGGTTTCGGTTGTAAAACACCTCAAGTCTCTGAGCGTCTCTGCAACAAATAAAAACCACTTTGAAGGTCATTACTTAACTATGACGGAATGCATAAATTGTTAGTGCTTCTTCAAACCACAGTCCTTCAGTACTTACAGGCAGCGGTCCTTTTTCAGATGGCTCACCTTTGACTCCAGTTCTAGGAAACAAATGGCTTTTTATTATCATAACTATTATTTCAGAGTTTCTGAAGTAAATTATTAAATCGTATGTAATGCCTTGATTGACAATTCCAATGATTTTAAAATTTTATGTCACTGAGTGAATTCAACAAATGACCATAACATTTTTACCCATGTACTAAGAACTACTATTTGTGCCTTAGTCGTTACCTTTTTTTTTTTTTCCCCAATTCTGGCTCTGTGTTTCTGTTTGACCTTCCATAAACCCTGACCCCCTGTGAGCAACATTTCTGCTGCAATTTTAGATGTTCAGAGTACATTACTGCCAAATTACAGTTAAAAACCTTGTCCGTGATTGCACACCAACAAGCATTTACATTGAAAACTAGAGAAAAAAATGTGTCGTTATACCACTGAAAATCAAATTGTATGTTTTTTTCCCCTTCATTAATAAAAATCGGGGACTCGTGCAGGCCCATGTTGATGGCGTCATGACCGGTGGAAGCCTCAGATCTGTTTGATTTCTGTGCCTCTTGTGTTTCTATGCACCTTGACAATATTTCTTATCTGAGAAAATAATAAATAGCATTTCTTGCCCCTGATCTATGTCCCGTTAAAACACTCGGAGCCTGATGATCATGAGTCGTTTACCTCCAATCACGTGATGGTGACACTCTCCCAGCTGTCTCCACAAATCCTCAAAGGGATCCGCTGCTTTGATTGTCCCACTGCTGTCACCTGTTCCACTCATCTCCACAAACAGCATATATATAAGTTTTACCGAGAACATTTGCTAAAACTATTGAACACTATGTTAGCTTCTTATACATAGAGAAACGAGTGTTTATTCCTCCAGGTGGAGTAGAAGTTTTAGGAGCTCTTTCATTCGTTTCTTCTTTTCTTTCTCCTTTAAAAGGAATGTTTTGGTTTCAAACAAAACGGTGAGATTAAACACAGTTTTTCAAAGAAAAAAAACTTACTGAAACACGATGAAAACCGGCGGTAGTCTAACGAAACACCCAGGACTGTCCCTTCGTGTACGCAGCTTCAGACTTTCGCATTGAATCGGATTGAAATCCATTGAAATTAGCGCGCTGAAGTGCATGCTGGGAACTCTTCTTTGCGGCCATGAAGGGTCGCAGACTAGCAGCTCGACCGCTCCCTGTTGTTTAAAGAGTGGTAATGAACAAAAACTAAACCAAAAAAAGCTTACAGGCTTGATAAATTTGGGAAATTATTTTCTATTATTATTTAAAAACTACTTCACCATGATGTATGTGGAGTTAATTTTTTTTATTTTTTTAAATATTCTAATGAGTATACAAACATGAACACACAGACATGCTTTGACAAGCAATATTCCTTAGTACAATTTCCTATTTTCAAAATATTGCAAGCTTTTCAACAATGTCTTCATTTCCACACAGCACAGTAAATAATGTAAATATAATTTAGTATTAAAGACAAATCAGCATTTTTTAATGGCTATGATTTTTACAATGAAAAAATTATAGCAGAATTTAGCATTACTTCTTCTCCAGAATATCTATTCATTGAGGATCTTACAACAAAGCATTTTAAAAAGCTCAAGAAAAAAAAAAGGAATAATGGAAAAGGATAACATTCAAACAGCCCAGTTTAAACAACAGCCAGGTGTTTCTATACACTCTGACATTAAAAAATATACATAGGAAATTATATTATTTTATAAAACAAAATAAAATAAAAAGTATACAACCACTCCAAAAAAAACATTTTTTTTCCTTTTGCCCTTTCCTGAGACTGAAGTGAAAAAAGAATATTTTAATTTTACTAAACAATGTTTTGCTGAGGACCTCATACTATTTAGTTTCACAGGAAGGACTGAAAAATGTTGGCGATTCTTTTATTTTATGTCTCATGTCAAGAGATTGTCTTGTATAAATAAAGTTTCAATGATAATTTAACTCTGTCCAAATAGGAATGTGGTATTTGACTACTTTTCCTGTTTCTTTGTGCTAACCTTGCTTTACACTTTAAAGGTTTCATTTTTTTTTGTGGAAAGGATTATTACAGCTAAACAAGTATTTTTGGGTGAAGATTAATATAGACCGTTTTTTTTTTATTACTAAACATAAAAAAAAATAGTATATTTTTAAAAAATGTATGGGATTCTGATTATTTTACCGAGGTCACCATATTATAATCATATTTTAACCCTATTTACCATTCTTTATACATATACTGCTCAAAAGGGAAAAAGGAACAGGGCCAGTCCATTACATCAATATCTTCGTCCATCAGAAATTGCTGACACACTCCAGCCACATGCTAGCACTGTCTTGCATTAGGAGGCCCTCCACAGAAATGCCCCCCCACCCCACCCCCACCCCCACCCACACACACACACACACACACCACCACCATATCTGACCCACTGCCAAACTGGTCATGTTAGACGATGTTGCAGGCAGCAGAACGCTCTCCACAACGTCTCCAGATGCTGTCACATCAGTCACGTGTGCTGAGTGTGAACCTGCTTTCATCGGTAAAGAGCACAGGGCGCCAGTGGCAAATTTACCAATTTTGGTGTTTTCCAACAATTGCCAAAAGTCTTGCATGATGTTAAACTGAAAGTTCAACTCCCACCTGTGGACGTTGGGCCCTCGTACCACCTTAATGGAGTCTTGTTTCTATCGGTTTGGGCAGAGATGTGCACATTTGTGGCCTGCTGGAGGTCATTTTGGAGGGTTCTGGAAGTTTTCCTCCTGTTTCTCTTGCACAAAGAAGAAGGTAGTGGTCCTGATGTAGAGTTGAAGCCCTCCTATGGCCTCCTCCACATCACCTGATATACTGACCTGTCTCCTCATAGTGCATCTATACTCTGGACACTACGCTGACAGACACAGCAAACATTCTTGCCACAGCTCATGGTACCACTGGAGTGGGAACAATGTCAGCATTCAAAAGTCACAAAACATCAGCCAGAAAACATAAGGACGTAGAAGTCATTTGTGGTCACCACAGGCAGAATCACTCCTTTATTGGAGGCGTCTCGCTGATCGCCTATTATTTTTATCTGTTGACTATTCCACTTGGACAAAAACATGCAAAACTGATTGTTGGTCAGTGTTTTTTCCTAACTGGACTGTTCGATTACACAGAAGTGTGATTGACTTAGAGTAACATTGTGTTGTTTAGGTGCTCCCTCTTTTTTTTTTTCTTTAGCAGCATAATCGATGCAGTCAGGTCAATATTTTTTGCATCTTAAGCTAACAATGTCGTGACCAAACACGATATCACTCAACATATACCATTTAAAACCATCTGTAATCATAAAAAATGTTTGTGTACATTTCATCAAAGGGCTTAAAACAAATCTTAATTCCATTAAAAGTTTGACGTTTCCGTCAATTCTTTGATGTAGTTGACTTCAAAGTTAGTAATGGCTGTAACTAACCAGCAGGAAAAATTCTTCACGTTTAGGTGTTAAAAAAAAAAGGAAAAATAAAACACAAACTGCAAAAGATTGATTATACTTATTTGTTTTTATTTTTGGTCTTTCTTTAAAGTACAAAACATGAACCAAAATCACCAAAAAAAATAACATTTACAAAACAGATTATTAACTGAGGTGACCGAGGCAACAGAGAAAAGCATGTCTGAAAGAGGGATGGTGGGTAGAGGGGAGCATTTTTGAGGTAAACAGTGGGCAAAGTCAAAAGATAAAATATTTGAAACAATTTCGTTGACTTAGTGCCTTCATCAGTAGTGCTATTCACAATCAGAGTTGAAGGTTTACTTACGTTTATGAAGTTAGCAGTGATTTCCATGATGCCAGAGCTGCCCAAGAACAAACTGACTATAGTGACACAGAGTCTAAAAAAGTCTAAGCACATCTCACGTTATGGCACCATTTTTTTCCTTTTATTGTTTATAGTTTAAGACACTTTCATATACAGTACACGCGTACACAAAACCTTTTTTTTTTTTTCGGCTCATCCGTTCTTTTTTTTTTCCCGGATGAGTGGAAATCCTTTCCTCCCTCAAAGACAGTTTTACCGCCAACATCTGATGAGGAGCTGCTTTATGGGACTCTTTAAAAAATAGCGTTAAGAGGGCGGAAAAAAAAAAAGTTTAAACTGAAGTGATTATGTATGGGAATCTGCAAAAGGTACAACCTCTAATCTTTTTCCTAAAATACAAAAACAATAAGACGGGAAATCACGGCATCACTTGGAAGAAATCTAAAAAAAAAAAAAAATCACTTACTTAAACACAAATAAACCCCAATGGTTTGGTCTGAGCTCGGTTACACAGACCATGACCTAGTTTTGCTTCTTTCACATTTAAAAATGTGGTCACTGGTGATTTAGCGTTGCGGAATATTACTTCTACCTTTATATATATATATATTTTTTTGGACTTTAGTTGATTTGCATCTGTCACAGCAGGTAGATTGAGCTAGCGTTACTTCATATATCTATAATTACACACATGCATTCAACAGGTAAACCCCTAAAACAAAATAATAATAAAGTCAGAACTCCCTTTCCAACATTTCAGAGTTTAAGCTATAAAAACCGGTTCACAAAAATAATAGTAATAATAATAATAAAGTTTGCATGGAGGCGTTGCAGTTTTATGTGAGATATGCAGCAGGCTGTGGTGGTGCTGGCGCTCGAGGGAGGAAGAGGGGGTGGTGGAATGCAGCCTTATGCCGTTAAAGAGGTGGGGATGGACGTATTCTTCATCCACCTCCCTATCCAAATAGACCTCTTTCTACATAGTTAGGTTTTAAATTCACATTATGCTGGAAGAAGAGTAACTGGTTGCAGACGCCGCTTGGCAGGTCGCCACCAAGAGCAGGAAACACTGAAGTCGAGTGTAAATGCATATCTACCTTCGGCTGACCTGAAGGAAAACGGGAGGGAAAAAGGGGGTGAAGATGGGAGTTATGCTGCGTTTCTGTTTTTTGTTCTGGAGCCTTCATACTCACGTGGCAAAGTTTTTCACCACTGCGGGGGCACGTAGCTGTAGCTGGCCGTGCCGGGGGCCCGATATGTGGGCATTGTGACGGCGTGTGGGGCGACGGGAGCCGGGGATGGAGTCGTCAACAGGGTTCCTGGAAAGGGAGTTTTTGTTAGGGGAGGCAAGGCCAGATAGAGCAGATTTGTTTGCATCAAAAGAATGCATCTCGGTTTTATGGTTAATGTCATGACCAGTGACTGTATAAGAGAACTGGACTGAGTGACTCCACCCCCCCTGTGTTGCAAACAGGAAGAACCCGCTGGTTCCAAGAAGCCAAAATCCTATAGACTTCTTTCTTTTTTAAACACATTCTTACTAATTCTTATTTTCTTTTCGGCAGGCGTGAACTTCAAACAAGCTCGCTTCTGATGGGCGACGGTGGTTGTCATAGAAACGTCGACTCGACTCAAACCAATCACTGCTTACTGATGTTGTCTGACTCCAACATGGCAGCACCCACATTGTGTAAATATGGCGAAAAAATTGACTTTATTTGGTTGGTTCGGGACGTAAGCCGTTTTCTACAGGTGACGTCACACTCACTCTGTCCAGTTCTCTTACACTTTCAATGGTAATGACACAATGAGTCGCTACATCTCACCGGCTGACATGGCCATGGTTGTGCCGGCTACCATGCCCATGGCAACACCATTGGGGCGGCTGGGAGGGATAGGAGGGGCGTACACTGTTGCAGGCATCCCATTAGGCTGGACCACCGTTGTGTGGTGGATGACATGCGGCGGTGCAGCGTATAAAGGCTGCGTGTAGTAGGTGCCCTGTTGCTGTGACGGTATTAATGCCTAGATCATAAAGCAAAGAGATTCAGGGGAAGAAACAGACACTTATTTTAAGTTTAAAAACTTGAGGCAAAAACATACACTTCTGTGAAAAAGAGCAAGTCTAATAATTATACAATATCTAATTTTTTTTGAAGTAACATTTGTATTTTTGTCTGTTTTTTGTTATTTTAACTGATGTCTTTTAATGAAAATTTGTTATGCAGAGGAAGTTACATACATATATATATTATATATGCATACATATATAATCTGGTACCAAATGACTAATTAAAAGGGTTATAAGAAACCTGTGGTCACGTGTCCAATTAGTTTGTATTTTTGAAGTTCAAAAGGCCACGCTCTCTTTTGTGATTAACACTAGTCAAACAGGAAAAAAGTGGCAATACAGTATATTAAAAAAAAGCTTATTAACAAAGGCTGACGCTTCTGTTGTAAATGGTCAGTTTAATATTGCCGTGCATATAAACTCCCGGATTGAACCACATAAAAAAAAAAACAAAAGTAACTGGAGCCAGCTCGGTTCATGAGGGGGACATTATTGAGGAAAAAAAGGTGAGACCTTCAATACTTTAATGTAAAATGATGCATCTACACAACAGAAATAAATACTTTTTAGGATTTTATATTGATGAAAAATGATGAGCCAAACCAAATGCATGAGGAAAAAAGGTACATAGGAGCTGTGCAGATTTAAACTATGGCCTAAGCCCAAAGAAAGTACTGTGTTTTGATGTTGTTTAAACAGATTTAATGAACGGTGACTGAATTATGTTTAAAAAAAGTATAAACAATAAAATTGTATATATATTTGTAATCATTCCTGGTGTTAATAACTGTCTTATTGTTGATTGAGGTTACTGAAAAAAAAAAACAAAAAAACATTTGCATTATTGGTTATAAAAGGGAATGCATTTGTCGTGCAGACTTGTTCAGCTCTGAGGCCTAAAAACCAAAGCCGGTTCCACTGACCTGTGCATAGGGGTTCTGTTGGGCATAGGTGCTCCTGACTGGGTAAACAGCTGCAGGGTACGGGTTTGGTGAGGAGGAGTACGGTGGGACTGTCCCCGTGTTGGGAGAGCAGGACATTTTGAAGGGAGTGCCTGGAGCATAACCTGGAGAACACGGACAGTCCGTGCTGTTAGACACATGATCCTACGGTGAAAATGTCTGAGGTTGATGTCATTCTTACTGCTTTGAAAGGCCGGGTTCGCTCCTGCATAAACACTGGGAGTGTAGGCTGGTGCGGCAGCTGCATAGCCAACAGGGAATCCGGCTGCTGCAAACAGAACATTTTTCTAAACTTTTTCAGACTATTTGGCAATAAACTCAAAGTGAAATGCACACACTCACTTGGATAGCCTAAACCCTTAGTGTTGGTGAAGGGGACCCCCGTAGGTGTAGGGCTGTAGACTGGATTCATGATCGGTTTGCAGTTGCTGCAAGAACAGACAGATGAAAATGAGACTTCAGGGTGGGGAGACTGACTCACAAAAAACAAAAGGATTAATTTCCCAAACTCATGAAAAAGTGCAAAAATCACAACTATTAGATTTTAAAAATCAAAAACTAATTGAAATGTTTACATCTGCTTTAACATTTATTTGTATTCGCATGAAATATAAACCCCTAAAATCCAACATTTTGTGTCAGACTATTTGTTCTATGAAACCAACATTCAAAAATATCTTTGGAATATTAAAAAAAAGAAAATGTTTCAAAGTTGCTCATTTTTCTTTCCTTCGAGTGTCATATTTGCACTTAAAAAAGGACACTTAATATTTGAATAAAGCAAAACTTTAGGAGTTGAGGCTATTTTACAAAAAAATACATAAATTTTAAAGCAAATTTACACTTTGTTTACTGAGAATAGAATGAAAATATTAATTATCTGATAAAAGTGCAACTGAAAGACATGGAAGAAGTTTAAGTTTAAAATTATTTAAAGTCAAATTTGGTAATCAAACAGTTTACCTTTAAATGAAAGAAGGCTGTGATAGGAGGGATATTTTCATTACAACATAGACAGAGCTTAGCAGCATAAATAGATTTTACAGTAATAAAGGAATTTATTGATCTTTGTCAAATTCACAGATTGTTTATTGTCTTTATTTTAAGACCCACTGATGAAAATTGTGCTTTTAACAAGTTCTTGTGGCATTTGTCTGAGGATGACATATATATTTATATAAATGGGAGTACTTTAGAATAGTTTTTAAAAAAAGATGATGGGAGTGAGTCTTTAAATAACATCTTATTACAAATTGCTTCAAAATGCTTTCTGACACGTGGTGCAGGCTTAAAAAGAAACAAATAGACCCATAAAAAGAAGACACTATTTTACCTTTTTGGTTTATTTTATTTTTTATGCAAACAATCTTTTTCTAGGTGTTTCATGTTAATACACTCTCAATCAACTGATTTATGAAATTTTCATGTGCAATTCTGAATTATTATTTGAAGCGACTGCTTATAAATTGCTTTATTTTACAGTCAAAGTTTGAGGTCATGCCTCTTCTTTTGCCGTTCTCATGGAAATTCAGCATCACTTAGTGCCAAGCTCGGTACTGCCCTCTAGTGATTATTTAAAAAAAAAACATCATGCCAATTTGCAAATGTGAAGAATTAAATTGACACAAAATGTAAAAAATATATCCATTTTTTTTATTATTTAAATGTTAAGAACATTTTCTCTATCACAATGAAAAAGTATGCATAAAAATGTGAAGCAATTCCTAAAATATCCTTCTGTATTTGATTTATGACATTAAATTCGGTATTTTAGACATCCCAAACTAAAAGGGGAAAAATAAACTAAATTAACTTAATTTTAAATAGTATTACCTATTTAAGTCACTTTCATAATTTGTCGGCGTTTTCGGAGGCAAATGAAAATAGAAATACAACTGATGGGGTAAATTATTTTTTGTTAAAAGTCCAGCTAAAATCTTAGCTAGTTGCCTTTTTTTCAAATATACATTCATATATACACATTTGTTTAGTGTTCTCTTAAAGGTGACTTTAGGTATGCCGCCTGTAGAAATAAAGATGGCACCTGTAAGTAGAAGAATTTGGAAAGGTGAACACAGCGGGGCTTTGTTATAATGAGCTAGCTTAGCCAGCTGCAGCAGACACTGCAACGCCGACCTGGATGCGTTTTGCAAATTTGCAGGTCGTTTTGGATCCACGCAAATATCTTCAGGAGAAAAATAAATCACCTGTCGGGCGGCGCAAACCACTCCAGTGTCCCCGGACAGCACGCCGATGGGGGGGACAAGCTTGTCAACAGGCCGCGCTGCACAGGAGGCAGGCAGCCATACAGATGTGACGCCTGTCCCATCACCGCGGATGGCCCGCAAGTGTCACGGATGTTATAAATACCGGAAGAAAACTTACTGTTAAATGTCTTGACCGTCCGTCCGCACTGTCTTCTGTGTCTACTGTTAAATTAAGCTTGAGCTAGCTGACGTTTTGTTCCCAGATGCTTTGCTTAACTCGTTTGAGCACCCCGCGTCACTTCCGTGTTGTCACGTGACATTCAATCCTAAACACAATTATTTTAATTGTAATGCTTGACATTTTTTTTTATTATTTTTTTTTTTATTATGCACCAAAGGACATTTTTTAAAAATGAACCAAGCTAAAAAAGACTAGCAAAAATAATTTGTATTAATCGTGCGACACATTTTCTTTCTTTCTTTTTATTGTTATTTTTCTTTTTATATAACGTAACACAGTCACGGTGCTTAGTATTACAAAGACGTAACGTCCAATTTTGTAACCCTGCTAAATCGTTGCTCTTATTTATCGTGGCTGCTAGATGGTCTTTGCAGATCACAAAACAAAGTTTATTTAAGCTTCTTATTTATTTAAATAAACATTTTAGATACAACTTCGCTAATTTAATAAAGTGTTTTGGGAGTGACATGTTTAAAAAATATATATATATAGATATTTTTTCGGAACAAAACACTCTATGTTTTTTTTTTTATCTTCTAGGACCTTGACGCATCGTCTCCATTCAGCCATTGAACTGGGAAGAGTCCTTGCTGTTATGATAGAAATGCGACCTATAAGAGGATTTACAGAAAAGAAAATGTTACTGATTAAATAAATTATTGAAGTTTTCCGGCGGTGTAAGGTGAAACTATTCGTTCGGCTTCTAACGTCGGTGAGAGGCAGCGACACAAATGTCTGGAGCGGCCGGCGGGGTAGGAGGCTCCCCGTGTTTGGGCGCATCAGCGGCAGCCAGTTGCAGCTCCGCCGGCTCTACCTACAGTGCCGCGACCGCGGGAGTGGCCGGGAGGTTACGAGCTCGAGTGCTGGAGCACATTTTCTCCTATTTAGAACTGGCAGACTTGATGAACTGTTCGCTGGTCTGCTGGCACTGGAACAATGTCATGGCGGACGAAAACAGCGAGGTGTGGCGCAGCCTTTGTACCCGGACTCTAGGCGATGAGGCTCTAAGGTCTGACATCCTGTGTAACCTGCCCACCTACAAGGGGAAAGTAGGTAAACCAACCATGACAGTCCGGCGCTGTCAGTCACACGAAAACCCGCCAGATGACGAAAAGATTAGCATGCTAGGCTAACACAACATCATGGCTAATAAACAGCTGATTGGGTAGTTTTCAACAAATGTTTACTCAAATTAAGACATAAAAATTGAACATTTATTAAAATTATTTAGGTTAAACCACACAGGATTGACAAGTTTTCCAAATTTTATATATATGGAAAAATAATGTTTTTACTCATTGTAAAATTGTTTATTTTTAGCCAAAAATATTGTAAATGTACTGAAAGCACATTTTAAATCTTCCAAACACTTGAAAGTCTACTTTTAAATAATATATGCTTTTTTCTTAATCACATCCTGTTTTATTCAGTGTTTATTGGCATATGCTAAAAGTAGGGATGCTGGATAATGTTACCGTAATGTCATTAGCTAGTTTTGGGGGGTGGGGGGAGTAGGGATAATTAATTTTATTGTTCATCTTCAACTATAAAACTTTTTTTTTTAATATTAGAGACAACCAAACTTGTACTTTGTAATTTAGCTGTGATATATGGTATTTATATCCACAAAAATATTTGGTGCTATATCTTCAAAAAAGGAAGTTAAGTTTTGAGCATTTGTTATCCATTGACTGCATATGATAACTGGACTGAGTGACTTTTATTTATTTATTTTTTTGTCGTCCAAGTTAGACAAACTTGCAATTTGGTAATACATTGAACATCAGAAATATTTGATTGACAGATTCTCTTGAGCCCACTTTCAAGTGACAGGGGTGTGGCCTTCCATCAAGCTCTCTCCTGGTTGTTTAGAGTGGTTGGTACACAAAATATGACTCAAAGCAACTCAGACTAATCTTTGCTTACTGATATCATCGGACTCCAACATGACAACGTACATATCATGGAAAAAATGGCGACTGAATTGGCTTAATTTAGTTGGAACTGGAATTCAGACGTTTTCTATTGGTGACGTCACACTCACTTGGTACAGTGCTCTAATACAGTCAATGGTATCGCCTGTCATGTGTTCCAAATCTCGAATATCTACAAATATTTCTCCATGGAGTCATATTTGTTTTGAACACTCCAGAGCTGTAACACTTGTGACGGGGGTCCCACTCTCTACAGCTCAAAGCCTTCCAGCATGCGCTGAGCTCCCATGACTGCTCACGCAACGTCTACGTGAAAAAAAACGGCTTCACTCTGCATCGCAACCCCATTGCCCAAAGCACAGATGGCGCACGTGGCAAGATCGGCTTCTCAGAAGGGCGTCATGCCTGGGAAATTTGGTGGGAAGGCCCCCTGGGCACAGTGGCGGTCATAGGTATCGCCACAAAGCGCGCGGCGATGCAGTGCCAGGGTTACGTGGCTCTGCTGGGCAGCGACGACCAAAGCTGGGGCTGGAACCTGGTCGATAACAACCTGCTCCATAACGGGGAGGTCAGCGGGAACTTCCCACAGTGCAACAATGCACCGAAATACCAGGTAAGAGCCGGCGCCACCAGGTTTTTTTTTTTTCCTCTCTGAACCTAATTTTCTTATCGTTGTATTGTTTGTTGGCAGATTGGAGAGAGGATACGAGTGATCCTGGACATGGACGACAAGACGTTAGCCTTCGAGAGGGGTTTTGAGTTTCTCGGAGTAGCGTTTCGAGGACTTCCCAAAGCCTGCCTTTTCCCGGCTGTTTCTGCCGTTTATGGCAACACGGAAGTCACCATGGTGTACCTGGGAAAACCTCTTGATGGTTAGACCAACCAGTTCCAATATTCAAATGTAAGCCTTAGACAGGTACGGGACCTTTTGTTTTTTTCACACTATCATCCGAACAGTTTGAGACCTCTGGAGGACAATTCTTCCAAACATCGCCATTGACAAAGAGGACTGCTTGTGTTTTCTACTACAGAGGAAGAGTGCATGCGGAGTGTCATGAAAAGGTTTGGTTTTGATGTGGAGAAGTCCACTTTTACCGTTAAAATGCTGATGTTTGGTTGACAGAACACAAACTGGACTGCACTCTGTTCCGGCTAACAGCTTTAAACACACTTCAGGTTTTCTGCCTGCTCCACTGAAGTCAAGTCTACTCTAATTATTGACAACTATTTAGATATCATAAGTGAAAAGGTCTTTGTTTATACACGACTTTTTGCTGTATAAGATCATGAAATAATTCACTGTGGATTATCTTAATAACCAGGATTATAATGAAGTTATGCCAAACTATTGTCACGTTTTTTCCTTTCATTTTATTATATTTTATATAGTAAAAATAGAGGAAATGTATTACATCTTCTCTTTTAAAAAGAACTCAGTATTGGTGCAAATGTTCGCGTTGTATGTTAATGTGTGTTCTTTTTATTGTGCTACTGTAGTGTTCACTTTATTTAATTTATGGTTTTATCCTTGGTACTATGGACACTGTATGGTTATTATGCCTGTAAATAAAGTTGACTTGGTGCCACCACTATAAAAAGGTTGGTGTGTTGATTTTGTACCTTCATGGAAATAAAAAACAGTCTACCCATCTTTTAACCCTGAGGGGCCCAGTCTGGGCCCTGCGACAGACCAGGGGGGAGTTCATTCGAAATTCACCTCTGAGTTGTGGGCGGTCCCTTCTCATCATCCTTCTGTTTACCTGATCTCCCACTATATCCCCCAACAATAACTAACATTACTGGTGCAACAAAAATGACGAACAATATTGGAGCTATCCAGCCGTGCAGTTTGAGCCAGATACCAACTCAGCCAAGGAAAACAAAGACGTACATGGATCTATTTGTCATCTCCTGGATGCATCAGAATGAAGCAGACCAGGGAACTTGTGTCCCGGTCATTGTATTTTCTACGTCACAAATACAATCTTTTTCAAACAGCATTATTTCGTCTGATTCACTGTGATTTGAATAAAGTAATATTCAGAAATACACTTTTGAGCTTAATTTTCCTAATATACACTGGGTATGAAAAGTATTCAGACCCCCTTAAAATTTTCACTCATTGTTATATTGCAGTCATTTGCTAAAATGATTTATTGGTAGATTCCTTTTTATTAATGTACACACAGCACTCCATGTTGACAAAAAAAACAGTTTTAAAAAAAAAATTTTTTTAACATTTTTTCAGATTTATTAAAAAAGAAAAACTGAAATATCACATGGTCCTATTCAGACCCTTTGCTGTGACACTCATATATTTAACTCGGGTACTGTCCATTTCTTCTGACCATCCTTGAGATGGTTCTACACCTTCATTTGAATCCAGCTGTGTTTGATTCTACTGATTGGACTTGATTAGGAAAGACACACACCTGTCTATATAAGACCTTACAGCTCACAGTGCATGTCAGAGTGTTAGAGATTTTATGATTCTTATTCTGTTTTCTTACTAATGGTGACCCCTCTGTGGAATGGCAGTTCTGAGTGTATCTTAAGAGGTTGTGACCTTTCCACACCAGGGGCAGACAAACAGGGGAACCTCAAAGTCTTACATTCCAGGGCTGCACACTATCAAACTTCAAAGTCTTGTCGTGTGACCCCTATCTCAAGAAGGGGCACGGTTTACCCCTCCTGTTCTCTTCTTATCTACAAACTGCTTCAGCCAGCCCCCTTTTTAATGTTCCCTCCCTTAGTGGCTGAATCAGCATGTAACTAGGGTGTTCCCTTTCAATAAATAGCAGGGGGAGACCTGAGATCTGCAGAGTGTTTGGAGGAGCTTGTAACTGAGCAATCTCTGGCACTCTCCCTGCAGGTAAAAGCCATACTCAACTCTCTTGTGTTTCTTTGCAGATTTACTAATGTTTGGGTTTTGAACCTAACACAGAGCAAATGAGAATCATGAGGTCAAAGGAACTGCCTGAAGAGCTCAGAGACCGAATTGTGGCAAGGAACAGATCTGGCTTAAATATCTGCTGCACTTAAGGATCCTAAAAGCACAGTGGATTCCATAATCCTTAGATGGAAGATGTTTGAGATGACCAGAACCCTTTCAAGAGCTGGTCAACCAGCCAAACTAAGCTATCAGGGGAGAAGAGCCTTGGTGAAAGAGGTAAAGAAGAACCCAAAGATCACTGTGGCTGAGCTCCAGAGATGGAGATGGGAGACAGTTGTAGAAATTCAACCATCACTGCAGCCCTCCACCAGTCGGGGGTTTATGGCAGAGTTGCCCTATTGAAGCCTCTCCTCAGTGCAAGACACATGAAAGGCCAAATGGCCAAATAATCTTATTATTATTCATAATAATGTATTAACAGCTATTTTACCTCATAGTGAGGGCTACAAGAAGATCAGCAAAGCTTTACATATCAGTGAAAATACTGTAGCAAAAGTGATCCAAAAATGTAAGAAAGATGGAAGTGCAACCATCTTACAGAGATGTCCAGGCCGTCCACTGAAGTTAACATCTCGGCAGGAGCGTCTTCTGATGAGAAGGGTTGAAGAAAATCACGCAGTAGAAAGCCAAACTTGAGTGACTGTTTCCCGTGATGCCATATGGCACACACTGCAAAGGAATGACATGCATGGGTATCGTCCACAAAGGAAGCGTCTCCTAAAGTCCATGCATAAAAAAGCAGGCCTAGAATTTGCTATGGCCCATGCTGAAAAAGACAAAGACTACTGGGACTCTATACTCTGGAGAGATGAAACAAAGATCACAGCTGCATGAGGAGCTGCATGTCATTGATGATATCATGAACTCAGCAATGTACCACTCTAGATTGAAGGAGAAGATGCTGCCATCACTCCATGCACTTGGTCGTCGTGCACTTTTTTGACACAATGATCCAAAACACACATGGAAAGCTACTGCTGCATTTCTGAAGAGCAGGGTGAAGGTGATTAAAGTATTTCTCCTGATCTGAATCCAATCTAACACCTGTAGAGGATTCTGAAGCAACAAGTTGAGCATCATCGTTAGTCTGTTTAACAACCAGCTATTGTTTACATTTTTATGGTTGAATTGATGTTCTTTGTAAAAAAAAAAGCCCAATGAGACAGCTACGGTTGTAACATTGAGCTATATAAAAAAAACTGAATTGAAAATTGAATTGAATCACTCTCCATCCAGCATCCAGGCCCTAAAAGAGGTTATTTTTGAAGAATAGAAAAGATAAATGTTGCAATATGTCACCAACTTGTTCATTCCATGCCTAGAAGACACGGTGCTGTCCTTAAAAATCACAGTGCTCATACAAAATACTAGATGTAGTAGTTATTAATGCAGGGTATATTCATTTTTGTTTCAACCAATTTGAGTAAGAGATTCTGTTAACAGTATTCACCTTCATTTCATGTTTTGGAATTAAATAAGTGTTAAATACAATTCTTGTGTAAAGTTTGGAAATTTTCCTTTTGTTCTTTGTGCTACTGATTAAATTAGTACTTTTTAAAGCGGGTGTAATCATTTATGCTGAGCGCTGTGCTTCCGCTACAAACCTCAGACTGTGAGAAAACTCTTCAAAACAGTTTCTTGTGTGAAAAAAACCACAGAATTAAAATATCACACATTCACTTAAGTTTTAAGTATTCAACTGAAGTGAGAGTTTTGGGTAAGCACGATGGAGTATCAGTGTCACCATTGAAAAAACTTTTTTTTTTTTTTGCAAAAAAAAAGGTAAAGCAGATTCAGTGAAATTCTTGAGTGTTGAATGTCCATCCCACTTCTCTGAATTGTCTGCAACATTAATTAAGTAGGTAATGTTCAACCGTCTTTGTTGAAACAGTTTGAAAACTAAACATGACATTTGATTTAAAAGAACAAATATAACTTTTTTCTTGCACATTTCTGACTTTTGGATACATTTAAGGATTAACAATTAAGGATTTTAACTTTATGCTCATAAATTGTTTTAAGAAATGTTCTTATGTTTTTTTACTTTTTTCTTGTCAAATTTAGAGATTTTGTCATAATTTTACACCTTAACCCTGGTAGAATGTTGACTTTTTTCATATTTTATAACTTTATTCTCATGTATTTGTTATGGTTCCCTAATTCTCTGTTGTAGGTCAGAAAACAAGAAGAAAAAACACGGACAGAAAAAGATTCATTCTGGTTCCACAAGAAGGCATCAGTGGTCATGTAATAAATTCTTGAAAATACAGGTGTTGACGTATGTAGCTATGACTCTCTACAGATTTTTTAATTACTTTAATTTTGAAGTAACTGTAAATTTCACACTATTAAGTGCTTTAACAAAAGAGCAAAATTGACCAAAAAAAACCTCAAAGAAACTGCTGCTCCAGCACTTTATTACAACACTTTATTTACTCACCGTTTCAAATTTGATCCGACACATCTTCAAATCTTTGGTGTAACTGTATTTTAAATAATTAACTATCAATACTTTTTTTCAATACAGCAAAAAGTTATTTATAAAAAATAAATAACAATATGAGTTATTTTTACTAGAAAGTTTTAAAAATTAGATAAACTTTTTTCCGCCAAAAGTGTTTTTGAGATTTATGGAAGCAGCCATTTTGAAATGAGTAGGAAAAGCCCTTCCACTGTCCCTAGTGGAATGATGATAAACTACAGGGCACAAAACAATGACAAAATGATCCAGTTTTTAAGGGTAAATTTTGATCACACTAATGAGATAGGGATTTCAGAAATGCGTGTCTCAAATGTGATATAAAATGTTATATAGGTTAAGGTTTTGCAAAGTTTTAAAGAGATTTACCACTGTAAACCATATTTGTTGATTAAATTCACAGATTTTAGCCCTCAACAGCCCAGCAGAGTGTTTGTGCCCCACCATACGTTTTTTAGTGCTGCAGGTGGTCTGTTTGAGAAAAAAAAGATTGCAGTTTGGCATATGTTGCAAAAAATCAAAATAAAAAATACAGAAGCTTGTAGTGTTGTCAGAAGTGAGAACAGGAGGTGTCCTTTTGTGAAAACAGGAAGAAATCGCCAACAGATCAACCCTCCAAGGAGAGCACCATCACTTCCCGATTCTGAATTCCCCGTTCTTCTGAGGAGACAAAGAAAACCTTTAGCACTCATTGCCTGGACAGCAATAACACAAAACACTCAAAAATCCATGCTTTTATTGTTAAAGTGTAATATTTTTGTGTTTTATGTTACACCATCTTATTGCGAGGTGCTGTGACCCTTGTTTTAATGTGACTTATTACAGATAAGTGAGCTGGCACCCAGAATATTTTTGTTTCTGTAACAAGCCACAAATCAGGCAGGAAGGGTGTGTGCTGAGTGGTTTCCTCTCTAGTAGCTTGACTGATCAGAGAAGGCGGAGAGTATGTTCTCACTGGGTTTTTGTGGTGTGAGTTGTGCTACCAGCCCTAGTTGGCTTCACAGCATCAAGCTCGATGTCGTGAAGACCTAAAACAGAAAGGAAGCAAGGTCCTGCTTGACAGCTGCAGCCTCTCTGTGGCCTCCACGAGTTGAGAAACTCACAGCAACTGCAGCTTGTCCATGTGACTGAGCTTCCGCTGCCTGCCTGCCTGCTTCCGTGAAGAGTACAGACGAGGGGGCATCGGTATTCGAGTCGGAGCAGAGGAGCGCCGCAGAACCCTCTCTGCAGCAGGAGTCAACCAGCGATATGATTAGGGGATCGACCCTCAGTGGCTCGGGAAATCCACACTTAACCACCAGGGTAAGCAATGCAATAGGAATTTTTTCATCCCCATTCACTAATAAAATAAAAAAATTAAAAAATAACTCATTTGAGCTGCACTCTTGAATGATGTGCCCTTGAGCATGCAGAGCACATCTGCTTTCAACAGATGCCATATAGGCAAGTTTGTAATTATAGTCTTTTTTCATGCCATTATGACTTTGATCCAATCATTTAGTTGAATGTGTTTTGAAATAAAATTATTTATTAGTTGGTTTATTCATAAATAATAACCATGTTCAGCAACAGGCGTAGAACAATGCGTGACTTAAGTGCACATACAGGTGAATCTAACCACAGTGAACAGTGGAAACTCGTAAAAGAAATGTAAAAAAATCAACAAGCTACATCAAAAAGGGGAAATGTTTCAGGAAAAATAGAAAAAATGTATGTATTCAGCAGAATTTCAAACATTCATTCATTTTCCAATCCGCTTTATCCCTTTCGGGGTCACGGGGTTGCCGGAGCCTAACCCGGCTACTCATGGGCGAAGGCAGGGTACACCCCTGGACTGGTCGCCCGTCTGTCACAGGGGCCACAATCACACACCCATGCACACTCACATCCACACATAGGGACAATTTAGAGTAACCAATTAACCTATGAAGCATGTTTTTGGACGGTGGGAGGAAGCCGGAGTACCCGGAGAAAACCCACGCATGCACGGGGAGAACATGCAAACTCCACACAGAAAGGTCCCCCAGCCAGGACTTGAACCGGGAACCTTCTTGCTGTGAGGCAGGAGCGCTAACCACTGCGCCACCGTGCAGCCCTATTTCAAACATTGTTGCCTAAAATTTAAAGCCAAAAAATAGCAAGCCAAGACAAAGCACAGAATATAATTATTTGATGTGTAGATTATAAAAATATTTTTAGAGATATTCTATTTTAAGATCAAATTGATGAAACTTTGACACTTTATGTAGAACCAATAATTTTATAAAACCTGCTCAATCATAATTTTTATTATTTCCCACAATCCCAATGATGTTTTATATCGTTTGCAGCCTTAATAATGTAATGAGACCAGATGTAGGAGATAAAATAAACTTAAGTATTTTTACTGTGAAAAACCTTGTTTGTGGTAGTTTCTTGATTTCCTTTTAAGATTTGATCAAATTTTCAGGGCATTTTAAAAGTGTTTGGTACCCTTGGGGTATGAATAATTTCAAGTATGTTCATCTGTGTTCTTCATGTCTCAACTCTTGCTGGGACACAAGGGTTTTTGTTACATTGAAGCTAGGAAATATCAATAAATGTGAGTTAAAGATAAGTACAATTTCATAAAAGTATTTAATTAAATTTAGAAATTCAACAATTTTTATGGTACATCATGCTATACCAAACTTTACCAAAATGTAGCAATTTATTGTTATAATAACCTTTTTTTTAAGAATACTAGTAAAATTCAGTGGACATTTAAATAAATTCATTCATTTTTTGTGTCTTTTATTTCTTCAATTTTTCAGAAGGAAATGATAAAATGCCAGTCCACAGACTTACTCCTGTTCTCTGCTTGTTGTCCATCTGGAGAATCCTGACCACGGTCTCCAGTCATCCCCATCTCGGCCCCTGTCAGCTGGTAAGAGGTCTTCCTTCCACGCCATAAGAAGTTCACCAAAGGAACAAAAAATATAGTGCATGAAAATATAGAGTTTTTTTTATTACAAAAACTGTTCTTGTGGAATCCTACAACAGTTATCAAATAAACCAATTTTTTAACTTTAATACCCAATGTTTTTACTTAAAATTCTTTTAAAAATATTCCTTAAAAATTAGTTTCTATTGCCTTTTTTAAGGCTGGTGTTGTCTGGAGAACTAATTTTCAGGTAAATATTTTTACAGGAAGCAACATAGTGTAAGTAGTTAATATTACTGACACGGTCAGAGCATATCAGCTAAGAAATTAGTCAACTTTCAACAAAGTTTTTTAAAATTTCACTTAACGCAAAACAAATCCAATCATTTCAGTCACATACCTTCATACCAGGTAAAACTTTTCACAAAATGCTCTCAAAATTCAGGTGTGTTAACCGGAAAAAAAATTCAAGCTAAAATGTGATGCGAGGAGGATTTTACAGTAAAAAATTTGGGAGTCTGAACTTTGTTTGCAATGAGGCGCTTTTACTTGTTCCTAAAAGTGTTAGCAGAATTTTTTTTGTTTTAGCAAAAAAACAGAGCGGAGAGCACAACATTTAATTTAATTGAATTTAAACTTTAACTCCTTCAATATGTTGCTAATTTATTTGCATGCATTTAATCCAGGATTCCACTTAGTTTAGCATAACGTTGAACGTAAAAAAACTGAATAATATATATTTTAAAAATTTGATATAAATTTAGACATGAAGGGATTAAGATTAAGGAATGTATGTTGTTTTTTTTTTAATAAAAGTTGGATTTGCACTCACACTATTCTAAGATAGTTGGCTTATAAAAACTTGAAGTCAAAAGTAGCCTACATTTAAAAAAATGTCTTTGTCCAATTTAGTAATCATATTTAATTTATTGTTTCTAAACATGTGTTAGGAATGTTAAAAGAACTTCCAGAAAATCTAAAAACTTTGAAAGAGAATAGAAGAAAAAAAAAACTGTCCGTTTCGAACCCCTTTTGCGGGGTTTGATGTGCAAACTAAGCACCAAAAGAAACATATTTGTTAAACTTTCCCTCCCCAGCTGTGAGACGCTGTGCTACATCAGCTTTGTTTAGATGCAGCCAACAAATAAAATCTGATGCTTAAAGGCATCGTAAGATACCAGTGTGATACCAGCCCATGCATAGCAACACATACTCATGTCTTCTTATGTTTCTGTGCAGATGCAAAGAACAGCCCTCTGCAATAATCGCAAGCTTTCATCTGTACCTGAAGGACTTCCTGACAACACAGAGGAGCTTCAACTCAACTACAATGATATTGTAACACTACACAACAAGTCTCTTCTACGCTACCCCTCACTAACCACCCTGAGCTTAGCTTGCAACAGCCTGGAGAAACTAGAATCAAACACTTTTCAAGACTCTAAACTGTTAGAAAGCCTTAACCTTGCAAACAACAACCTTAACAGTTACTATCAAGAGAGCTGCCTTGCAATAAAATATCTTCCAGCTCTGAGATTTCTAGATCTTTCCGAAAACAAGCTTGAGGATGACATGGCTTCCACCTTTCTTCAGAATCTGACATCAATAGAGTACCTCAACTTGTCTGGAAACTTTCTGAGGAGATTAGACGAGACCTCCTTCAGGGATCTGCACCACCTCAAAGAGCTTGATCTCCAGCAAAACCTCATGTTTGAAATCGATGGCGCCTTTGAGAGCAATCCAAACCTCCGGCGGCTGAACTTGGCTTTCAACTATCTGCCTTGTCTGACCGACTTCCACATGACCCAACTAGTCGTCCTCAACGCTAGCCACAACTTCATTGAATGGTTCATCTCAAGGCAGGATCTGAACAAGACTTTCCAGCTCGAAACTCTCGATTTGTCAGATAACAGGCTCATCTTTTTCCCGTTCTTGCCCAGTCAGAGTAAATTACGCAACCTGTACCTGTCACACAACACTCTGAGGTTCTATGAACACCTGTCCGACAATGCTACGCTACCCAACTCATCCTCGACCGTGGAGTTCTACAATATAAATAAGGACCTGCACAATGTGACTGCTCAGCTGTGGAACAATAGCCTTCTTGGTGACATTTCCACCCTCGAGATTTTAGACCTAACGGCCAACAAGGTGGAGTATTTTCCTCAAGGGTTCATCTGGAAAATGGCAGTGCTGTCAAGACTTCACATGAACACAAACTGCCTGAAGACCTTAAATTTTACATCTGAAAATTTCTCCTGCAGCTTGTACGAGCTAGACGTTAGCAACAACCACCTCAATCAGATTTCGGCAGACAATCAAACACTTGCCGCTCTTGGAAATCTGACATATTTTAACCTGAGTCGGAACGATCTCAAGATGATTCCCTTTGGATTTTTCTCATCACTGTCTAACATTCGATCGGTGGATCTCAGCTACAACAACATTGGTGTGTGCCCTACAAAGACAGCAACATTTACCAACACTTTCTCGGATTGTGTTAATTGGCAGAACATTGTTTCTTTGAGGCAGCTCCACGTCAAAGGATGCAACCTTCAAACAATCCCAGCGTCTGCTTTTGCTGGACTGTCGCTGACACACTTGGAGCTGTCCGATAATCCAGGGGTCATCATGCGAGATTCCTTACAAAGTCTGGGTGAGACACTGCAGTATCTTGGCCTAGGAAACACTCAAATCCAGAACCTCGACTTTTCAGCTTTCAGAAATCTGAAGTCCCTATATCTTTCAAGGAACTTTCTTTCCCAAATCCCTCAATCACTTCAAAGTGTTGACCTGAAAGTGTTGGACTTGTGTGACAACAATCTGTCGTCGATTCCCTCTGGTCAGGCCCACGTGCTAGCCTCAAAACTTCATACAATTTTCCTTACAGGAAATCCGTTCAACTGCTGCCAAACAGAATGGTTCAGAACATTTGACACAACAAAAACAGTCACCATCGTTTCTCGGTCAGAAATACAATGTAAGGACATCTTCCAAACACACAGAATAAAGGATTCCCAAAGGTTTTCGTGTCAGGAAGCAAGCAAATCTATGTTTTGGTACATCCTGCTGTTCGTTCCCATTTTCCTGTCTTTTGCAGGAATGGCTATCATTGTCTTCCTTGCCTTTAAACCCAAGTTACTACAAAAGTCTTTCAAAAAGAAGTACTTAAAGCCAACATCTTACTGATACCCCCCTCTGAATTCTTTGTTCAACAGTATGTTAATGAATCTAAGTGTAAAAAAACAATAAAATGTTTCTTTTTCAACAAAAATGAGGATTTAAATGCAATTCAGTCACTTTTTTTAGATTGCTTAATGAGTTGTGGATCAGAACCAAACAAAACCGGATTCTGAAGAGTAGAACTGTGTATGTGTGCAAAGACATGCAAAAGTAATGTGATGCAAGCTTTTGCTATAAACAGCAGAGGAAACTTGAAATTTCCTGTTTTGATGATGTGCAGCAACTGCCCAGTTCTGTATCTCAAAGAGGAGGGGTTGCGGTTTCCTTCCCATCACCGAGACAAAGCAGCATGATCAACACCAGATTCCAGAAGGGGGGAGGAGACTGGTATTGACCCTATGATCCTCCCCCCACCAATGTCTTTGATTCTCAATCAGTCAGGTAACAAGTTCCGATCTTTAAGCACACATATCAGTGTGTCTTTATCATAAAACTGATCAATGTTGAAAAAAAAAAAGAAAACTTTACGACTCTGCAGAGGTTGCCGCTCAGAAGTCGGGTGGCACGTAGTATTAGCACACAGCTATACACAGTGCTGGGGCCTAACCAGAGAGTAACCAAAATACCACTGTGGTGATGCGCCGGGTCATGGTGGTTGGAACATAAAAAGAGAAACCAGAATGAAGCTTTACCAAAGCCTCAAAACATTATTTTTTTTTCTCAAAAAACCTCTGCATGACATTTGAAGTTGCTGCATGGCGACAATCCAAACTTCACCTGCGTGAAGAAAAATAAACAGAAATATGACAGATCAGTAACCAATAGCTGATGAGCTGTAATGACAACAACTTTTAGGCGTGAAGGTTTAAAGTCTTCTAATTTGATAAAGGATGTGTGAAGAGTGACTCATCTGTGGGACTGGATTACTTTTTAACTGGTGTCATGAGAACAAACAGAACATTTGGGTCAAACTAAAGTTCTCAACTTTTATTTACAAAGTTACAGTCAGGTAGAAACCCAATCACTTAGCTTATCTATTGGGGGAAAGGAAACTACTTATTAAGAAGCATTTTTGGTCCAAACCCTCAAAAATATTTGTGAGAGAAAAAAAGGAACTTCTGCTGACACCAAATCATTTGAGGAAGGGCGTTTGTTACCGGCCAGATTGGGGGTTTAAGATGAATTTGTTTTGATTACTCAGCCACATTTGGTGAAATGTTGAAAGATGGATTTAGAAACAAAAAAAGACTAAATAAATAGAATGAGAAAACAAAAAATAAAATAATACCAGCTGGACTTCAAACTGTTAACATTCAAAGTAACTGCACTATGCATTTATTAAGATAAAGATTACAAACTATTGCAAAACTAGGTCTACAGTTTTGTCCCTGGTGTCCTTTGACAGCTCCCCATCCAGAGGATGCAGTCTGACTGTTTAAGGGTGTGAACAGGTGTCTTTTTTACAAATACCGGTAGCCAGTTAAAACATTAATAAAGGTAAAAAGTGGAGGTTAGAAGAGCTTCTTAAAGAAGAAGTAACAGGTTTTTTTTAGACATAAATACTTTCTGCACCAAAGTCACAGCGTAACTTCAGGAAGTCAAGTTTCTCATTTGGTATAGTCACCAATGACCTCTGACCTGAACCTCATAGAGCAGGGGTGTCAAACTCCAAGCCTTGAGGGCCAGTGTTCTACATGTTTTCCAACCAACCTGCCGTTGAAGCTCCTTATTGGTTAAGCACACTTGATCCATGTGATCAGCAGCAAATTCAACAGGATTTCTGGCAAACCAGCAGGAGGCCGGCCCTTGAGGGCTTGAGATTGACACCCCTGTCATAGAGCATGTCACAGCTGAAGCAAAGACTGGATGATTGGACCCCACCCCCAAGTAACCTGGCAGAACTTCATGCAGCACTTGTAGAAGAGTGGAACGCATTGTCTTAAGCTGCGTTTACACCGCCCTCGGCATTGCACGTTCAAGTGACCACTACCCATGAGACGTTTTTGTAAACACAAATATTTGCAGGTTTCAAGCTTCCACCATTCAAAAACATTCAAGTGTCACTACTCAAGTTTCTACAACCATTTTCTGGCTCTACATACAAAACGTGTGAATTAAACATGCCATGAAAGTTAAACCAGGTTAAACTTTGACCAGGGAATCAGATTTGGTGGTGACCTATGGATGACGTCCCTTTTAATTGACAAAAGCGCCAACCGTTTAAAAACAGATCACGAAGGAGAAATTATTTACTGCAGTTTGTATCCGGACAGAATTATATGAATCCAAGTCTGTCAATTCAATTCAATTTTATTTATATACCCCAATATTAGAACGCAGTTGTCTCAATGGGCTTTAAGTCGGTAATTGTACAAAAAAAAAGCATAGTCAATCAGAAAATATAAACAATAGCTGGTTGCAAAACTAAAAATATTAAGCAAAGCTGCCCTTGACCTTTCTTCTCAGTAAGAAAAAACAGATTTTGGAGAAAAAAAATTAGAATCCTCAAGGAAGTCCACATGAAGGAGGGATCCTCTCCCAGGACAGACAGGTGATACCAGGACTGTTAAAGAAGAATTAGCTTATCTAACCGTACAACTACATGTTTGAATAGTGTAGGAGATGGGCTTCATCCAGATGGAACTGACGGACAGCTATGGGTGCGAAACGAAATTTGGAATCTCTCCCACCATCCCGGAGGGGAGTGGGAAAGAGGGACAACATATAAATCGCACTGCACCAAACAGAGGCATTTGAAGCTGGCAAGACTGTCATATATCAGACCAGAGATGTGAAGGAAAAAGGCTGGAGCAAGATTCACGAGATTTACACCACTTGGACATTTTGCACCAAGCTTCTTTCAACATGCACTAGTATCAGGTAGGCTACCAACAGTCCAGTATGAACACCAAAGGCTAAACCAGTGTTCAAGAGCACGCATCACATACCCAGTGTAAACGTAGCTTCAGAAAAACACAATGAACATGAGACGTTACTGTCAAGCTGTCTTGTTGTAATGGTGGAAATACTTGCTAGTGGTTTTGTTATTTGGGGCTATCTTTATTATTGTCTTAATTTTGGGGGGAATAAATAATAAACTAATGAAAATGGTGTTTCTTCTCATATATTATTTGTGATTTCATGGTATCTTTTTACATATTTAATTTAAATTCAGACCAAACACAAAAAGTATTCATTTTCATTTAACAATCTCTTAACTTATTGTGAGTTGTCCATTTATAGGACTCACTTTATGAATTTTTTTTTCTAAAAATGATTCAATCCTGCCAACCCTTGTTTACACTGTCAACATCTGAAAACAAAAAAAGGAGATGAAAGAGGAAGTGCTTTCTTTCTGAACGGATAGGCTTATGTGTGAGAACTGGCGGGTCTTTATTTGGTTGACAGTGTTTACTGTAAGAGGCCGAAGGAAATCGTTTGCTTCTTCTGAAACCAGCTAGAACATGTCTTAATTGAATCAGAGCAGTAGTTTTTTTGGGGTCAGTCTGTTCCATCCAGACTGTCCATGTTGCTTTTTTGCACCTTATAAATTCTTAATTTGAATGAATAAAACGTAATAAGTTGGTGGTGTTTGCAGATGTGCAGGCAGCTTGAAGACGGGACTTCCTCTTCTGGATGAGGTTCTTTCATAGACCTGATCAGGCAGGAAGAATTTAAAAGCGCTCTAATGGACTGGTAGAGGTTATTGTGAAATGTTCTAAAGCAGTGTGGCTCAAGAGGAAATGCAGAAAGCTGCACATGCTAGGAGACAAAAAAAAATCTGTCAATGTGGGTTTCAGTTGCTTTAGCCAGAAATCTACTCCGATTATTTTAGGTAAAACTGAAATGGACTTTTTCTCATTCCTGTTGGTTCCATTTTTCACCTCCAAACTTGTGTAGGGACTCAACTATTTCAAAACACCAAAAAAATTCCAAATAACCGTTTTGATTCATGCCGATGATGATCTGGTTTTTGTTGCATGTGTTTCAAATCCTCTTTTGTGTTGGAACAATGTTGGATTTGCCCCAAAATTCCCCCACTTCCCACCTCAGTCTGTACAGGTTGCCCCTTAGTGGTTTCATCTGGAATCTACAAGCCCCAACACAACATTTTGAGATTTTTATTTCACAGCTGCGAGCTGTTGCATCAGTTACACACAAAACAAAAGCACTTGTATGATAGATAATAAAGTTCCCAAATTGCCATAAAAGTTTCTTTTTTTTTAAAAATGTTTATCCAAACACATTCAGAGTAAAGCGGCATGTTAGTAATAAACTGGTAAATATCTGAAATTTTAGGAATAAACAGCAAATCAAGAGGAAATAAATACTGTGTGCAGTTCTGCAGGGATACCTTACATACATGGAGTTACAGAGAGCAATGGTTTTCTTAAGTAAAAAGGGGGAGGAGTTTGTTTCCAAAGAAGCTTTTTAAAAATATTAAAGGTTTCACTCCAGACAAAAGAAGCCCTTTGTAGTATAAACGGACACCGCTCTGTAAGATAAGACAAACTAAATCTCATCAGTTTCAGCCTTAAGTGCTTTTTTTCTCTCCATACTTCAAGGGAACAGTTAGGTCAACATCAGGTACGCCTTGTAAACAAACACGGCTTTATAAAAAAAAAAAGAAAAAATTAAAGCTGGCACATATTTCAGCTTGAATTGCATCAAACACGTGGTTTAAAAAAAAAAAAAAGGCACTGCAAAAAAACGCGCGGGGGAGTGCGTCCATCTGCGTCACTTTCTTGGCGCTGACAAAGACAATGGATTTTCAAAAGAAGTAAGTGGGGGTGGAGGGGCACTTGTGTGCCTCAGTTCAGCAGCTCCAGGTAGGTGATGGGTACTTTGCCCTTCTGGCTCCCACGCTCTCCCATCAGCCAGTCTGAATCCATGCCAAAGACGCTGCTGACTGTGATCACCTGTCATAAAAAAGTTTTTTGTATCATTTTTTTTCTAATGTAAGCAGCTAAAGTTTCAATTTTAGCTCCATTGACTGTATAATAGAACTGGATGGAGTGGCCCCTCCCTCCTCATGTTCCAAACAGGAAGTACTCACTGGTTCCAAGAAGCCAAAATCCCATAGACTTCCAATGAGAAGTAAACAGCTATTACTCAGTCTCACTTTACTCAGCTAAACCTAATCTTTTTTCCATAATATTTTTCTTTATTGGAAGTTATTTCAATAAAGAAACCAATCAGATGCCTCTGAAGTATGTTGTCTCACATCGAATGTTCAAAAATGTTCGAAACATACGATTGATTTCTTGCTTGGCTTTTACTTCACTGAGATCAGCCATTGCACCAATCATATTGTGTCCCTACTGCAAACAGTTCATACCAAGTGTGGCCAGTTTTATTGTGACTGTCCGCAATAACTGCATAAAAACTTCTGAGTGGCGTTTATACTTTTCAAGCCGGATGCGATTGCCTCCAGCGTTTCAATGGTTTGGTATTATCAACATGGATGACATTTTGATATGCAACACTTGCTGAGTTGGCTAATGTGCAGGTACACATTGAGACAGGAGAGGCAGTGGTACGTTTGTCCCCTAGACAGAGGCAGGCAACACAGAGGCGAATTACATTCTCTAGTGCAAGATATGCATAGTTTACAAAATGAACAACGTGGATGCTGTCATCAGCTTGTGCCACATTTTGCAGGGTTTGGGCCAATTCCTTTCCCAAGACCATGTGACCACCTCGACCCTATCGGGCGTAACAAATGTTGTGCCCGCTTTCAAGTGGTATGGGTGTGGCCTTCCAGCAGGTTCAGACCCACAGACACCAGACCAATCGCTTACTGATGATTTCTGGCGGAATTGCGAAATAATGGTGAGTGTATTGACTTCATTTTGTTGCAGATGGAACCAAGTCATTTTCTATGGGTGATAACACAGTCACTCGCTCCAGTTCTCATATACAGCCAATGATTAGCCTCAAAAACAACATAATCTCTCTGAATGGAGGATATAGAACAACCATCCATTCAGCTTTACTGCATCAAGTGCTGCTTGGAGGTTTTGAGGCTCAGAAGTGGTTTGGGTTTCGCTCAGGAAGTTCCTGCTGGCAAGTTTCACATTTTAAGCACATGTGCTCACCTCGTCGGCCAGCAGGGAGAGTTCGCTGCTGCTGGCGGCGTCGTAGTCGTAGAGGACCCGGGCTTTGCGGCTGCCGCTGAAGCCGCCCGACGCGTTCAGGCTGCTGTGGCCTGCCGACACGCTGGGAAGGGAGGCCAAAACCGGGATGGTGGGAACCGAGATGCTGGCGCCGCTCGACACCTGGTTGTTGTTGGAAAATGACGAGGGGAAACTGGTGGGAGGGGAGGGGACATGATCAGCACAGGAACTGCCGCCAACTCAGAAGCCAAAATGAGAAGTTGAGTTCATCTTGAAGGAGAACTTCTGAAAATGTAGTTTTGAACTAGTTCTACTTTTTCCATTTTCAGCTGGATCAAAGCAGGTTTCACTTCCATAAAATGTTGAAAACTCCACTTTGGACTTTACTGCAACCAAATAAAAGCATGAAAACAACACTGCCAGCAGAATGATAGATGGCAGCGTTTACCTGCCCAGCTGCTTCTGCAGAGCCACCATGTACTGGTAACACTGAGCATAATAGGTGGTTTGGGCCTCCACAAAGTCGTTCAGGCAGCGGAGGTGATGCGCCTGTGGAAATGCAGGGGAAGAGTTGAGAAACGGCGGTCCCATCGAGCTCTGGGTGTTGATGGGTGACATACATGGGTGCTGCTGACGCCCTCTAGAAGCAGACGTGTGATCTCCGCCTGTCGATCGAATTCACTCTGGGTCATTCTAAGCTCCTGCTCTGCCTGCAGGAAAAGAGACTTATTTTACAACACAAACACAAAAAGAACCAATTTTTTTCAAATATCCTTTTTGAACTTTGTTTATATTTCACCGAGTAATTTAGGAGGGATTTGTCATCATATGTAAAATTTTTCAGTTAAATTGTGCTTTTATTTGTTAAAATAAAAAAAAATGTAAATTGTGTTTTTGGTGTTTTTAACATGTGTGGCATTTTTCTGATGATAATCAGCAATTAGGAGGGGAAAGAGGGACGGGGCTGCTCCACACCAATGGTCCTGTCCACAACTTAGAGGTGAATTTCTGATGAACTACTGCCACCCCGCAGAAACTATAACTACAGGGTTTTTTTTCTAAATCTTGGTTAACTGCAAAATCAGAATTAGAAGACCAATGTCGACGCTTTTGAAATTGATCAAAGCTGATTAGAGTCATTCTTTAAAACTGTATTTTAAAATCATTTTTGAAATAATAAAAAAATCAATATGCAATGTAGTGCATGTAAAGTACAGCAAGATTTTGTGCATTTTTAGTTTTTTTTATTATTTTAGCAGGATGAGGAGATCTTTATTCAAACATGTAGTTGTAGATTTAGATAAGCTAATTCTTCTTTAACAGTCCTGGTAGATCACCTGTCCGTCCCAGGAGAGGATCCCTCCTTCAAGTACGCATCCCTGAGGTTTCTTATTCCAAGATAATTTTTTTTTTTTTTTTTTTTTAAGTTTTTCCTCACTGAGATAAAGGGTTCAAGGTAGGGGTTCTCAAAGTGTGGCCTGCGGGAAGACTTCATGTGGCCCTCAATAAATCATAACTGATGGTTATTAAATCAGCTGTACATTGCTTGGAAAAAATACTTTTTGTTTTGTGGTTTCTGGCGACATCTGCAGAAAAAAAAGGTAATTTCACCCAGGTGTCAATGGTGCAGTGTATTAATTTTACCATTAGAAGGCAGACAACATTTTCTATGCCAGTGCCTCTACGAAAAAAAAGGAAAGACCTTGACAACGACAGTAGAAATGGAGTCACAGTGTTAGGTTGAGCGGGATTTGGAGAAAGAACCAGAACAGGGTCCTTCGAAAGAAAAAAAACCATTGTGTTGGCGAGAAGAAAAGGCGCTTTCTATGGGGTAAGGAAACTGTCAAAAAGAAACGTATTCATAAAGAAAAAGTTGTATTCATAAATACAAAGTTGTGCACAAAACTTTTTTATCTACTTTTCTACAGAGCTGTGGCTATCAGGATAATGTTCTCATTATGGTATCAATAAAATTCCTAAAATTTCATTTTTATTTTATTTAAAAAAAATAAACTTTAACACACATACGCAGTTGGAAGAATCGATGCTCCGGGACTCGATGTTTATGTCTGTGACCCCGTGACGTATTTTTGACAGCGATTTAACAGGAGAAATTCTTATTCAAGACAAAGAAAAGTCGTCTTCAAAACAGTCACGTGAAACGTAAAACTAAAGGTTGTACTCATATTTTTCTGCAAAGTTGTGCACAAAATCTAAATTAGTGCACAACTTTGTATTTATGAATACAACTTTTTCTTTATGAATACGCTTCTTTTGACAGCTATTTTACCTCACAGCTTTTAAGCTAAGTGGATAAATGCTTACTTTGTCATACCTCATGAGCTGGATATGCTCTGGCTTATGTTATGGTCTGTTAACTGTACAAATGACACCTGGTCATATATTTATTTTAAATAAAATGTTTCTGTTTATCCTTTTTTTTTTTTTTTTTTTAACCAAAATTGGCCCCCAGTCCAAGGTCAAGCTCTTAATTTGGCCCTCCTCTGCAAAAACTTTGAGAACTCCTGGTCTAATAGCACGGATTGTAGTTTAGCTTAGTCTGTTTAGTTTAGCCACAAGCTATTGTTTATATTTTATGATTGACTTTGCGTTCTTTTTATACAAAAACCAGTGTGAAGCCCATTGAGACATCTGTATTCTGTGTACATGGATCTAGTCATCTACAAGTGGATGCATCAGGATGGTGAGGAGCTTGTGACCTGCCAACTGTAGCACCTACATTACACCAACAAGTTTTTCAAACAGCATTTTTTGTTTGCTCCTGATTCACAATGACTTGAATAAAGAAATGCTATTATAAGCTTCATTTCCTTTACATATCTCCTCCATTGTCAGAAAAAATGTGAAAAAAACCACAAGAAAACGTAATTTTCATAGGAGTCGGTCTTTAAACAAACTGGATTTTAAACTGAAAGCTTCTGCAGAGTGTGAATCATGTCCGTGTATGAGTGTAGACAGACAGCAGCTGCTATATTTACCACAAGGGGGCGTGTTTTTTATATTTAAAAAAAAAAAATTTAAATCAAAGATTGCTCCAACATTCCACTCACCTCTGTCATTTTCTCTGCTCACATCTGCAGCTTAGAGTTAAAAAAAAAGAATAACAGTGACTTAGGAGTTAGAGCTGCAGCTGCTGTTGAGCCAACACACTGCGCTGCCATGGTTGTAAGAATGTGAACCAGCGACATGCTTCGACAAAAATCCCACATACAAGCTGATGGACCGAGCGATCTTTATGAAAGCAAATCGCTCACGTATGCAGCTATCGCTACTACCATCGCTGCATACTTGAGCGATCAATTTATTTAAAGCTGTTTACATCCAGAAAAACTGAATTTGACTGCTGGGAAATGTGGACATTAAAGCACAGATGTGCAGCTCAACTGCAGGACTGCTAAGAGTGTGAAGCTTCAGAAGGAACTGCAGCACTGAAGCGCACAGAAAACATTACACTAGAGTATAAAAAAAAAAAACTGTAAAACAAAAGGAAAGATGAGGAAAAATAAAATATATGAGGAGGAGGATTCGTTTTCTTAGGTCAGATCCTTCAAAAATGCTGTTTTATCTGAAGACAGAACAGGTAAAAATACTTTAACAAAACCTTTCTGACACTGAAAGGAAAATTAAGTTTGTAACACATAATGAAGTTCATAGTCCAGTTTAAATCAGTGTGACTCCAGAAAAGTAACAGCAAAAGAGGTAAAACCGAGAACATAGTGAGAACAAAAAGGGAACTCCTCACTTCCTATACCTCCTCATGTGACTTCACGAGAGTCGCATGAGGAGAAACTTTTGTGTAACTGTGTGCGTCAGTGTGCGTGTCCATCATGACTTGGTCATTTTTAAGACCAAATTTGAGACGGATCAACCGAAAGCAATTAGGAATTTTATTGGTGCGTTATCTTTGTGTGCAGGCATGTTGTCTGAACACGTTGTGTACACGTTTTTGTTTGTATCTTTGTGCGAGCATTTCTGTGTTTTGTATTTGTGTGTGCAAATGCATCTGTGTAAATGTGTGTGCATTTAGTGTGTACACACACACATATTGTGTGCATATTCTGTTTATGCATGACGTGTGTGCATGTCTGTGTGTTTTTGTTTGTGCATCTGTGTGTGTGCACACTGAGCGCCTGCAAGTTGTGTGTGTGAATGCTGTTTGTGCGTTATGTGTGTCCACATCTTTGTGTGGGTGTGTCTATGTGTGCATGTGTCTGAGTCTATTTCCATGTTCATGCATGTATGTGCGTGTACTCACAGCAGCTCTAGCATCGGTCATCTTGGCTTTCTTTAGTCTGGTTTTGGCTGCATCCAGATCCAGCCGTTTCACTTGAAGCAGTTTCCGCTCTTTCTGATAAAAAACATAAAATAAAAATGTTTAGTTGAAAAAAAAAAAACACTCTCTCTCTCCCGACTGCTGGTCACCAATCACGGGGATAGCAGGTGCCGCTGCCCACTGGACCACTCTAAAAAATCGCAGATCAGAGCGGGCCGGTGGGCTGACCAACCATCTCCGCTCTGTGGGTTCATGTTCGCCGCGGAGAACCTCTGCCGTGAGACCAGACCAGAGCGGGGAGGGTTACCTGGACGGGAAAGAGCCCCGTGTCTGAGACGCCGTCGCGGGACGGGCTGCAGAGATGAACTGTTCAATCCTGGAAAATATTTTTATTTTTAAAAGTACAAGTGCTGTAAAAATCCTATTAATTAGCCGGAATTTCTGTTAAAGAAAGTTGGAAAATGTCAAGTTTCACCAGATCTTATTCACAATCTAAGTTCAGAGCGGCTGATAAGAAAACTCTGATGACCCAGCATTCCAGCAGCATTTAAACCCATCACATCCAAAGTCACGCACAAATCAAGGATTATGCACGCACAAACCTAAAGTTACGCACA
>BSAI01000108.1:39884031-39907319 GCA_036245035.1 Adrianichthys oophorus
CACAAATCAAGGATTATGCACGCACAAATCGGAGTGATACTTATTTCTCTCCATATAAGGCTTTCTAGAAATCTGTCCCAGATCTGTGGGGCATAGAATCTGAACGCAGATTCTTCATGTTTGGTTTTGACTCTAGGAACTGGCAACAGATCGGATCCAGACGACCAGTGAGGTTTGGCTGGTACATACTGGGTCAAAAGGTCAATCATGTATTTGGTGCAAAACCATTCAAAGTAGGATAACCTTAAAGTCTATCCTCTGGCAGACAGGCAGACAGGCAGTCAGTGTAAAGACCTCAGAACTGGACTGATGTGATCTACTTTTTTGGTTCCTGTGAGAACATGAGCAGCAGAATTCTGAATAAGATGCATTTTCCTGATAGATTTTCTTTTTTGTAAAAACACTGTTACAGTCGTCAAATGACTAAAGATGAAGCATGAACTTGTTTTCCAGGTTTTGCTTAGATCCTCACTCCTTGAAATATTCTTAAGGTGATAGTTGGCTGATTTGGTGACTGTCTTAATGTGTTTATCAAAATGTAGGTCAAAATTCATGACTACACTCAAGTTTCTGGCCTGGTTGGTGGTTTTTAGATGAATAGATTGAAGCTCTGTAGTGACCTCCAAACGTTTCTCTTTAGCCCCAAAGACAATAACCTCAGTTTTGATTTTGTTTAACTGAAGTAAGTTGTGACACATGTCCTAAATTACATGATGGGTGTTTTCATGCATTTGAGTTCACGCATTCCTGGTTTGATTCAGTTTTCAGACTTTCATTGTTGACTGAAGTAAAAACCTGAAATTAAGTCTCATGTTGCCAAAACTGGAAGAGAAAATCTCTAATTGACATTTCAGTGTTTATCATCTAGTGTGTTGTGGATCTACTACACAAAGACTAAGTCATTCGTCAAACTCACCAGGATGGTTTTAAAATCGCCTTCCAGAAAATTTCGAAAAGGTGTAAGGAAGTTGATGGCAGCACTCTGGATGAACTCGCGCTCGGCTCCGCCAATCTGCTTCTGCGTCTCGCCGCATTTTATCAGAGCATTTCCTGCCACGGTCAGCACAGGGACAACAATACACTCAACACAGAGCAGGAATGGGAACTTGAAGGACCCACAATGCAGCAGGAAATGAATTCTATAGCAGACAGTTGGAGCCAAAGGATAGAGATATCCAAAAACTGTCAGTAGATAGGAGAATATTAGAGCCCAGAACTGGTTACAAAAACGTTATGAACTGATTTGACTAAAGATGAAGGGAAAATAACAAAACCAGCAGGAAACAACTGAGACTTAACAGCAGAATTCAACAAACAAAGACATAAAACAATAAAAAGGCTGCAGTTCTTTTATTTATTTTTTTACACCAAACTGGACACAAAGTGTTAAATTCTGCAGTAATTTTTCACTTTTCTAGCATTTACTTACATAATTGTTGCCTTTTTAAAGTAAAGCAGCTCAAAACAGACCAACTGTGTCATCAACAGATTCTGTTCAAATAAAGTTTTGGTTTTAATATCCAGTGAAAAAAAACAGCTTAAAAAAACCCTGAAGACTCCGGATGCCAATGACGCAAAAAAGAAAACAATCACAGCACTGTTGTTGTTTATAACAAGCTTTTGGAGACAGACCACTTTAATTAATCCTTTTTCAAAAATAAAACTTTATTTCTTCTATATTTTATTGGACGATCACATTTACGACAACAAATATTTATTTGCTGGCATACTAGTAAAAATTGGGGTTTATTCCCCTCTGCAGCAGAAGAAGCTGTTTAACCACAGACAACCTTCATGACAGACGGCAGGTCAGAGAACGCCACTCACCATATGCAGTTCCAGGACTGAAATCACTCCCTGACTCAATCATGGACTGTCCCAGCAACTCGTGGTTGTTCATTCGTGTGGGAGCCTTTTTCTCCAGCTTCTCATACACAAATTCCTCCAGTCGGACATCTGCAGATGGTAGTGTCCAAACTTAATTATAGAGTCACGAGACTTGTGTGGGAAAACCAGCAGCAGCCTTCATTTCATCACAAAAACAGGTTCATTTTTTTTTCTGTTTCTTTCCATGCACATGCAAAGGAATTTTTATAAACTCATCTGATGCCGCTTGTTTGGTATTAAAACAGCGCGTGACAGACAGAGACAGCGTGGGGTATTTAGTGGTGCTGGGTTTTGTGGCGACACTACACAGCTAAATGGAGTTGCATAAGACCTGGAACCAGCAGATGTTCTACCCATTTGGCTTCTGATGTGGTTCGAGCCTCAGTGAGACAGTGTCAGTGTGAAGGCAAGAATGTCCACAGCTGAGCTCACACTCCTCTAAAACACCAACCAACACAATCTGGACACCCCCACCCCCCGTAAAAACATACTCAAGATGTAGACCTTTTAGGCCAGATTCAACTCTGATTGTAATATTTAGGCTAAAGGGGAAAAAAGATACATTTTAATGGAGCAGACACTATTTTATTCACTTAAAATAGTATTTAAAAACAAATTATAAGTACTTGTATTAAGTAACCATAAAAATAAATAATTAGAAATTAGTTTTACTATATTTAAGTATTTTCTTTTTGTTTACAGTGGGTGTTTAGTCATTAAAAAAGTCCATTATCAATAAAAATAAACATCCAGGTGAGGGTGGAGCCTATTTTATCACAGAAAATCCAAGCCGGTGGACAATAAAAAGATGGAAAATATGCAATATTGGTCTATTTTTTCCTAAACAATCTTGTAATCAAGATTATTGGTGCAAATCTACACATAAAGAGTCTTTGAGACTCTTTTTGAACGAAATAATTTCAGAGTTATAGAATGACATTAAAATGTTTGATTCGAAGCGTAAATAATAATGTTAGTGCCTGAAAAAATGTAAACATTAAAGTTCAAACATTTTGTGCACCCAGATGCCTAAAAATTTGAACTTTATTTACTTTTTCATTGATTAAATAAGGAAGCACTTTAAGTCCACAAAGTAGAATGGTTATCTTGAAAATTGCTATGGAATAACTAAAAACAACATCAGGGCATGGATTCTGTATTTATTATTAATATTTTCCCCAATAAACTCAGGATATGAGATTTAGTGAGATTCCTTAACTTAAGAGATTAAAGCAAACATGTCTGTCACCAAAATAAAAGCTCCAAATTGTTGACATAAGCTCTGACTAATGCATTACGGTGTGGTCTTACTTGGGTTGGGCTGCAGGAGGACTTCTGTCTGCTTCATGACCTTTTCTGTCCACTGCTTGGTGTTCTCAGCTCTGACCAGCAAGTTCTCCAGATGAGCGTCCAGCTCGGTTTTCTCAGCCTGGCCCAGTTTTTCCTCTGTAAACTGGACAGTGAGTGTTGAGCTGATGAGCTTTAAATATGACAAGTCCACTGTGATTTTGTCACGATTAGCAAGCATAAAAGGAAAGCTAACGGAAATAGAGGTTCGCCCAATGTGATTAGCATATACGGTTTTCTGGGGCCTTTATTCACGGTTTAGATATAAATTATGGTTTCGTTCAACAAAATAAACTACTGTCAAAAAACAATTCAATTCACAGCGTGTTAGACTAACTTTAGCAATAAAAGTGCTAATTAGCGCTACAAAATTAGCGGCGCTAATGTTAGCACCCCAGGAAGGGAGCTAACCCCTGTTAAATGATGAAGCTAACAGACTTCCCCAGTCTTTGAGTAAACTTACTTGTACCGCGCGGCTCAGAAAGGTACCGGCGTCTGCGGCTAACCGCTTAACATTGAAATCCATGGCGCAGATGTGAATATAAAATCCTGCGACTACAACAGGTTGGTCTCACACTCTAAGTGCCATCCCTAAAGAAAATGCAATTGAAGAAAAATTTCGTCGCTGGTCCACCCAGCTATTTAGCTAGTCAAAGATAGTATCATTATAACTCATTGGATGGCATACTTCGAGATGGATCCCTGTCGCACCCCGAGCTAAAAGTACTCGATCGATTTACGCAGGCGCGGATATGACGTCACTTCCTCTTGGTGGCTAACGTCGCATTAGCTAAATAATTTGTTTTATATTTACTTCCATAACTTTTTTGTACGTTTCTTATTTCAAGTTTGTTGTAATTTATTGAAAAACAAAATTAAAAAGAAAAGAAAAGAAAGGAGGGTGTTACAGACCCCCAATCATGTCAAAAGGAAAACGCTTTTACTCTGGCAACAGCACCACCTGCAGGCAAAACAATGGTGGACCTCACACCAAGAAGTAATACTATGGAGGTGATGTTTTAAAAGATCTGATTTTGTTAATTTTGCTCAATTACAATACTGACACACGAGGAAAAGAAAAAGAAAAACAGCAAACTAATGGTGGAATTCTGCTTAGGGAAAAGCTAAATATTTGCAATGTGAAAATTATATGACTTTTTTTTTTAATCAGGAAAAAGAAAACCCTCAGTGGAAGAGATAGCTTAGAGACATTTGTGACGCTGCTCAGAGGACAGCAGCTTGATTTAATAACTGCACTAAAATTTATTTATCTTAGAAATAAGTTCATCAAAAAAAGTGAGAGATTTGTTTGTTTTAATAAAATATGTTACTTGTTTATGTACCAAATAATTTAGCATCAAATTAATTTCATTATACATTATTTATTTATGCATAAAAGGAAGAATTATTGTTGTAAAAGTTTTTATATTGCATGTATAATTAAAATCGTTTTGGTAGGTAGGCAGGTCGGTAGTGCAGTACATTGGTAAGTAGTTTGGTTGGTTGCTCGATAGTACGGTAGTTCATTTGGTAGCTAGTTCAGTTGGTTAGTAGCTAGGTCACACATGTATTCCAACACTACGGCATCCCGGCATCGGTTTCGGTGCAGCGAGGAAACCTGGGAGGCTGCCCACATCCAAGTACGCCATTCCGTCCGTCGCTTCCAAGCAGAGGCTGACCGGCATCGTCGTGCAGGGCCTAAACCAGGGATGGGCAACTCCAGGCCTCGAGGGCCGCATTCCTGCATGTTTTCCAACATACCCTGCTCTGACATGTTCTAATTGGCCGGACACACCTGAAGCAGGTAATCAGTCATGAGTAGGGTTTGGATATCTGGAAATCCTGCACACACTGCGGCCCTCGAGGCCTGGAGTTGGCTATCCCTGGCCTAAACTCACGCCCAGCCAGTCGGTGTGACTGTCCACTCAGCACCTCCGTATGAAGCTGCCTTGCAAGAAGTTCAGTCCAAGGTTTGTGGGACCAAAATCATAAAACAAATCATGCTGTGTTGTTCCGATTAGCCTTGCCCCCAGAATACCGGATATTGCCAACCTTTTACATCTCCCTGCTCAAACCTGCCATTGGACCTCCTGATGGGGTCACGTCTCCAGAGTCAGTCAACACCATGGTGCCAACTTTAATAGTGGTTCTTTTAGAGGTTGCAGAGCCCTGGTTTAGCTGTTCCATTAATAACATCATTCAAAGTACACATATACACTCTTTATGCATATACATGCTGCATATGCTGGCAGAAGAATATTTACAATTAATCCATATCAAACTTTAACATCTTGTTAAACAACAAGTCAAAAGAACTTTAATTGAGATTTTACATATAATTCAAACTCAGGGTGAATTCAGACTGACAAAATTGTTTGGTTCGATCCGAGTACACGAATTTGTTTCAGAAAGATTGAGTTTGGTCTGTATTCAGACTGGCGTCTACGGCAGATTTCTGTTTCAGACCAAAGCTTGTAAACCAAACCAAGTGACTAAAGATCTCTTCGGTCATTGGCAGGAAAATACATGGTGGGACAAAACAACAAGAGAAAGCTGGAGGTGCAGCGCTTTAAAGTCCTCGTCGGGATGGTTAACTTCTCAAAACTTTATCTTTCGATTACCAGTTTTGAATGACAGGAACAACAATTTGTACGTGTTACTTTGGTACAGCGGAGGAATGCTGCAAGACGGTTACTGGCAAGAACCATCCTGTGTGTGCTTTAACTCAGAAGATGTTAGCAACTGCAGTACTGAGGAGACGTTAGCTATGAATGTAGGATAATAAGTGTTTATAATAAATTGATTGTCGGGAAAACAGTGAGAAACAATGTGTATCAGGTTAAAAGTTGTTTTAACCAGCCTGCATTCACACAACCGCATTTCAATGAGTTGCTGTGTCTCATTGTTGAAATACAAGCTACAAGCTAGCTTTTAGGATGAGGTCACATCAGAACGTGCGGTGTAACGATGTGACGTAATGTTGTAATTGTACTGCCATTTAAAATAATTTTATGTAACACAGTTGATGTATGACTACATTTATTTATAGACTTGACCTGAGCTCCCTCTTTCTTATTTCATATTATGACACATAGAAAAAAATGACGTTTTTTTGTTTGTTTGCATTTTATGTTTCGACTTCTATAAAAGAGAGTACCATCGCTTCTTGTTGGCCAATTAAAGCACTGGTGTAAAGGAATTGAATAACTATGCTGATTTTTTGAGGGGGAGATTCACTCCCCCAGATACATTTTGCAAATCTTTTCTTGTGCAAAAAAGGTATCTTGGAAGTGAAGTCAGGCAGATTTTTAGAAAAACAAAAACACTCTTTAGGTCTGGTTGTGATTATGCCAGAGTGGGGGTGCTACCTGCTGTGTGGGAGGAAGTCAGGGAGAGGGAGAAATCAAATGACTTTGCCTCTGCAGGCGTCCAACATACCGTTAGCTGCAATCTCTGCCTTCGACCTGCGTTCCATCAAACTTTTATTCATGTGAAATAAAAGCTGCACAACTGTAACTGTGGGCTTAAAACAATTTTTATGGTCAAGGTAACAAGGGAGGTATAAATAGTTACAAAAACTGAAAATCTTTCTGTTTTTCACTGTCTATCAAGCTGCCAATCCTGCCTACACAGTACTTTTTTCTGTGAAGAAGTTAAGACGGGGACAAATCTTTCCTAAATGTTGGGGTGGAGGCATTGAACAAGTCAGCAGACTGCAGAGTAGAGCGGACCCTCTGAGGAAGGTGTTGGTTGTTCCAGCAGTAAATCCACCCGTCACTGCTCTTTCACTTCACCATAACATAGAGCACTCTGAGAAATAATGAGAGAACCCTGCTCTGAGTTGACGAAAAGGATTTTCCATTGCTCCCTGATATAAACAACAGAACAGAAGCATGACAAGAGCAGAGAAGTCCAAGAAAACCCCAAAGCCTGCACAAACTATCACTTGCTTACATGATGGAGCTTCTGACAGCGCAAATGGATTCAAGTTTCATTCAGCACATGACTTTTGAATGCAACTGTCATTAGCTGCTGCTGCCAAAGAAAACACATCTGTAATGTGAAAGTCTGTGAGGATTGTCTCCCTTAATGCAAATGCAACATGGGCCGCTGTATTTACAGCTTAGCAGAAGCTGCACTACACGTCTTGACTCTTGTTGACCACACTTTTGGCCAGCTCCAACAACAGAGGGAATCTGAGCGTTCTCTCCTTCCATGACTCCGGAACTCCCTGAAGACCGGTCTGAAAAACACATGAGGCAAAAACGCTGATTCTTTAGCATAAATGAGCTGAAACACTTTCCACAAACACTGAAAAACAAAAATTTGCAGGAATATGTATCAAACACAGCTTCCATCTTGCATAATTCTTCAACAGTGGTTAGGTTTGTATTCTAAAGAACAGACTTTTCATAGGGCACAGCAGCTATAATCTTTTTGGCATTTTTAAAGACCCATTCCAATCATCTTTTGATCTATTTTGGTCTTTAAATTATAATCATTTCTTTTAAGACAAAATCAACAAACCTGTATCATTTTCAAGGAAATAGTTTCTGCAGAGGAGTTTATGAGAAATTTTCCGTGAATATGGGCAGAACCTTTGGAGCAGAGCAACCCCACCCTCCTTCCCATCACCCATTACTGAGAGCTCTCTGTTTATGCACTCTCCCCCTAGCTTACAGTCCCTCACACTACCAACCTAGCATTGAATCAGATGTCAGCTCGGATGAGGAAAATGAAGACGTACATGGATCTAGCTTACAAGTGAATGCATCAGAATGGAGTGGAGGAGGGAGCTTGAGGCCACGCCCATCCTATTTTCTTCATCACAAATATGCTTTATGTCGAACAGCATTTTGTTCATCTGCTCCCGATTGACAATGATTTGAGGTGCAACAAGCAGAAATGCAATTTTTAACTAAAATTTCTTTACATATATCCTTCATCATAAGAATGCTATAAACACTAAAAACTGAGTGGGTCTTCCTTTGGTGTCTCTAAATTTCCCAGAATTCATGAGCGTGTGCCCCTGCAACAGACTGGTGACCTGCTCAGGGTGCACCTTCTCTTCACCCGTGAGTAGTTGTTTATTAGTTTATAAAAGCTTCAATGGAATTGGACCTTCATTTTTATCAGATTTACTTTTAGTTTATGTTCCTCCCAGGGCCCTCAGGTCCTCAGGTACAGGTCTGCTGGTGGTCCTAAGAAACAGAAGCCCACAGCAAGGCCACATTTCAGCACCATGGGCCTTGCCCGTAGAACAGCCTGCCTGTGGATATAAGGTCTTCATCCACTGTGGAGGTTTTTAAGAAAAAAATGATAACTCATCTTTTTAGAACAGCTTTGAAGAAATGTTATATGCCCACGGATTTGAATTTGATTTTATTAATTTTATTCATAATTTGATTTATTTTGATTGGATTTGTGGGGTGTGTGTTGTGTTTTCACTTTGTATTATGTTTGCTATTTTTAACTACTGTTTTTTAATTATTATTTATTTTATTATGTAAAGCCTTTTGAAGTGCTTTTTAGCAGGAAAAGTGTGATATAAATGAAGTTAAATTTGAATTTTGGTTCTGGAAGCCCTGGGATCCCAAATGGGCACTCATTGACAGTCCCCCACATGAGACTTAAGCAGCACACAGAGCCTTGCTAAGTGCCAAAGTATTATTTGTGCCATTCAGCCTGCATACTGACCATCTTATCCCCATCTGATCTCCTGTGTAGCTGACTCCGCTTTGTCTTTGACCCTGACTGCTTTAGCTTTATGGAATTTTAGCTGTGCTCATCTCCTGTCATTCTGTCTGTGCTTAGTAAACCTGCTGCACATGTTACAAGCTGTCTGCCCATTTCTGACAGCAGGAGAGCATGTAAATGCAGAGCTCTCAGCAATGGTGAGGGGACGAGGGGATGGGATTGCTCCACCCACAACTCAGAGGTGAATTACCAAGAAACTCTGCTGAAATTATGTCCTAGAAAACAATACAGGTTTGTTTATTTTGGATAAAAACAGCATAATCATAATTAAAATACCACTGGGAATTCTTTGAGAATAGATTAAAAGATGATCAGAGTGGGTCTTTAATCTATAAAGTATGTTTTTAGATTGTGTGAGGAAACCAGAGTCCCCGGAGAAAACCTGTGAAAGCACAAGGAGAACATTCAAACTCCACACAGAAAGGTCCCAACTCGCTTTTGAAGATCTGGGCTGTAAACTCCCCTTCAAAGCTAAGCAACAACAACATGTCAAACTCGTACCTGTGCTCCAAAACAAGCTCCCATGAAAGAGGCTCGGCTGGCGGTGCATCCTCCGCGCCACATCGTGTCTCTGACAGCTTCATCCAGCCGGTTCAGTGTCAGGATTCCATGGAGTGCGCCCTGGAATGCACCTGGCAGAGCTGGACACGTATTTCAGATGATTAATGACAAATGAAATCTGGTTTGATGCAGTTTAGCTGTGTTTAAATTTCTACCAAAACACTCCACATTTCATATGGGGTTAAATCAGGATCAGTTTAGTATTTAAAATACCAGATTGTAAATTTTGGGGGAAAAAAATAAAAATTTCCTACCAGTTTAAAACTTTAGAGTACACATTATAAGCATGAAAGAAATGTTGAAAACTTGAAAAAGAAATTTTTAAATTTAGAATAAATGGTTTTAAACCAAAAAAATGTAATTAAAAAAATTGTCAATTTGAAACCTAAATTAAAAAAAACTATAAAAACCTAAAACTGTTACCAAAATAAAAATACATTTATTTGTAACAGCTGCTGTCTCTAAATTGTAAATTTGAAACTTCTAGAGAACTGTAAATTAAGATCTATTTTAGAAAGATCTGACTGAGTTTATTCAGTTTAGACTGATCTTGTAGCCTGTTCAAAGTCAATGGTTGCTTTAGACTTCGTACTATTTCCATGTTTTTTTTGGCAGGACCACCTATGGTTTTTGTTTTATGGATGATGACCGTGGTATTTGTATATGTGTTCAACCTCAGATCAGACCAGCCAACCTGCTGAATTTAAGCATAATACTAAGGAAAGGACTGAAGAAAAGAAACTAACCAGGCTTTCATCAGTAGCAGCGAATGTGAAGAGCTCATTGTCAAATATCTGTCCAGGGAGCGAACAAGGACATGTAGCAAACAGAAACAATGCCTGCCCGTTGTTGCGTGGGTGCCTGAGTCCTTCTGATATAGACTGGGTCGGATCCACTCGTTAAAATCTAAAAATTAAGTATCTGTATCTGCTAAGCCACATGTCATTAATTACTGCCCTATCCAATATGGCGACGCCTTTTCCATATCTTAGATAATGGCAACAGGCTAGCATAGCGCCTCTAGCCTTTATAACTCATTGGTTGTGGCACAATTTCTGCTCCAAAACAGCGTCTGCTGTTTTAGCCGCCTGTGTCGTCCCTTTTCTTTTTTGTTTTTTAATTCAAGTTTTAAATGTACATTTAAAATAATAATAATAATAATGATAATGATGATTTATTTTGAGTTTTTTTTTTTCAGATTTAAAAATTTGTTTTTCAGTTTTAATGTTTCTTTCAAGTTTAAAATGTATATATATTTTTTAATTTACAAATTTATTTTTCAGTTACCTTTTTTTAATTGTCAATATTTAAATATAAAAGAAAAACCCCTTTTTGTTAGATTTTCAATTTTTTTTTAAGTCTAAAACATGTTTTTACATTTACAAAATTATTATTTAATTTATCAATTATTTTTTTCTAAATTTCTCTTAACTTTAAAATATTGATGTTTTCAAATGTTCAAGTTTTCAATCTTTTAAGTTCAAAATATATTTAATTTACAGATTTTAAATTTTTTTAATTTTAACTTCTTCTCAAATTTTCTATTTCCCTTTTAAGTTAAACATATATTTAGGTCACAGCCATCAGGGACCTGGAGACAAACTTTTTGGTTTTCGTTAAAACCTGAGACGTTGACTCAGCAGGATGAGCGAAATGAGGAGGAAGACCATTAGAGATCAAAGAATAGCGGATATGCTGGCAGGAAGAGCGTGCATGCAGTGCCAAGTCAACAGACTGGAGCCCTGCTGCTGTCTGCTTGCTTACCTCATGTGTTAGTGAACACAGCAGGTATGAGCTGATGGGATTGCTTGGCGAGGTTGTCCTTCACCTGGTGGATATGCGCTTCCATGGAGACACGCGGAGACAGAAATGAAAAATTTAAGTTTGCTGCAATGACACGCTGCTACAACCCACCTTTTTCCATGTTTTTGTTGATTATAAAGGAAAGTTTGTTCATTTTAAAGCATTTTCTGTAAATAGAACATCCTTTTTCTTCTCTTTATTGTAGAACCATCCATCAGTTAAATGCTTTTCCTGCACAAAAATCCACCATGGCTTAAAATCGCCTGCTGCAGGTCTCAAAACTTAAAATGCACCCCTAAAATTAAACCAGAGACATCCTGATTAAGTTCTGGCCCATTTCAGATAACAGTAAAGACTGTGAAGAAAAGACATAATCTGGGGTGTAGCTATTTTTAAAAGTTCTCACTTCAAAAGAAATCAGCCACTGATTGATTGTTTTTTCTTCCGCAAAACAGGGTGCTAATTTCAGCAAAACGGTTTGGAAGCTCAGGATATCGTCTGAACGCTTTTAATTTGAAAGCGGATTTCTTTTTCATTGATCTCGTAGACTAAAGTTTATTTTGAAGAGACGTTTTCTTGGAATTCTCCTCCAAGCTATACTTTTGTGTCGGCGTGTGCATCAGCACAGAGTTTTCTGGCTGAGGCTGGAGGTGTCGGGGTCACTCGTTGGAAGCTGTTAATTAAAAACATGATTAAGTCTTCCTTCTGTAAAGGCTGGAAGTATTCTGGCATGCAGCAGTCCTGGACTGCAAGGACCAGTTTGTTTTCGCAAATCTTTCTCACTGCACATGTGGAACTCCTTGAAATATTTTTATAAGATTTTTTGTCGACAAAAAAAGATGTTGCTGCATGGACAGATAATTTTAGTACTTTCTACTGATTTTCTGCTAGAGATTAGTGTTCTTTTCCTACTGTTGCAGTGTGTCGAGTGACTGAGCTGCATGGTGCCATCAGCAGGTGGTGGTGTAGGCTCCGAGGATTACTCAGAAAAACAAGAAAGAATCCTTTGTGATAAAGATGAGAGGAAAAGTGACCTCACACTCATGAAAAATTGATAAAGCTCTTAAGGAATGAAAAGAATCTGTGTTTTGTTGTTTATATCTTCTTACATGAGCTTTCATTGTTATTTTTTTGCTGCATGCATTGTGTTTGAACTATTTTTGAGAAAAAAAAAATATTTAAATGTAGTTTTGCACTAAAACATTTGTATTTTCATCCTCGCAATACAGTACAATAACAAATTGAAAAATATTGTGTCCTCTCAAATCAATTTAACTTTTAAAGCCCTACCAACCACCGCCTTGTCCAAATCCTGAGGGTTTTCTCTCTTTGGGTCATTCAGCTGCGCAAGAACTGCATCCAGCACCTTTGGGTCGGGGCCATTCAGGATGAAATGCTCTAAAATCCTAAAACAGGTGCATCAAACAGGAGCGTAAAGTCAGACAGACAAAAGAAGCTCACGACTACGTTCTCCTCGCATGCAAATCCTGACCTCGCTGCAGCCAGGGTCACCGCCACGCACATGTCGTTGTTCTGCGTGACTCGGACGGCCTTCTCCACCTTCTCCAGCATCTCCGACTTCCCGGCGAAGGTGGCCACCACCGGAGCCAGCTTTGTGACACCGTCCATCTGACAGTCCATGTCGCAGCCTTGGAAACACACAGCGCTTACAACACTGCAGTCGCAGATGCTATTTGACACCTGCAACATTTACCAGTTTCTTCTTTGCCAGCATCCACGTTTCTGATGAAGGCCTTCAGGCTGCTGTTCCTCCATGGGCCAGCGATCGGAAGGACGGCTTTGGGTCCTAAATTTGACAAAAGCATTAGTCTCACTGAAGAGCAGTAGCGTGGCTGTGTCTCAATTCCCTCACCACTCTCTAACCCCTAAAAGACTACAGTGCAGTACTATTCAGCGCCCCATAGTTTAATGCAATTCACATGTTCACACGTACACATGTTCACTTCTAATGGTGAAAACTAGGATGATTTATGAAAAATACATTTTTTGAAATGACAAATTGTTCAAATGCTTTGTGGTAGTGTTTGCAGTACTGTGAAAAAAAAAAATGTTTAGTGCACAAAACACACATCCCTTTGTGGTTTACTTCAGCCAATTGTACTTGACCCAACTTTCAGAAGCAAGCTTGTGATTGGAGGTCTTTTTGTTTGCATCACATGCTGATCAAAAGAGTATAACAGGAAGAGAAAGTGGCGTTTGCCAGAAACCGATTATTTAACTTCCCAATCGATTTATACCTTTTTATTATTATTATCAACATAATCTTTTTTATGTATGTTGTTTTGAACTGATACTGCCGTTACTCTTACTATTAGAATGATTTTTCTCTGCACATCTGTATCATTTACACTACTAACATCTATTCAACCAGAAGAGATGAAAGAGACATTTCTTGGAGTAGTCCATTTTGTTGGACCGTGATGTACATCTCTGTTGTCCTGCTCTGAGATTTAACGCTCTACAATTTACGGGACCCAGAGGTGTACTGTGCAGTTATGGTAATTTACTGCTGCACCCCACTTTATGAGACATCCAAACATCACCAAAAAAAAAAAAGTCAGCAAACATCAAAGAGCACAAAAAGAGGAGAGAGCGGATGGTTTTCATGGAGGGAGACAGCCCTGTCAGCAAGAAAAGAAAGCCTTTACATGCTGTTATTAGACCGTAACAGAGACTGTAGCGTCCCAGTGGGAATGTAAAAGTTGGTGATTGACCATTGACTGTATATGAGAAGTGGAATGAATGGCCCCTCCCCCAGGAAGTACCTGCTGATTCCAAACAGCCAAAATCCAGTAGACTTCTATTGAGAAATAAACATCTATTACTCAGTTATTCTATTTGTTAGAATAACCATTCTTGCTCTGAAAACTTTATTTATCATGCTCTTTATAATCTTAATTTTCTTTTCACATTTCTTCTGTGGTGTAAGCTATTTAACTTATAAATTGTCCAATCAGATTCCTCAATAAAAGTTTGTGGTCTCATGTGGAATGTTCAAAATGTTTGACAGATTTCGTGTAGTCCACTTTCAAGTGGTAGAGGTGTGGACTTCCAAAAAGCTCACTGCTGATTGAAAAGAGTGGTTGCTTTAGAAACGTTGACTTGAACCAGTTGCTGCTCACTGACAATTTCTGGTTCCAATACAGCAGGATACATAATGCGCAAAAATGACTGACTTCTTTTGGTTAGAGCCGGAACTAAGTCATATTCTATGAATGATAATGTCTCACTCACTCAGTCCAGTTGCATATACAGTCAATGTGATTACACGTGTCGCTATACTGAATTTGTAAGAGCTCATGTTTCAAGTTTGTGCATCAGCTGGACAGAGAAAGCACCCCCTTTTTTCCTGTAGGGATCGTTGAGAGGCAGGTCGTACACCGTCGCCGGTCCGAAGAACTTGTAGAAGCGCTCAGTCAGGTCTTTTACATCCACATCTGACAAAAAAGGAAATGCTCTGGGTTGGATTCTGGCTTTGTAAACCCTATACAACCTATTGGATCATATTTGATTTGATACTCGCATTTCTTAAACCCATATCCATGACATCTCAAAAAAAATTTGGCGGGAAAAGTTTAGCTAATTTTCGAAAACTTTATGGTAAGAACAACTCATTACTGTTAGTCATTTTTCACTTGCTGGATTGAATGAATAATGAATGTCAAATGTCTTGATAACTAATTCTTTATAGTAAACATATACCATGTAAATAGAATGTGTATCAAATTTGAGACAGTGGGTAAATAAGGAGCTTTTTTCCTGAACGCTAATGTCCATACTTATGCTTCTTGAACATACATTGCCATGAGCAAAACTTTACCAAATCCCCCATCATAAGTGATGCCATCTATACCTCATTAAAAAAAAAACATTTTTGTGGATTTCATCAAAGAGGAAAAAAAAATCTTAATTCTAATAAATATATATACATATATATATATATATATATATATATTGTGGTGGTCAATATCTTCAAAAAGTGAATTAAGTCTGACAGAAAACTAAGAAAAAACAGTCTGAGCTCTGAAAATCTGGCTTTGGGTCAAACAACAGTACCTCCACAATGTCTCAGAGACTCCAGCAGGATGTACGCCTGGTCCCCATAGCAGGTCTGCTCGCCTGTTGCCCTGCGGTAAAAAGGATTCGCTGACTCAGGCCGAAACTCTGGACAGGGCTCCAGATCGGAGAGGACTTCTTTGAGCCTGTCTGGGTTGTAAATCCAGTGCGTGGGCTGAGCTGACGAGAAGAACATGACAGCTGAATTTGAAATGAGTCTCCTGCAGTCATAGGTACTCCTGTTTTCCTTCTTCAGTTTTCCATCCAGCTGCTGTAAAAGCACACTTTTTTGTGACTCATGAAAAACACGCCACCCTTGTGTTTATCACCTCCAGCAGATGTTTCTGATGGAAATGACTGCAGATAACGAGACTTATGAAAGCAGTGTCCTGCTTGATTTGACATTTTACAGGCTTTTATCACAGATACAACTTCACAATCTGCAAACTTTTTCAAAAGAAAAACTAATGCAGGGTGCATGCACTTTATCTCACCAGCGGCGTCTGCCACTGCTGCTCCGATAATAGCTCCAATGGCTCTGTCAGCCACAGTCAAGGCCATTTTTGTCCCTGTATTAGAGAAAAAATAAGTGCAAGGTACAAGAAAAAAACAGCAACTGGTAATGAAAGCTCATATTTTTATCTGAAAAGTAAAATGGATTGCTTTTCTTGACAAGATTGTTCCAAAAAACCTTTACAACACAAAGATTTTGTAGTAAAATGTTGCTATAAATAACAAAATTCCATTGTATGCCCTTCAGAACAACAGACAAAACCTATTTTACACTATTTAATCTTCAGGTGTCAGTATAAATGTTATTTACTGGCTTTAAAATGCTTTAAAACTATTTATAATTCACAAGAAACTAAGAATTTTTTCAGTTTGATCAACCTCTTAAACTCTTACCTCAGTGGCCGGTCTTTTAACTCTCACACCACTTCGTGAAATGTGTGAAAGACTGTCTTCTGGCAGGGAGGGGGGCCTCAAAGAGGTTGATAAGAGCATCCAACCGCCACGGCTCAAAAGCTGTTACATAATTATCTGGATGAGGTTTCAAAGGGAGATCCTAATTACACTTCTTATTTCCAAAGGGCACATGCAAAAAAAAAAAAAAACAAATGCATGTGTATTTGTTTTATACTTGAGAAAATGTGGTTTAGGAATTATAAATAAAGCCATTAAGTGGTTAATATTTCTTACACCACTATTTCCTAAACCGCATTAGTCAAATTTTGGCAATTCTCCTTTAAACAGAAAGTGGCTTTATGAAAAAAAAATCAAAAATGGAAGTTAAAACTCACAAACACAGTTTTCTTTAAAGAACAATTCCAACAAAAATCATGTTTTTGGTGTTTTTAACATGTTTTTGTTGCATTTTACTCATGATGGAGGAATAAATTGCATTTCTGAAAATTTATTTTTTCAAATCCTTATGAATCAGGAGCAACTCACAATTCAGAAGCCATTTTTTATAAACTCCTGCCGCTCTGCAGAAACTATGTGACACAGGTATTTGATTTTGGCTAAAAGCAGTATAATCATAATTAAAAGACCACTGGGAACGTTTTTTAAATGGATTTAAAAATGACCGCGTGGGACTTTAAAACAAAAATCTTTTTAATGCCGTAAAAAGATGGTGGCAGATGTTTTGAATAATTTCCATCCCGCTGTAACAGGAGAACCAAAGGCTTCCTGCTGAGTCGTTCTTTGTCATTTTAATTGCTCATCTCTCAGTTTCTTCCATTCCATTGCCTCCATCCTGTCAGTTCCCCAGCTGATGTCTGCCCCTCCCCGCCCCCACTGTACTCCACTGAAACCTCGCCAGTCGCCACTCATCCCTGCCCTCTCATGGGTATCCCAGGTCACTGATTTATCCTCTGTCCTCCTAAAACAGCAAATAGAGTGCTGAGTGTGGGGTCGTGCAATCAATAACAGTTGGGCATAACAGGAAAGAGCGGCGATGGTCACCGTTCAGTGTTACTTGTAAGTTTAATGTCACCGATTTCATTTTAAAAGGAAGAAGAGATGTTTTTTTTCCAGTTAACAAGAATGTGGAGACCAAGGTCAACAGAGGGGAACTTTGGGGGAAAACGTGTCTTTGTGTGAACAACAGGGATTATCTGTTAGAAGTGGAGGCTTGTGCTTTCTCTGGTGGGGGGGAGATAACACGTCCTTCACACAGGGATGAAAATAGATCAGCCACTGTCACCAGATCAAGTAACACAATGAGCAGGACGAGTCTCCACAAAATACAGACTGTCAGACGAGCAAGATGATATTGTGGTGCCTCGTGCTAGCTTAAAGGTGGGGGTGTTTGAGATTTTGACAACAGGTTTTCTGCGAGAGGCAATGGTGGCCAAAAATTGTGTTTTTTTTTTTGCTGCTCTGACACTATTTCTGATAAAACTAGAGCAAGAAATCATTAGGACAAGTGGGTTATAAATGGAGATGTGACCTCACTCACAAAATAAAACCATGTGTTACAAGAATGGACTAAAAAAGCTCTAAAATGTTGGAAAATTAGCTCAATCGTGTCCACGGTGAGAATGACGGTCAAAAATTGGAGCGTTCACCTGTTCTCAGGCCGGTTCCATGCTCACGCTAAAACCCACGACAGCCTCCTGCTGCCTTCCCTCCAGCTGATTCCGTCTGCCATCAACCATGGCTCATCCCTTAGTTTTTGCTAAGCGGGTGATCCAAAGCTACTGCCTCGATGATTGGTGTGGATTTCTGCATGGACGTCTTTTTGGGCTCACCAAAAGGTTAGGGATAGTTTTGGATTAGCAGAATCTATACACTAGTTCTCCAAACCAGGGCTGAGATAGTAGAAATGATCTATTGTGGCAACACAAAGGCGCTCTCAGGTACCCTGAATAAGTGTAAAGCTACATTCACACCGAGCATTTGACATGCGTTTAAGAATGCGCGAAACATTCACACTGAACAAACTGGGAGGGGTTGTGTTTTATTGTTTTTAACATGTTCTATGTGTTATTTTTCTCATGATAGAGAACATATATAAAGAAAATGAAGCTTACATTTTTATTTCTGAGTTTTTCTGTATTAAAATTGTTGTGAATCAGGAGCAAACGAAAAAATGCTGTTTAAAAAATCTTGTAGATTCTTTGTACAAACTACAATTAGCTGGCCACAAGCACCCTCCTCCACTCCATTTTGATACATCCACTTGCAGACAAATAGATTCATGTACGCTTTCCTTGTCTGAGCTAGCATCTGGCTCAAAACTGTACGGCAGAATGACTCCGATGTTGCTTTCCATTTTTGCTGCACGGCTAATGTTAGGTTGGGGTTGTGAGAGGCTGTAAGCTAGTGGGAGACTGTGTAAAGAAATGGATTATGGGAAGTGAGAGCAGGCTTACTGCGCACCAGTGGTCTTGCTCACATAACAAAGGTAAAGTTCTAATGAACTCTTGCCCTTCTGCAGAGAGTATGCCCTAGAGAACAACAGTTTTTTACAATTTTATTTTGGCTAAAAACATCCTCGTCGTAAATAAAAGACCACTGGGAAGATAACTATTCTCTCATATCTTTTCGATAGTTGTTATTTTGTTTACAAATAAAGTTTTGATTTCCGAGAAGTTTGCTTTTTTGCCATAATTTCCTTCACACATTTTTTTTTTAAGTATTTAGCTCATGAAATTAATTAAAAGGCTTTCTATAATATTAACAAGTGTGGTTATATTTTTTTCTGACCTTGTTTTAATGATTTTTACTTTTTCTTTGAGGTTTAAATAAACATTTTCATTTGATTGGTGAGACTTATCACGTTTTTTTTGACAGAAAAAAAAAGCTCAGCCAAAACACAGATCTGATGTGTCATAAATGCTCAGACATCATCTCACTGTATCTCGGAAACCTATGAGATTATTTATTATCTGGGTCAAAGGCTACATTTGATGCAGTTTTTTATACTCAAGGAAAGTTTCCAGATTTGATTGTTTAGCTGACCATTGAGCGGGTCTTTATATATTCTTGAATTAAAAGCCTGTGTACCCAAATGTTTGATTAATTAATGGATGAATTTGGTTTATTTCAAGCAATTTCATCAATTAAATCAAAGGAAAAATACAATGAAAACAAAAAAGCATTGATATATACAATCCATTTGAAATTAATTCATAAATTGATAAGAAAATAAAGAATTAAAAGATTATGATGCTATCTTCTTGACATGATTGCTTCTAAGCATAAGTAAACATTTTTGCACTTTTACATACATTACATCCACATGATTTCTTGAATCAATTACACATTATGATTGTCAAATAGAGTTCAAATACCTAAAATCTATCACTTTACAGCTAAAGGTTTGTGTGTTTTTGTTTCACTCTCTTTACAAGATTAACCAGATGACTGCTGGAAACTGGCTTGCTTTCCTGTTTGGAGGAGAAGTTGAAACAGGAGAAGGGAGCCGTGAAGTGAGCAGGCATCCGGACGATGTCATCCACACTATTCCAACCATGGAATCTCATGTCCAGCCTGCACAACCTCATCATTCTCCAAGGATCTTCTCTGCTCTCCTGTTTATCTCTGACGAATTCAAACAGCCGAGCTCAGAAATACATCGGAACAATTAAGACAATTCTGTAGAGAAGAAGATAAGAGATATAAGAGATAAGAGAATTTGTATTCATCTTGATATATGTGCAAAATAAAGAACAGTAATCTTCAGATTATTCATTATCGTGTGCAAATGTTCAAGAGGAGGTTTTGAAATGATTATGGGATGGCCACAGGACCTATGATTTTTGTGGAAAGTGTGGACTTTAGCGATTTTTACATTTTTGCACGATATGGGAAAAGAAAACTTTTGTTTGACTGATGTCCACAACATTTCACACACATGCAGCAGGTTAAGTATACCACAACCAAGGTGTTGTTGACTTTTGATCTCGGTTGTTGATCTTGGTAAGAAATCAAAGGTCATCTTGAATTCAAAGAAAAAAAAAAACATTTTTAGTACCAGCTGACCAAATGTAAACATCTGGTCAAGACTACGTGTTGCAGTTCAAACCAAGCATCAGAATGGGGAAGAAAGGTGATGATACTAACTTTGAATGTGGCATGGTTGTTGGTGCCAGATGAGCTGCTCTGAGTATTTCAGAAACTGCTGATCGACTGGGATTTTCACCCACAACCATCTCTAGAGTTTACAGAGAATGGTCTGAAAAAGATGAAATATCCAGTGAGCGACAGTTCTGTGGGTAGAAATGCCTTGTTGAGGTCAGAGGAGAATGACCAGATTGGTTCCAGCCGTTAGAAAGGCAACGGTTACTCAAATACCCACTGTTTACAACCGAGGTCTGCAGAAGAGCATCTCTGAACGCACAACACATTCAAGCAGATGGGCTGCAGTAGCAGAAGACCACACTGGGGGCCACTCCTGTCAGCTTAGAACAGGAAAAGCTACAATTCCCACAGACTCACCAGATTGGAAAAACATTGTCTGGTCTGATGAGTCTCTATTTCTGCTGTGACATTTGGATGGCAGGGTCAGAATTGATGCCAACAACAGGAAATCATGGATCCATCCTGTCCTGTATCAACGGTTCAGGCTGCTGCTGGTGGTGTAATTGTGTGGGGGATGTTTTCTTGGCACACTTTGGGCCCCTTAGTACCAACTGATCATGGCTAAAACACCACAGCCTACCTTTGTATTGATGCTGACCATGTCCATCCCTTTATGACCACAGTGTACCATATTCTGATGTTATTTCCAGCAGGAGAAGGCCCCATGTCATAAAGCTGGAATCATCTCAGACTGGTTTCTTGAAAATGACAATGAGTTCACTGAACTCAAATGGGCTCTACAGTGACCAGATCTCAACCCAATAGATCCCCTTTGAAATGTGGTGGACCGGGAGATTGGCCATTGGCCATCATGGATATGCAGCAAAAAAAATCTGCAGCAACTGTGTGATGCTTTCATGTCAATATGGATCAAACTCTTTGATGAAGGATTCCAGTACCTTGTTGAAACTATGCCAGGAAGGAATAAGACAGTTCTGACGGCAAAAGAAGGTCCAACCCCAAGCAAGGTGCACCTAATAAAGGGGTTGGTGAATGTATGGCCGATTACAAATGCCGCTGCACGGCCACCTGCCAAATTTGGTGTCAAACTTGCATTTATGTCATTGCGCTGTGGCATTTTAGGATATGAACTATAGCCTAAGCATGGTGGTAGGAGTGTCATGTTGTAGGATAAATCCTCTCTCTGGAGGACAAATTGGTATTCGTTACAAAATAAAATACTATCAAGGGGCAAAAAAAATGTTGAGGGTAGTCAAAACTCTGCAAGAAGTCTAAAATATGTGGCTCAATTAATGAGTTTTATGTTTTTAGGCAAATTCTTTTGGTTAATGTATTTATTTTTCTACTTAATTTTCACACATTTGGATGTTTTCTAAATTCAATTTTTGCATGGCAGGCAGAACTAGCTTGTTTTTTTTAAATTGATTTTACTGTTTTAATAATCACTTTCAGTATCAAGAAGTGCGGAAATAGTTAATACGTTTTGGTTAAACATGACAGAAGGTTTGATCTGTGGTCATTTTTTTTAATCGACTCGTTCTCACTCTGGTTCTTGCAGGCTTATCTTCAGTAGAAGTTAACGAGCTGCTATGTGTTGCAGGCGGAAGAGGTGAGGATCTGGGGGAGGGAAGAGAGACGAGCGCAAAGAGAGAGATGGATGGGGAGGGAACACGCGCTCAGCGCGCAGCACTGCTGTCATCCGCGGGGCGGCTGCGCGCATCACCGGCAGCCAAACTTCTGCTTTCCCCGGCCGCGCGCGCGCTCCATCCATGTACCGGTAGTAGGAGTAGGATTGAAGCGTCTGGCCACTGACCGATCGCTGGAGGATCTCACAAATCCGAAAAGGGGGATCATGATGGAGTATTGGAGGCAATGCGCGCTGTGGCTGATCAACTGCAAAGTGCTTCCAGCTAGCCACCGAGTAACGTGGGAGTCCGCTCAGGTATTCGACCTGGCTCAAACCCTTCGGGATGGAGTCCTCCTGTGCCACCTGCTCAACAACTTGAGACCGCAGAGCATCAACCTGAAGGAGATTAATCTCCGGCCGCAAATGTCACAGGTGAGACTCAGCCCTGACTACCGCTCCGCTGCTCATCACCGGATGGAAATGCCGCGTCCAGACTCCGTAGGATTTAGCCTAGCTTAAAGTTTACCAGAGCTTTTACCAACACAAAATTCATTTCCCCACAAAAACTAACGTTTTTCCATCCAAATGTTAGTATACAAAAAAAATCGGCTTTGTGAATGTAAAAGCTTAGAAACCACAGTTTGTGGTATTTCAACTTTCCTAAATAATCGCCCGCAATTTAGCGACGCTCTTGCGGGTTGTAGCTAGGTATCGAAAAACGAGTCTTCAAACTAAACCAAACTCATTCCTTTTTACTTTCCGCTTATTATTTTAACACAAAATATATGCCGAATATTTTCCCTAATTCTCTTAAACCAAAAACCGCTGACATTTGTTGTTTTACCTTTAAAGTTTATCTGACAATCAGCGGAGGAGCAAAACTAGCGAAAAATTATACAGTTTTTTTTTTTGGAGAAACTTACGTCCGGCTGTAAATTCAGACTTGGAAATAGGAGAGGAAATACAGAATATCTTAATAAAACTACTATATTTAGTAGAAAATATTACTAGTGGAAGCTTTTTTTCATTTTAAACGTTATTAGTCAAATAATAAACAGTGTATACTTAGCTAGTGTCCGTTTATGTTGTAACTAAAAGGCTGTTAAGGCACACTCATCTCAAGAAATGAGCAAAAATGACTAATAAGTGACACTAGCTGTCTAACTATACACTGCTT
>BSAI01000108.1:39907329-40011643 GCA_036245035.1 Adrianichthys oophorus
ATTAAAAAGCTTCCACTAGTAATATTTTCAGCTAAATAAAGCAGTGTTATTAAGATCTTTGTATCTATGTATATAATAAATTGTTTAAACTTGATTGTGTATGCTATCCATTTTACTTGATTCCCCATTGTAGCTGTTGTCACTTTAAAGAAAAGGCTGCTGAGACTTCAATCACACAATATTTTAAAGAAATTAACAACAGCAACTCAAAATACCTATTTTATTCTTTCATTTATTGACTAGTTGAGAAAATACACTTTTCTTGACACTAAAAAGGAGAATATGTGAAAGCAATCTTGTTGTTTTTTATATATATAATCCAACAGAGAAGCCATGGGCATGTGGCTGTGTTCTCCAGGTACCATCTGCTTTAATAACAGGCCAGCCTGACTCAGATCAGATTAATATTTGCCTTTATAACACTGAATCTGGGTGTCTGGCTTTGGGACAACACACAGGAAGGTAGACACTTACCTATCGAGTCTGCAAGCTCAGGAGGATCAGACTGGAAAACACCTTTACCAGAAAATATTGGCTTCAGTCGATTTTTTTTTCTTAATCTCGTTGCAAACCATAATCCTGTGGTGTGCAGCCCATCTGATGCAGTGCGGCATCTGGTCTGCTTCCTGCACTTTCAAACTCTCGTCCGATCTGATATACAAGTTGGTTCACAATCGAATTGGGCGTCTGCCGTTTGGCTGCAGCATGCCGGGTGAGCGAGGGAAATTTAGCTTAACGTGGAGGTTTTAAATATCATCAGCGGGCAATAGAAGTCAACCATCTAGAGCTTTGATTACTTCAAGACTTCAGACACAACGGGATTGGCGCTGTAAGAGGAGACCGCTAGTCCATTTGCTGGTAATGGGAACACTGTACCAGGATCAGTATCATTGTCGAGAAAGATGTTTGTTCACTGCTTTATATTATGACCTAATAGCGTTGTTTGACTGAATTCATACTGGGTTCTTTGTTTCACCCTAAATCTACAGTGATGAGGAAATGAGCATAGCTAGAATCTAATAGATCTATTAAGACAATCTAAAAATTTTTGGCATCTGAGTGCTGCTAACAAATAGCACTGATGCCATTTCTTGCTCCTGGTTGAACGCTAGTGAAGTTTATTTCTTTGTTTCAAATTTTTGACCTACTGTAGTAGAGCTTTAATTATTGCGTCTATCCATCTTTTACACCTGCTTAGACTAGGGAACACAGAAGAACACAAAGACTACATACACTAAGTCAGAGTCAACAATTATCATTAAAAGTATATTTTTGGACTGTGGGAAGAAACTGGAGTGCACAGAAAAAACCCACACATGCACGAAAAGAATATGCAAACTCCATCACAAAGGACCCACACGGGATTTAAACCAAGATATCCTTGCTGTGATGTGGGAAATGCTAACCGCTACACCACAGGGTCCCAATTGTTACTTTATAGATCATAATTAACAAATAAGTTTTACAGAAGTTTGTTGCTTTACATTTTTTAATAAGAAAACTGGTTTGCCTAAAAAATATGATAAAATGTGTTTTGCAAGTGAACCTTGGTATGGTTCAGTTACAGGGTAAATGCTAATGTCAAGCAAACTAGGAAGAGGAAGTGAGGAAGATAAGAGAAAAAATGTGAACATTGTTTCTTTGTGGTATATGAGACGTAGCAAGAGGAAAAGGTACTCATCTATACACGATCGCTAGAAGTCAACAGGAATTGCCCTTGTTTTCCTGCCTGGTCAGTGCTTACTTTGGAGAGTTTAATACATTTAAGTGTGAAAGTAAACTACATTTTTCTTTTTTTAGCATATCCTGCCCACTTGAAGCAGGTGCGCCAGCCGTCGCAATGTAAAAACACACCTTGCTAGCACCCCGTAAACTCTGGTAAGCTAGCGACATAAACATTTTCTATGAGAAAAGCATATCCTTACTCTTCCCTCTTTTGGTAAAGCTCCATGTATGGGAAGTAGATTCATTGTAACGCTAAAAACCCTTATAGCGAGCATCTGGGAAACTTTGCTGAGCTAGCAACAAAGACAGCATTTTAAAAACATTTCAAAGAACAAAAGCACATACTCTTTGTTCCCTATTGTGATAAAAGCCCCATATATAGGAGATAGAACCATCATAATGTAAAGCACCCCTAGCGAGCATTCCGAAAACTCTGCTAAGCTAGTGTCTTTTCTTAAAACATGTTCAAGAATAAAAGCATATCCTCTCCTCTCCCTATCAAGATAAAAGTCCCATACTGTATATGGGAGGTAGAACCATCGTAATGTAAAAATCACCCATTTGGTAGAATCCTTGAAACTCTCCTAAGCTAGCGACAGAAACATTTTTTTATAAAACATTTCCAAGATTAAAAGCATATCGTCTGTCTTCTCTTTTGTGAAAAAAGTCCCATTTATGGGAGATAGAGCCATGTTGGGGCGACCGTGGTGCCGTGGAAAGGGCGGTCAGCATCCGATCAGAGGGTTGCAGGTTCAATTCCCATGTGTCGAAGTGTCCTTGGGCAAGACACTGAACCCCACATTGCCTCTGATGGAATATTGGCCAGTGTTCGGCAGCGGGGCACCATCAGTGTGTGAATGTGTGTGTGTGAATGGGACAGTGACTATAAAGCGCTTTGGGCCTTCAATGAAGGTAAAAAGGGTTATATAAGTATACACCATTTACCATCGCAACGTAAAAAAACCCGGAAACCCTGCTAAGATAGCAAAAGAAAGAGCTGTTTATTAAACATTTCCAAAAATAAAAGCATATCCTCTGTCTTCCTTTTTGTTTTAAAAGCCCCAAACATGGGAGGTAAAAAAATCCCCACCCCCCCCGGCCCATCCCACCTCCCACCCCCATTAACTTTGCATCCTTGCGTCCCCCCAGTTTAATTTACATAACTTAGGGAGGAGTTGAATCCCTTTTACCCTGCATAATGCATGAGGGCTGTGTCAGCTACTTTATCATTGGCCAGTAATAACAACACATGGGACAACGCTGTGGCCTCACTCATGGGACCCCTGAGATGAAGAGACAAAAGCAGTTAAAGGACAGAGCCACAAAGCGTCTGCCTCTCTTTCACTGAACCATCTCAGAGGACACAAATCTGGAGGGGTGGCGAGCTTTGCTGTTATGGGCTGCTTAATTAAACTAAAAAGCAGGAGAGACTCTGGAGTGTTTACATGTGTAAAGCTGGAATCGAGATGAGCTGCATCTCTTTTTTTTAAAGCTTTAATTGTGTTCTGGTGCTTGGCGTGGTCATTTAAGTTAATCGAGCGAGGCGATGAGAAAATCATCAGCATGGTCATTTAAAAAAGCGGGGAAAAAAAGACATTAGAAGGGGAAATTTGTGGATTTTTACTTGCAAATGAACTAAAAGGGTTTTTAGCATTGCCTTACTTCAAGTGATACGAGCAGTCTATGCAGAGATTAGGTGACTATTTGCTCTGTGAATGCATGCATGAAATTGCGCAGTTTATAAAGTTTGAGGCTCAGAGTTCAAGTTAAAAGGCTTCAGCCCCTCATTTCTTTTTACTTTAGTTTTACTTTGCATTATGGGTCCATAGCATATGCTCAATCCAGGGTCAAAACAGCGAGTGCGGCGCATGGGCAACGCAACATAAAATGTGGTCGACCTGCATGTCATTGAGATGAAATTGGAGGTTACGCTCTGATGGGTAATGTGTTTATAATGGGTTCTTTTAGTCTTTTATTGGGTCAGAATTTTACTTCATGTAACAATGAATACCTGAATTGACCTCTGGTTGAAAAGCCACAAGTTTTGTTCCCACGTTGCCTCCTTGAGGCTTAAATGAAGTTAGAAAAGTGCTATACCACCGTTCACCACAATAAAGTTATGAATCTTCACATAAAAAAAGAGAAAAGCAGTTCTTTTGTTTCTAAAAGCACAAATGGTTTGTTTAATGTAAGACAAATTTGTTTTGAGTATTTATTGCAGAATTTGAGACGACTCATTTATTATTGAATTCATTTTTCACTTGAACTCCAGCTCCACCAAACAGTGCCAAATGACAGATGGCTGTTTTTTTGTTGAATTCTCTGAATTTGTGGAAAAAAAACCCAAACCAATACTTAATTTTAATGTTCAATTTAATGACTAGAATGTAAATAAATACAAATTCCACTGATGAAGGGTCCCCAAAACCCATAAAGTGGTTACAACATGAGCAAAAGAAATAAAGTCTACTATGACAAATGATGTACATACAGCTACAGTAAATATTGGGTCAAAGAAAAATAACTAAATGTGTCTTTTGGAAGAAAATGAAACAACTAAACAGATGTTGGTTTGGTTTAGCTTTGTAATACCATACTGTTGTCTGGCTTTCCATGACACAGGATTAAAAAGCTGCAGATTCACTGCAACGCTGGCGCTGCTGAAAGTTTTTCAACGCTACGTAGACAGGAACTCAGGAAATGGAATAGAGGAAGGAAGTGAAACTAAACTTGCTCTCGATTACGACCAAAGCACTGACATGTCAGGCGCATAGAGGGAAGAAAGTTCTCTCTTTCTTTTTGTTTGACAAAACAAACAAACAAACTTTTTTTTGAAAGTTTGTAATCTTTTATTTTGGAAATAAAAGTCAAAGGAAGTTCCAGAGCAAGAAAAAAAAAGACACAAATTCACACAAAAAGATAAATAAAGAAGGAATCTCTGTACAAATTCCAAACAAACATGGCTAAACACAAATGGTTTATTTTTTGTTGTTGACATAAATGTGAAACAGATGCCTCCCATGTAGAAAATGAAAGCATCTTTGCTGTTTCTTATGTAGACTTTGCTCCATCGATGGAGCCAGGAGATCATTTTTCTGAGTGATAAAGTTTGCAGCAGATGTGTCATCCCAGCCAAATTTGACATGCAGGCTAAGAAGATTTAGACAGTATATATATCCTTTTTAAATTATTCATGAAACACATGTATATTTTATGAATCAGAGACTGAAGTTCTGTGATGTGAAACTAAGAACAGAGAAGCTGGATTCACAGATGCTGAAGGCTTCAGAAGGGATGAAGCTCTTTTGTCAGAGAGAAAAGTTTAATGGAGATGATATGGCAGCAGAATTGACTATAAATGAGAACTGAACTGAGTGATTCAGTGATTCAGATTCAGTTGCCATTTTTTTCACGATGTTTTACAACCAATCGCTGATTGGTCCGACCAACAAAACTTTATTTGAAGAAAGGGTTTTACAATAAAACAATGCAAAAACTTAAATATATTGAGAACGTTTTTTAATAAAAAAGGGGGCAGAAGAATGACCAGAAAGAGGGGAAAGAGTTGGGTTACAGTGTGCCTGTTACACTGGGGTTCCCATCTTTTGAGCTGGTGTTGGTGAAGTTTTAGAGAGTAGTTGCAGTACAACTCTATAATTTAGCACCCCTCTTCTTCTTTTGTCTCCTGATTTATTGTAGTAGAAAAATAAGGTGGCATGCTCAGAATTCATAGTCATAGTTCATAGTCACTTACTGTGCTTCACAGCAATCGTTTCGCGCTCTGTCCCATGCATACAAGCCATCGCATACTGTTAGCTTTCTGCGCGTAAGGTTGCCAGGGTTTGATTCATTTCAGAAGCCTGGGTTGCAGCTGTCAGGGTGTGAACATGCACGCCACATTGGTGTTCACCATTGCATGGCGGTGGAATGGGGTGCACTCATTTGTTCTGCTATGTCATTGCGGCGGCTTGTACATGCATCGGTGGCGTGTTGCATCGCACGCGCACGTAGCAGCCATTTGACTTTTGATGCCGTCTCCAAGATAGCAAGCCTCAATGGCTGTATTTCTGTGCACATTATAGTTAAGATGCGGCAAAAGCGCTTGCAATCAGCCATTGTATGGTTAAGTAGCGTTTTGGCGCAGACTCTCAGGTTATCACTGCACAGAAACACAATGGTGCCTTTTGTTTTTTTCCCTTGATAAACCGTTTTCAGCATTGATGGTCTGTATTTAGCGAAGTCCTCACTTCAGGGGAGACCTCAGCCTTCATTGTGATGATGATTAAAGAGGGTCATTAGCAGCTCTGCCCATTTCATCATTGTGGGGATGGGATGTGAAGTACCCGTAGCAGCAGTGCTTTGGATAAAATCGGTGGAAAATTTTGGACAAAAAACATAAACACATCTGCAGTGTTTTGGAAGAGGTAGCTTGGCACATGGAGCGGTGACATAACTCCATCAGCTTGGCCAGTCAGCATCCAGAGGAGAAGTAGAAACAGCCTCCCAGGGGTTAAAGAACTATTGACCTCGTGCCTTTTCCAGTTGGGCAGCTGCACATAAAGCGTTCAGCTCTGGATGACTCAGGGTAGAAGTTTTGGGTGGAGGCCGGCTGCTGCACTGGGGAAACTACTTACCTCTGCAACTAAACAGGATAAAAGTTTAAATCTGTACATGTACAAGTACTTTGGACTTGAATCATTCCTCAACACAACACAAGTCAAACATGCTTTTGTTTAAGTCCTCCAAAAGATCAACAGTTTGTATAACCATAAACCCCCAAAGTATAGTACATAAATAGCCTTCCATACTTTATTTTATATATTTGTTTACAACCAAAACCAAAATATTCTGTATTTGTTGCTTGAAAGCTTTTAAATCGGCACAAACAAGTCATAAACAAACCCCACAAGGATTTAGATCAGTGGTCCACCAACTTGTGAGGGCCACATAACTGTGCTCTTCTATGATGTGGGACCGGGGTCCGTTTGTATGCTAACAGAAAAAGGGTGTGACTAAATGTAAACATTTATGGTTTTCCAGAAAGCCACGCATAAAAAAAAATATTAAAAACCCTTTCTTGGATCTTCACAGAAAAAAGTCAGGAAATAAAGAACAATCCAATAAATGATATAAACAACATTATTTATAAAATAAAAAATAACCAAATAACTCTGTGATCTTCACAAAAAAAGTCAAGACAAATTATATTAATCCTTTTCCAAAAAATAAATGTCCTCTCCCGTCATAGTATCCTTGAGACTTTGAAGGGCCAAAGGTCGTCGCACATCTCACAGTTTGTGCTAACATCACAAAAGTGATGGGAATTCTGTCTCTTCTTAGTGATCCAACTCTTTTGGCTCCCAAGAAGATTGTTGTTTTGGTTGTTTTGTTGTTTTAATTTATTATCAATAACTATATGCATACTTTGCATATTTGTAAGTGTATAATATGTATATGTGTTTTTCCTTCCAGATAAATGATAAAAACAAAAAACAATTATCTACAATTCAACTTTTAAAGTGAAACAACCCAAAATACCAATTGAAACGTGCAAAAAAAAAAAATGGAAAGAAAAAGAAATTAAGAAGATTTGTAATCATGGTAAAGGGTGGTATTTAGAAATACCAAATGTCTCAGCTTTGTGAAAGCTGATCTTGTTTCTTCAGTAAGAAATGATCTGCTCTGTTCTGGAGGTTGTTCACAGGTGTAGGTTGTTCGTAGAGCCGGTTCTGTGTGAAATTCTTTTTCTGCCGACTCTAAATTCTGCCTTCGTATTATCAATAGTTTCAGATTTTTCTCCCTGTTCCTGCTGCCACTCAATTTCTTTCTGTTTTTGTGATGTTATGTCTTCTTGTTGCACCTAGCGTGCTCTCTGCCTTTTCCTCATACTCGATTCATGTGCTGCTGCACGTAGAGCAAGTGGTAACACCATCCAGCCCCCCACCCCCATGTATTCATGTGATCAACATGTATTGATCAGTCACATGGGGTTTGAAGAGAAAGAAAAAGTAAGAGGATGAATGGAGGTGAGAAACGGCTCCCAGAGCTGACTCTTATTGTTCAGACCAAAGAGCTGCGGCTCTAAGAACTGTTTTATTTCCAACACTAATTCACAAATAAAACTGAGGAGCTGTGAGGTGTCCTTCACCTTTGTGCTTTCATCCAGAACTAATAATAAAAAGAAACAGTCAAATTTCTTTGTGTTCTGCTGCAGCTGGGCATTTATATGCCTTACCTTTTCACTAGTACAGTATTGCCTCGTGAAATAGGCAAATTCCATATCTGTACAGGAGACGCCACACAGAGGAGATTGATTGACAAGATGTCCAGCCAATCAAGATGCCGAAAAGGGTTTAAAAAAAAAAAAGAAAAAAAAAAAAGCAGCATCACAAATCGCTTTAAAAGAAGACCGCGAAAGGTGAACTGTGATGTCGAAAGAGAGCACTGTCTGTATTCTGTTCTATTGACAGGGATTTCTGATAGGGGCACAGACTGCAAAAGGGTGGAAGAAAATATCTTAATCTATGTAGGTCTCAGTTGTGTGGCCAGACTGATGAAAAAAAAAAATCCTGCGTCGCTGATATTGTCCAGGAGCCGAATGTGGAAGCAGGCCGGATCCGGCTCATGAGCCGTAGTTTGGGGATCCCCGATTTAGAGGAACTTTATATCGCCATTTTTTTGTCATTGTTCTTTAAAGGGATAGCTATCGACGGGAATGAGGTCAGGCGACGCTCCATCTGACCTAAAAAAGTCAGAAGATTAATCGTTTTTGTTACAATATATACTGCAAATCCATCATGTTCAATATCATGGACAATACTATCCAATTTTATGACAAAAATAACCACATATTATTTTTTTTCAACCAAATTCTTTACCATTTATGTTCCAAATATCAACAATCTGTTAGTACGACAAATCTCTAAGACTGTATTTCAATAGGCAAAGTCCAGCTTTATTTCTTACAGCTTTTCAAGAGGTACAAGGTTTATTCAGAACTTTATTTAAAGCAGTTTACTTCACAACACAAGTCTCGTTGAATCCCCTCTAGAGAGTCCAATGTTGAGCCTTATTGCTTAACCTTCCAGCATCACGAGGCTCCACATCCCCTGTGTCGGAACATGTACTCAACTCCCCTTCTGTGATAGTGGGGGTGGAGTGAGCTTCGCCTCTATGTTTAGGTCATGGGGGTTAAATTCTGGGTTTAACAGAAAATGGTCTTCCAGACACTTATTGGTGTTGTGGGGGAGGTTGTCTCATTGTGACTGTTTATGCTTTGCTGGAGGCTGTTTTTGTTTTATTTTTTTGTAATCCATGGGGAAAGTGTGGATCTATAGGACCAGATGGAGAAATCAAAGATGAATTGTCAAGATGGCAGCGTTTATCTTTTAATTAATAAAAGCCATTAAGCTAGAGTTACTATGTTATGTTACAGTTATGGTTTAAAATGTTTTACTTTTTAACTGCAATGCTCATGTGTAGATGTTTACAATAAAAATATAGATTGTGTCCAAATTCCTTGACTGCTCACTATAGTTCACTATGTAGTGATTTTGCCATTCTGTAAATCTGTCCAAATCTAAAATTCCAAAATCAAGTGTCCTAGAAATTTCCCAGAAGTCTCTGCTAAAAAACAGTGTGCATCAATGCTCACACTATAGACCACAATGCATTGTGTTTGAACAGTTTTGGAAAAAAAAGTATTTTAATTCTTTTTTTTTTTTATAAACCATCCACATTTTCATCATCAGAACACATTGGATTCATAAAAAATTGTCCTAATCTTGAAAACTGTCCGTTGCCAAAAAACTATGACATGAAAAATGTCTTACTTATTTTTCAGTTTCGGGAGAAGGATGTTGCTTTGTTTTGATCAGTTCTGCGACATTAAACAAATATACTGAGTAAAATTTGAAATAAAGAGAAAATTCAGTTGATAAGTCTGCTCATAACTAATTCTTTTTCTGCAAGAGAAGTCATAAAAAAACCATGAAGTCCTTACATTTTTTGTTTCAATTGAGTTAAATCTCTATACCAACATGTCAGCAAACCGGTATAGATAGATTCTAATTAGTTCTGTAAAGAAACTGCTATACCACCATTGTGACTGTGATCAGGCATATTTGGGACTTTTGCAATTTACAAAACCAACAGGAAAAATAGTAAATAGTGTTTTGTTGTTGCAATCTTTTTCTGGTCTGAGCTGCAGGTTTTTACGCCTTAGCGACTTCAGTGAGATATAAAAAGACATTGAGGAATAAGGTTTACCTCAAAAATGGTCTCTTCCCCAACAAACGACATTTAATCAAATTTTCATTATTTCCTGGACCTTTAGGCAAACATCGCTGATGGGTGGGCAGCTCTGCTTATTCACCAAATGATGGATGGCTGTATTGCTTTTCCAACAGATGCTTTTAATTTTGTAACCTCATCCACAAAGCTCTATTTCCTCTTGTTTTCAGAGGTGTTTTGGAAATATTTCCCTTTACCTTCTTTTATTTTATGGTTACTAACCTCTAGAATTAAAGAGGAAAAAAATTAGCTTTCTTCCATGCTTGTTTTAGGTTTTTTGATTTACTTTTTTTTTTTGTTTTAGAACCTAATAAGTGTGGAGCTCAAAGTAAAAAATCAAAAATATTTGATAGATTTTTAAGCAAATATGGAAGCATTACATTTAATTCAGCTAAAACATCTCAAGCTATGTTTACAGTAGTAGTAGTACATGTAAAACCCAGCTAAACGCCGGTCCTTGAATGCACATATAGCCCATGATGTTCACAGTGGACAAGCAGGGATGGGCTTCCTCTTCTTTTCTTTTTCATGCATGTCTGCCACTTGGAGTTGGAAGAGGACTGGTGCAAAATGTCAAAAGTGATGCAAATCTTGCGAATCCTGTTTCATCCTGATCCTTTCACAGATCTATTCTGATATATGAAAGACTAGGTGTCTGGTTCTCCTCCAAGATCAATTTTCAAATAGTTGGCACTCCCGACTATTTTCAGCACCAATAATCCCACCCACAACTCAGAGACGAATTTCTTATCAACTCTTGGAGCTTTGTGGAAGCTATGTTCTAGAAAATGACACCTTGTTTAATTATGATTATGCTGTTTTTAGCCAAAATCAAACAAACACTGGGAATTTTTTTACAATAGATCAGAAGATGATCGGAGAGGACTTTAAAAATGGATCCAGACCTAAAAATTCCAATTTTCACACAAAAGTGTCCAAGTTCAACAGAAACTCTGTCTGCACAGTAGCAACAGGAAAAAGTGACTAAAAGTCCATGCAGCTGCAGTCAGTGTCAGTCAGTGTTTCCGGTCATGCGCATACGCCTGTGGGTTTTTGAAGAAGCGTCAGTCACCAAGATGTTTTTCTAGGGATTTAAAAAGCTGCTGACCAATTGCTTCACGTCGACAGTTTTCTATGGAGATGAGTGTGTTGCTGGCGGCCTTCGGTCCCCTGTCTGGAGGGCAGCCATCTGCGTCAGCCAGAAGCTCGTTTATCATCATCCTCCCGTTTCCTGCGGATGAAGCTGCCTGTGCATCTTTAGATGTGGCTCCTTGCTTGACTGTCACTCACGGGTTTTGAATTTCTGAAGGATAAATGTAATTCTCTGCACCCAAAGAGATTGAATGCAACTGATGCTCAAGCCGTGAGACAACCGAGCTGTCTTTCACTATGTACAAACATGAGGGAACATGGACGAGATTTCAACCCATCCATCTGAAGAATTCACACAGGGGCCGTAAAAAGCTTCAGCTTGTTACTATGGAGCTTTGACTTGCATCAGTGAATGCCGAAATAGAGACTTTATTGAGGAACCACAGCATGACTTCTTATCAAAAATACATTTGGATTCTCTCTTTCTTCTTTCTTCCAAGGATGAAACTGGGGGAATTTTACAGCTCTTTGAGTAAAGTGTGTGTTTTGGTGTCTACTGAGTCGCTGTGTTTCCTGTTGAGATGCTGAAGTCCAGCCTGTCTTCTGTTTAGTTTGAAATGCTTTTAATTGAAATACAGAAATCGACAGTACATCAGAATTGATGGATTTTGGAAAGCGTTTCAAAATCTTCAGATATAAAGTTAACCAAGGACTTTGTGCTTCTGTATAGACAGTGTACATCCTTTAAAGACCCACTCAAATAAAAACAAATGTTTTTGGTGTTTTTGTCATGTTCTTATGCCATTTTTCTGATGATGGAGAAAATAAAACATTTTGTTTAAAAATTGGATTCTGAGTATTTCTGTATTCAAAGTGTCATGAATCAGAAACAGATAAAATAATGCAGTCTGACAAAGGTTGTTTTTTTTCATGTATGAAACACAATGGGCAGACCACAAGCTGTCTACTCCGCTCTATTCTGACACATCCACTTGTAGAAAAATAGATCTGTGCATGTCTTTGTTTCCCTCATCTGAGCTGACATCTGGCTCAAAACTGTATGGCTGGATAGCGCTGTAAGCTAGTGGGTTAAACTAGTAAGTGTAAACAGAGTGCTCTCAGCTTTCTGAGAGCTGGAGAGGGAAAGGGGGGGGGTGGGTTTGCTTTGTGTCAACAGTCCCACCCACAACTCAGAGGTGAATTTCTACAAAGCCCTGCAGCTCTGCAGAAACTATATCCTAGAAAACGACACAGGTTTTGTGATTTTGGCTAACTTGGAACTTTTTGAAAATAGATCGAACAATGATTGGAGTGGGTCTTTGAACTGATTTGATGGATCTAAAAAGATAAAAAGGTCAACATCATCATGGTTCAGCCTGTCATATAAACTGGTTTATGTTTGGAGGGTTTTGGTGGATTAAAGCAAGTTCACATTTTTTGTAAGACTACACACCTGTCAGTCTTTCATGGACTGACTTCCTCTCAGTAGCAGCTCACATTTTGGTTCATTTTTGTCTAAAACCCAAGACGATGTGCCCTGGGTCTTCTGTGTGAGGATTCTTTAGAGTCCTTCTCTTTCTGCTGTTGGGTAACACTTTTGTTTTAGCAATATCCTGTTTCTTAAAAGGAACCTGTGAGGTGTTCTCAAACCGCTCGTGTCAAACTCAGTTTTATCTCCCAATCCCAAAGCAGATTTGCATTTTTATCATAAACTACCGTTTTTCCCCCAAAAAGAAATCAGATTGGGGATGCATGCTGCACATCTCTGCATCAAATCTGAAAAGACTCTCTGCTCCAATTGAATTAGACCCTATTGATGGCTTTGCGAAATTGAGAGAAGCTCCTGGCCATTGAGATCCCTGATAAGAGTGAAAAAGGAAACTAAGAGACATTTAATAAATGTTCACACATCAAGTTATGTATATCATATTAGTGCATCTTGTCTTTTTGGTGTTTCTGGATGTTCTTGAAGGACCTCTGTGTTTAATCAGAAGGAAGCAGCTTTTTGTCCAGCTCTGCATTCAGACCTTTTCAGCTCTAGCAGGTTTTTGTAGCATTGTTTGTATAAAAGAACTGGACTGATTGACCCATCCCTACTGCATTCCAAACAGGAAGTACCTGCTGGTTCCAAGAAGCCAAAACCTCATAGAATTCTATTGAGAAATAAAGAGCGGTTTACATTTTCATAAAAAATTGTTTCTGTAGTGAAACTTATTCAAATTATGAACTGGCTAATCAGATGCTTCAATAAAAGAATGTAGTTCATTGAACAGCAAAAACATTTGACAGATTCTCCAGAGTGCGCTTTCAAGCAGTAGGGATTTGGACTTCCAACAAGCTAACTCCTTGGTAAGATTGGCCGACTTGCGCCAATCACTGCTTACTGACGGTTTTTGGTTCCAACATGGTGGTGTCTGTATGGAAAAAAAAATGGCAACTGAACTGACTTTATTTCATTGGAGCCGAAAATAAGCCATTTTGTCTGTACATCTGCATGGATTCTGTGTCGATAAGAAATTATTGTTGGAATTAATATGTTTCTGGTAGCTAGGTTTCTAAATTTGGGTAAATGCAAGGTAAATGTATAAAAATGTAACTTTAGAAGGCTTTATTGCATTCTTTGAAAGTTTGTCAATTTCTTTGGCTCTCTAAAGTAAATTGGTGTATACCTACAGCATAGTGTTTTTTCCACCTTGATTAAGTCCTAAAGTTTTATGGTCACAGTCCCATTCACCCCTGCATACCGATGGCACCATAGCGCCAACTTGTATCACCAGAAGCAATGTGAGGTTCAGTGTCTCATTCTAAGACACTTCGACAGCTCAGTCATATGGGCAGGGAAGGTGGGAGCTGAACAGGTGGGCCAGACTTTGTTCTTCTAATTTGAACTTCTAAAAAAAAAAAAAAAAGTACTTGCGTTTAATTGTGTTTAAATCAAGCACAACTATAAAGTGAAGCAGTTTGGGGGAAAATCTCCAGCTATTGAAGCTGCATAAAGTTTCAAGACTGTTAGTCCAAGTGAAAGTCTGAAGGTGCTTCCTGGATAAATTCATTCTGTGTTTGATGCAACATCCTATTTTCCCATTTAAAGATACAAAAACGTACCTGGACGCTAGAAAGAACACACACTTTGGGTTGGAAGCTCATAGTAAATCAGCACCCTCGCTCACACATGTAGTTTTGTCAATCTCAGCATACACAGATGAGAAAATGTTCTATTTTTGCAAATGTCTGAGAGATTATTGCAGATGGTTGTTCTAGTGGAGCTTTTTTGAATGTTTGAGGTGAAAAGGAGGTGTAGAAGCAGAGGCACAACTGTGTCAAAAGTGTTGGGGTAAGTTAGCACAACGCTCTGACCAACGACTTCTGTCATCACTATTGGTTTCACAATGCAACTGGTCGGGCGCAACTTCAAAGGAAGGCCCCGCTTTCATTCCAAACACTTTTATGTAAATCGCTCAGCTGTTTCCACTTAAGAGACACATTTGAGGGGGAAACAAAAAATGTGCTTGTTCATGGCCCCACAGGTCAAATGGTTACACCCTATGAGGTCATAGTCACTTTCAGTCCAGATGGCGGAAGATAGCAACGGGGCTCCCCTGAAACACGTCTTTTCAACAACTTTTCAACACTAGAATTGCATTTTGGTTGATTTTTTCCTCTACTCTTCAGGAAGCCACAGATGCATGTTGATTAACTGTGAGATGTTGACATTTTCCTGTTGAGTGAATTGAACTTCTTTTGGACATTTTCAGTTTCCTCAAACACATTTCAGTTCCCTAAATTCCTTAAAAATGCTTCTGCATTTTAATTATTTTTATTTTATCTGGGCAAAGACTGTGTAGTGAATCTGAAAAATGAAAATGCCAGACCCCCCTCAATTTTGATGTCCTATATCTGTAATATTTCACTTTTTTTGTTGCGAAAATGAGTAAGATCCAGTTGGCAGACTTGAAAAAGTAGTGTTTAATGCCGAAAAACAGAAAAAGCAACAAGCCATGTGTCGTTGATGGCAATTTTTTTTGTTTTTTCTCTGATTAAGAAATCCTTTTCTATCATCCCAATGCAGTTCCTGTGCCTGAAGAACATCAGGACTTTCCTGGCGGCCTGCAGCGAAGAATTTGGAATGAAGAAAAGCGAACTTTTCGAGGCCTTTGACCTTTTCGATGTCAGGAACTTTGGAAAGGTAGGAAAAGCAAAAGCTCTACAGGCGTACAATGACACACGCTCTGTTATTTTCTTCTTCTGTCTTGCACTGACGGCCTGCATCCACCCTCGCTGTGCATGCCAGCTGTCCCCAAAGACTGCACTGAACTCATCAAATGTGGTCACTCCCACGTTTCATGTGGAAGTCAACAAAAGTGAAACTTTTTTCAAAAGAAAAAGGTTTTCCTTTACATACTTCTGGATTTAAACTAAAATAAATGTCCTTTTTTAATGGTAGGGGCCCTTTTTTTCTCTCACTTGATCTTCTTAGTCGAGGCTGAAAAGTTAGCAGCCTTGCACTGAAATCACTTCCTCCTATTAAAGTAAAAATATGTTAGCCTGCTGTGTTTAAAAGGGGTTATAAAGGACGTGGCTCCTCGTCTTTGCTTGGAGGGCTGTGAGCGTGTCTGACATGCCTGCTGTTGCAGTTTAAAAAGCACCCAGGAGGTTTGGTTGGAAGCCGTGCCCTATAGCGGACAGTGCTGCGGGTCATTGATGAATACTACTGGTTTATTAGGAAATGTCGACACAAGTTCCACTCCGATCATCTTTTGATGCCTTTTAAAAGTGTTCCCAGTGGTATTTTGATTACGATTATGCAGTTTTTAGTCAAAATCAAAAATCCTTTTGTTTTATAAGACATAATTCATAGTTCATTTGAAATTTGCCTCTGAGTTGTGGGTGGGATTCTTGGCATGTTCTAAGCCCCCCTCTTCTTGTTGCTGAGAGCTCTCCATTTACAGCCTGCTAGCTTACAGCCCTGCACACCCTTAGCCCAACATTACCAGAGCAGGGAGTCTGTGCCCCGCACAGTGTATTTTTTACATCACAAATACAATCTTTTTCAAATGACATTTTTTCATCTGCTTGTGATTCACAGCAATTTGAATAAAGTAATATTTAGAAATGCAATTTTAAGATTTTTTTTTTTATATATGTGTGTCCTCCATCATTAAGAAATGCCACAAGAACATGTTAAAAACACCAAAAACATTATATTTATCAGAGTGTGTCTTTAAATGCTTTATTGTGTCTTTTTGGAGGAAAAGGAAGACAAAACTAAGGATTGGTTAAAAAACATAAACAAAAAGCATATTTTTTTCCTGCAGATTTTTATCACAATATGTGGTGCACATTTATTGTCTATCAGTTATTTTTCATTCAATAGCAACTTTTACTTTTGTGGGTTTTTTTTTAAGTATGTTGACATTAACGGATTTATTAACAGCTGTCCTGTGAGCCAAAACTTATTCTAGTCAAAATGGTGCTTGTTTATACATTTAGTTTATAAGAATTTCAGGCAGTAATGATTTATTAGACCCACAAAGAGATTTTTTAGGGCATCAAATTATGCTTTTCTGCTCAGTACAGTTCAATCAGTGAGAGTTCCCCATTTGTTTAGTTTTCATCCCTACTGTGGTAAAAACTCTTTCCATAAAAAATCTAGATCATTTTTTTAATTAAATTTAGTCAAATTGTGAACTTGTGAATTGTCTTTTTTTAGTAGTTTTGTCAATGTAAAATTTGTTGTTCTTGCTGGTTTGTGCTTGTTGCTAAGCAGCAATAACCATTTCCAAGCATTCCCGGATTATCATTTATCCACTAAATCAATAAGAATAAGTAGGTTCCAACACAAAAACAGTTATTTTGTTCATTGAATACTTAATTTATGTAATACTGAGTTCACCGTCAAACAGTTTCAGTAAAATACACCATTAAAATTCCACAGTAGATGTGCTAATAGCACACATTAGCTTTGGTTGTTTGGACTTCCTTTTTATAGATGAAAATGCTTTAACAAAAACTGCTGGTTAGCAACTGCAACTAAGTAATTAAAACCAGTGAAATGACATGATGTTAAAAATTGAGATTGTATTTTTTATTTAAAATCCATTAGCTAATTTTTTAGCTATATAAAAAAACCTCCCATCTGTTAGCCTTCAAAACTATAAAAAAAGTGTTTTCGTTGGTAGGAGGCTTGGAGTTTGTTTTGCTGTCTCTGTGACTGTTAAATTAAAAATCTACTTGTAATTTAGACACATTTAAACTATAAATGGTTCATAATTTATAATTAGAGATCCACTGAATAAAAAAAGGTAATCCCTGAAATCCGAGAATAAAAAGCAAAACAAAAAAAGGATTTAGAAGCTGGGAGTAGAACTGCATTTATCTCTGCTGGGGCTCTGGGCTAAAGCAGCTGTGAGTATTAAAGCAGCTCTTCATTATAACATTCATAATTAAAACACTTTCTATCCTCTGGCAAGTTCCTTTTTTCTGTTCTAGTGAGGAAGCATTTTCACTGTGGGAAGAAGGATCTGAAATTAGAAATGTTATTCTGGCTTCTGGGAAACGAACAACAATCAACATTAAAAACAAGTGGATTTTGTCCATATTTTGTAATTTTACATTCCTTTTTTGTTGTGTTATAATCTTTTCTTATTCTTAAAATACTATCTTTCAGAAAAACAGATTGATCTTTAAAAGAGAAGAAAAAATCATAACTTTGAGAATGTCAAGTTTGGACTTTAGCTGAGAAGCTAAGCATAGTAGAGCTGGATCTCCTCCATTGACCCCACAGTATGGGTGCGGGGGCGGGCCCTGGTTGGCGCTGCCGCCCTGGTCGGCGCGGGTGTCTTGGTGTGGGGATGGCTGGGAGTTCTCCCTCCTTTTTTGTGCATTCCATCATCCACTTCAGCTTAACATAACATTCACCTGAGTACAGGCGTCGGCTCACCTTTGCACCTTCAAATAGTGTGCATGACAGAATGTAATGCTTTACATGTGTTGGTTGGTATGCACAAGTGTGCGTGTGAACTGGATGTGGACAAGTTTGTGAACACTCTTGGAGCCGGCAGGTATGTAACAGCTGAGTGTGTGGATAGGCCCCGCCCATTTTAGACCAACACTCACTATTGCAATGGGTATAAGCTCCAGCATTTTGTTGCCTGTAGATTAACAACTCTACCTTCCCTTCCTAGTAGTCCTTCTCTAACTTCTATAATCCACCATCTCTCTTTCCCCCCCTCCACCCCCCAACTCTCTCCTTTTCCCCCTTTCCTTTTCCGTCCGGTCCAACAAAAAAGACACACACACAAAAAAATAAATATTAATAAAATTTGGTTTAAATTACAAAATACCAACATACATTTTGTGTTCGCTATGATTTATAACCCCCGATTGTAAGAGTAAAATCTGTCTAATACAAGAGGCTCTCAGCTCATATCTGTTTGCTCAGCTGTTGGACAGGACAAGTTAAAAAACAAAAAAAAAAAAGCATAGTAGAGCTGCACTGCAAGGACTCCGGCTTCCTCCCACCATCCCAACACCAACATTCTTCAAAGGTTAATTGATGGCTAAGTTGCCCCTAGGTGTGAATGTGTGTGTGCATGGCTGTGTAATTGTGGCCCTGCGACAGACTGGCGACCTGTCCTGGTGTACCCCACTTACACCCAGTAGTGGCCAGATTAGGCTCCCTGCAAGGGAAAAAATTGGTTCAGGAAATGAATGGACAGCTAAACTTAGTAACTAACTAACTAGCTCCTGCTTGACGCAGAAAAAAATAGACTTTTACTCTAAATCTATCAGAAGGTAAAGTACCAACAGTTATATAACATCAATTACACATAATCTTTGATCATGGTGTATTAATATTTTTTTTAGATTAACAAATTTGTATTCTTTTTCTCCTGTTAATGCTACAGCCAACCAGTTAGACATAGCACATTATAAGGAGCTAACATAGTGGAATAGAAGATACAAAAAGAAACAAAATAAAATCAGATTATTTATTAAAAGTGACAGTATTTTATGAAAAACCAAACTGAAGCTTCAGGAAACTTGAGGCTTTTACTTCTGATTTTAAAGAAAAGGCTTCAGTCCAACAAAGAACAGGGCCATACCTAACACATGTCCTTGTTTTCTCAGTATATGTGAATTTCAGTTTACAGTTAGATGACAATAAAGACATGCTCATACAATTTATAAACTACCTTTATGCAATTTCATTTTCCTAAAAAAAAAAAAAAAAAAATCTAAAATGCCAAAAGGTATTTCTGCGTAAAATAGAGTTAGAATTTGGCTGATAAAATATATGTTTGGCTGGTAGATTTTTTCTATCAACTGGCCAACTTGGCGAGTGTTTCGAAAATAAAATTTTGGCCCCTGTGTGGAGGTGTTTTAGTTATTTAAAATCCCACAAAAAAACAGAGTAACATGCACTGCAAATTGTGCAGAAGGCATGTTCTTTCTAAAACTGGAAATACCACCAACCTTTTATCACCTGAAGCAGTGCTTTAATGTTCAGTTTAGTTTGCAATATTTATGCATTTTTTTAGTTATCTGGGGGAAAAACAGTTGCATCATGTTCCTTCAGTGCATCTATGAAGTATGATAGGAAATAAATATTTCAATCTAAACAACCTGCTGATGATTTCACATTTCTCTAATGAGCCACAGGGCGCTCAAATCTGACTGATACAGGTATTTGGTTGAGATCATGATATATATTGTTGTCACCTGATATGAAACAACAGCATTGTGCCATAAAAAGGTCACTATCGCCCGGCCCTACCTAAACTCTAATGCTACATTCACACCAAACTCAGAAACGCGCGTTCAAGTGACCACTTCCAATGAAAGTCTTGATGTAAACGTTTGTATATGCACTTTTTGAGCCTCTGAAATAATTTGGTAAGCTCTGTGTTCCAAATTCTCACGTTTACGTGTCGCTACATAAGTTTCCAAGTCAGTTTTTGGGCTCGACATACAAAACATGCGGCAAAAGTTAAACCAGTTGAACTTTGACCAATCAGGAACTTGGATTTGTCAGTGACCTATGGGTGGTGTCTTTTGAAAAACACAGAAGCAAGATTTACACCAAGCTTCTTCCAGCTGAGCACATGCACCAGTATTGGGTAGCGGCAGTCCAGTGTGAGCACTGTTTGGTAAAAGTGCATTTAAGTATACCCATTTAGCTCATTCTTGATACTGATTCGCACAGGGGGCTTGGCAGAGAGTTTTACGCCGGATTCCCTTCCTGACACAACCCTATATTTTGTCTGGGTTGGGGACTGGAAAGGAGACGCAGACTTTGGGCCACCTCGTATATACATTGCTAGGTGATAGCGAGAAGGGTCTTGCCTAGGGCCTAGGCCAAGGGCCCCTCACTGGATTAAGCTCTTTGTGTCCCTGGGAAGCGAAACTGGTTTTTCTCGTGCCAGTTATACACCCAGCTAACTGAGCCATCCAGCTGCTTACAATGGATAAATTGTCAATTTGTTCATTTTGAAAAACTTAAAAAATTTCTTCTAAAAAGTAAGATATATTCTTTTTGTTGCAGCCTAAATATTGATGGTGTTCAAATACATTGTTAATCATTGATTTTTTTCATAGATGCTGATGGAATTATGGCTTTTTGATCAGCAAAAAATGAATAGAATTGATAAATATTCATGTTCTGGTTTTGCTAGTTAACATATTTAGGAGTTGTTGAGGGTAAAAATACAATTAAATCCAAATTAGTGGAGTATTTTTTTCGTTTGCATGCGAGGGATTTGATCAGTCCAGATGGATCTTCTGTTGTGTCACAAACGGGCAGATAGCTGGTTCCACTTGCAGCAGCTTTATTGATAGAAACAGGCAGACAGGAGCAAAGCTCAGCTAAAAGTCCACAAAGCTAATCATAGTCAAAATCAAAGGCAAAAGGTTGAGGCAGGCGGCAAAGAGGCAGAGTCAGGTATGAACCGGTAATCAGATCAGGAGGAGGCGCTCGGTACGCAGGCAGAAAAGCACAAACAATACTTCACACTGAGTGTGGCTCTGAGCAGTGCTTAAGTGTCCTGTGGCTGATTAGATGATGAGTGTCAGCTGAGTGGCATCTGGGGAGTGTGCGCTAGGGTTGATGGGAGATTGAGTGCAGTCAGTACTCTAGAGACGGCTCCCGCCGGTGACCAGAGGGAGAGACAGAGCGCTGACTCCTGACATGTTGCGTGATGTTGTCCTCGTTCTCCTCCAGTGATTTAGCTTGGCTGCAGTAGAACTCTTTGATAACTCCGTGTTGAGGCCCACTTTTCCCTGAGCGAAGCCAACGTGCTGAAATCAGACTGCAGGCTGGTTTGCTGCTCTTTGCTCGGGTAACTCTGCAAAAGCTAATGGAGTGAGGAGAGGAGGGAATGAGCAAAGCTGCCATTCACTGGTAGTTCCTTCACCATTTGTGCCTCTTTTTTTTGTCCTTGTGTTAAAAATAGCAGCTGGACTACTTTTGAATAAAACATCAGCTGTGCCAGCTTGTATTAGAGTTAGTTTGATAGTTTGTTAAAAGAAACGTGCTCAAAATCTCTTTAGCACCTGATCGCTCCCTTGGACCTTGGATGGAATATCAAACAAAAACTCATTACAAAGCTACTGAAAGCAACAAAAAATAGCTTTTTCTTTTAGATCTTTGCACTGCCTAACTGTAGCTTTAGTTTTAAGGAAACATAGAGCAGAAGTCAATTTGTTGCAATGCTTCCTCAGAGCAGGAACATCTGCTTTCCACATCTGTTTTGTAGACACACAAGGGCTTGTGGGTTCACTCGGGAGCAAAGAAACCCGCCTGTACAGACTATCCGGACACATAAATTCCCATTTGTTTATTTGTCTTTAGATTATAATAAATATAGCAAATCTCTCCAAATACCACCGGACTTCTGAAACTCATGCAAGTGTAATTCTTGTTAGAATGAAACTGGACAGAGCTTCTGGCATCACTCAGGACATCACACAGTTTTCAAAAAGGCTTTGATCTGGAAGTGTTTGAAGTCAGTGTGCAGAAAATTTGACCAAGTTAAATGTGCAGCATGTATGAAATGCACGGAGGTTAAGACATCTTTTGACACAACCTTCTACCAGTTAGAAGTAAAAATGTCCAAAAACACAAAGGCACCTGTCGTAGCAGGTGGAAAATTATTGGTATTTTTGTTCTGTGGTTGCGCATGTCTTTAAATGGCTGCCTGTGAAATTCAACTGAACCACACAACTGCCAGAGACAGGAAGAGTGCACTGTTTCTGTGGTCCAAATTTCAAAGCTTCTTCAGGCTCTTTTTCTTAGGTGTGAGAAAACAAACCCAGGACAACAAAACACCACTAACATTTACATGTTTATTAGTGGTTTGTTTATTGAGCTGCACAAAGCATCTGCAAACAGCTTCAGACGACATATCTTAAGGTTGTATGCGCTTTTCCCGATAACTCTAAATAAAAGCTGAATACCTTGAAAGAATTCACAAAAATCTTCTACAAAACTATTTCAAAGGTTGCACTTAAACTGTGGATAAAGCGGTCATAAAAACAAACAGCTCAGAGTCGTTTAATGTCGGACCCTGAGAGCTTTCTCTGGCAGCTTTAGAGGATAAAGGTGAAAGAGAATTGTATTTGTTACACTGAACAATATTCTGTTGATGCCTTGAATCCTGACAGCCAGTGACTAAGACTGTAGTTTCTACTCAACTGCTTATTCTAGCTTGTTTTAAAATAGAATCAAAGTGCTGACGTGGACTGTCCATAGAGTCATATGATTGAGTCCTTCATGGTGGGAAACATTTTCATCCCTGGTTGTGTAAACTCTCAAGTAACCGTGTTTCTGGTGGGAAGTCGATTACAAAAATAATCAGAATAAACTACTGTAAAGACACATGCACCTTTACGGGTGCTGTGAATTTCTGGGTTGTACAGGCCCGTGAAGGGTCGTTAACAGGAGCGACCGCATCTTAAGCAGAGCTCAAGCGTGTTTTGCAAATCCCTTGAAGCTAATTGAAAGTAGAACATATAATTTTAGAGCGTGTGGTAATTGTACCATAATGTATCCGTAAGGTTATTACAAGTTGCACGCTTTCATGACGTACATGAGATGCTGCCATATGGTGCCCTTGCGCCACATTCTAGGTTTTAGTAAAGCCTTACTCACAAGTGACCTTTGCAAACCTATACAGGGCACACAGAAATAACAAAATCGTAGACGGCTCGCTGAGCCCGTAGAGCTGAAATGCACACTTTTTCTGTAGGCATGCTGCGAGCTCGCGACAGCTAGCGAACACTTATTCAACACTCAAAGTCAAGTAAGGGTGAGGCAGGCGAGATATAGGTGTGTCAAAGATTTTTTTCTTTTTCCACCCCTCCAAATCCTGCTGACTGACCAAGTCTGAGTAAATAAGTGCTGTTCATGTGATACGTGCGTGCTCCTTGTGTGCTGCGTACAGGTTTGCTAATATTTTCCCACAGACAGCCCGTATCCACCCGTAAGGGCAGTTGTGATTAAGTCATTGTACATATATGAGCATATTTGAAATAGGATAGCATCAGTCATCCATGACATCACATTGAGGCATATTTGTGTACCCTCAGAAAACAACTACCCATCTTAATACTACACGAAGGCTCTGTAATACTTTAACAAACATTTTTTTTGTTCTCCAGTTTTCTTGAGCACACTGAAACTGTAAGAAAACACTTAAGTACTACAGAAGTATTTCAGGTAGATTTGTTACCATATAGAGGATGCAGTTTCATTGTCAATATTTTTTTTTTCCCATTTTCATGTCAATTTCTTTTCTTTCCTGTTACTTATTTGCAAATTTTAGGTCAACTGCTTTTTTGTTTTGACTAACTCATGTTCTGTCACTTTTAGCACTCTGGCTTTCTTGTAGTCATTCAGAAAATACCACCTGCATGCTTGGCAACGATTTGATATGCAAATAATTTTAAAGTCAAAACGTATTTTTCCGTGTTAGTTGGTTTTATGGCCCTGGATTACTTAGTCATCTGTCACATAAGCAGCACATATGAAATTTTGATGCATTGGTATTAGACAAGTTGGTATAAAGTATTGAGCCACCATTTCTGTGATCATTAGAGGCTGTTTGAACAGTGTTATAGGATGCCCTGTTCTTTTACGTCCTGCTAGTGTATTTCATGGCTTTCATGTTGGTTTTGGAATTAGGGCACAAAGTATAAAATGTGAGACAGACTGATAGAGGTTATTGATTGGTGTCTCTTTCGTCACAGGGCAATGATAAATTAAACTGTAAAAACCGGCTGAAGGCTGATTCATCTCTCAACAAGCGTCCTAATTTTTTCCTCCTCCCCCGTCTCTTTTCTTTTGTCCTTTGGGTCTGCTCCGTGCTGCAGAGATCGCTTTGGTCAGATATCATATGTCGACTTTGCGCTAATGGAGAGCCGGGGTGTATCTTTGCACTGAAAGGCTGCACTGCAGACCCACAAGGATAGGCATTTTTAAAAGTGTTGGTTGTTCCCTGACACTACAGTGATTTCTCCTCAACTATTACCGCCACAGCGCATATAACCAATTGAGCCTTTGCAGCATGGCGTGGGAGGTTTCACTTCAGAGGTGTCAGTTCCTTAAACCTCTAATTACACTGTCAGTTCAATGGAACCATGAGCTCGCCTACAACCATCTTAATTGAAGCCTTTTTATCTCTCAAAATCTAAAGGCTTTTCTGCCCATAGATGGAGACAACTTCATATTTTAATGTGTTGATTATGAATGTTTTGTTACAGAAATATCAAGAGGACATGGACAGCTGTACAACACAGTTCTGCCAAATGAAAACCTTCATCTTAATGACAGAATTCCAACCGTTTCCAACAAACTCCTCAACTCACTTTTGAATTCACCCTGTGACACCAGCGTTGTCCTCTGCGACATAATCTTTGAACTCTCGTAACTATTCAGCTGTTTAAAAATTATTGTAAATCCAACGGATTCTGGCGCAAAAAATTTGCTTTTCTTTGTAACAAAATCAGCTGATTTATGTTGATTGCTTAAGCACAAATGTTGCATATCAGCATAAAGCTCATTTTCTCTGCTTCAAAATCTGTTGGAATTACATAAATTGCGTAAGCGGTTGAAGGGTTACAGTAATTCAAAGAATGACATGATGTTGATTTTAATTTCCCACTTCAATCATCTTTTGATCTATTATAAAAGGGTTCCCAGTGTTGTTTTTTAATTATGTTTATGTCAATTTAGCCAAAAAAATTAACATAGTTTTCTAGGACATGCTGTGGGTTGGACCGCAGTATGCCTGTCCACATTTTTCATTAATCCTTTGTTTACACTTTCTCCCGCTAGCTTACAACTCCTCACACCCCCAATCTAACATTCCCGGTGCAGCAAAAATGGCAACCAATATTGGATCTATCCAGCCATACAGTTTTGAGCCAGATGCCAGCTCAACTGAGGAAAACAAAGACATTAATGGATCTATTTGTCTATAAGTGAATGCCTCAAAATGGAGCAGAGCATGGAGTTTGTGGCCCAGCATCTGCAGCTCCTCCCACTGTTACAAGCTTCTTCCAATAGTAGTTTTTTAGTCTGCTCCTTATTTACAACGACTTGAGAAAAGAAATACTCAGAAACTAAATTTTAAGCAAGTATGTCCTCCATTGTGAGATGCCACAAGAACATGTTAAAAACATCAAAACACAATTTTCGTTGGAGTGGGTCTTTAAAGGGTTAAACCCTTGGAAGTTTTCAAATTGGAGCAAAATAGGGAAAATCTTCCAATCAAACCTTATTTCCTTGTCATTTTATAACTAGACATCTATTTGTGTAAATGGTGTAAAGCATTCACACTGTAGTGTTCCTCTTTCTCTTTGATTTACTTGATTTTCTGATGCTTTCAGCGTAAAAAAACGATTCACACCATGGAGGACCTGTATCTTGAGCCCCTGTTTTTTAATTTATTTTTTTGTTGGAAGACGGTCGAGTGCTTCGTTTAGGTTCCACTTACACTGCAATTGGACATATAATCATCTCCAAAGTGTTTGCAAGACCTTCTGTAAAGCTGCTGTGCTCAAAGCTCTGTGATAATTCATGCTTTCCCTGCGATTGCATGGCAGCTGCTTCCACTGGATCATGCATAGTGCTTCTCAGAGCGTAAATGCACACACACATGCAGAAACACAACTGAGCCCAGCGTTGTCTCTCCTCGTGGGTCCACAGAGCCTCCTGCCACTTTACTTACCAGCTGCAGAGATGAACTGTGTTGTTTTAGGGTGTGAAAGAAAAACACCTTTGAGTATAGCTCTTTGTTCCCTTCGGGGGCTGTGTGAACACCTCAGCTGCAGCAAACATCACTTTGATCTGTTTGGACAACCAAAGCAGGAAGGTGGATGCGCCTTGGGAACAAGTGGATTTAGAGTCATTTACATTCAAACCATCTTGAGATATTTAAAAAATGCAATTATTAGTCATTGATCAATAAACTGCTGCATGGCGGTGAAGTGGTTAGTGCTCTCAAATCCCACTGAAAAAGCACTTGTTCAAATCCTGGCTGGGTCCTTTGTGTGTGGAGTTTCCATGTTGTACTTGTGATTATGAGGGTCTTGTCCGGGAACTCAGGCTTTCACACACGATTCAAAAACATGCTTCATAGGTTGATTGGTGACTAAATTTGCCTTAGATGTGTGTGTGTGTGTGATTGTGTAGCACTGCAAGAGATTGGCGTTCTATCTAAGGTCTACACTCCCTCTACCAAACAGAAGCTGGGGTAGACTCCAGCAACCCTGTGACCCCAAAGTGGGTTCTGCAAGTTTAGAAGATTGATCGATGGTCAACACTATCCATTGAGAGCTTTCATAATTAACTTCTTTTTCAATAAATTTCCAGTCTGTTTTTAATCAGAAAAATTTAAGAAACTGTCATGGACCTCAGATTTTACCCTCTGGGTCAGCCTGCATGTCACATGACCAACGTGCAATCTTTGAGGTGATTTACATACCACCACTTTGTCATGTCATTACTCATCATTACTTCTGCTAATTTATATTTTAAAAAAATTGTTCTAGTTTTTTTTTAACCACAATACACAAGTAGCTACTGTTTTTGAGTGAAACACAAAGGTACCCTAAATAATGCAAATATCAGCACAAAAACCACATTTGCTACAAGTTGTTCTCCCAAATTCTTTAGTCTATTGTCGTTAAGTTTGTGTTCCAGTTGATAATTGCAAAAAACCCCATGTTTCAATGTGAACAACAGCTGTAAGCTAAAGGCAGTTGATTATTGGATTACTTCTGATTATTATTTCAGCTGTGGAGAGAAGCACTGTACCTTGAGGTCAGTTTTTTTTATCATCTTCTATAGAAAAGTCTTACACATCTGTTTTTTAGTTAGAACGATGTATTTGGAATTGTCAAGAGGAGATGACACGCTAAGCTTTGTGAGAGTTTCAAATTATAGTAAAACCTGATGTAAAGGTTTAACAGAGATATGAACATTTAAAGTGTTACATGCAATGAGTTACATATAGGCTAGAGATGGCACGCTAGCTCGTTGCATACATAAAGTTATTGGAATGGGACAGATGCTGGTTCACTGCTGTGCTATAATTGCACAAACAGAGCTGGAAAAAGAAGGATGTGGTATTTTAAGTAACTTATTACTGTCAGCCAATAAAGGACAACTACTATAATACATTTTAGGAGGATCTGATCGAGTTTACTCAGATCAGTGAACGTTTAGGCTGATCTTATTGCGTATTCAAAGCCAATGGTAAAGTCAAAGTCAATAGCTTTAGACTTTGTATTATTTCCATGCTCTCTGGCAGTACCACCTATGTTTTTTGTTTTATGGAGGATGACCATGGTATTTGTATGTGTGTTCGATCTCAGATCCGACCAGACGACCCGCTTGTAAGCATATTACTAAGCAGAGGAAAAGAAACAAGGATTTCCTCAGTAGCTGCGTGTGACATGTGGCATATGGACAACTGCCTGTCCGATGTCGTGCAGGTGCCTGAGTCCTTCTGATAGAGGCTCGGTAGGATCCACTTGAAGAACGGGACCCCCCAGCTCCCTGTTGCTGCCCTCTGCTGGCCGGGCCAGCGTGAGGCTGCACTGTTCTCAGTCCTTTCCAAACGCATCGCGCTGCTTCGAGCGGAGACCGGTCAATAGCCTATACAACGACAGTGGAATTTAACCATTGGTGTAAATCTTAGTCTGTGAGATTTGAATAAAATCACAACCATGCATCATGTGTGCATTGCGTTTCCTATATAAGACGTATTTATTTATTGAAACTTTTGTCGTTCATCTGTTTGTACAAACCATGGCCTGGGTCTTATTTTTTCTGATGATCATAGTTTATTCTTTTTTTAAATTGGACCAAAATTAACATTAACACATTAACCCTTGGTTAGCCGGCTACTCAACATCAACCAACCCAAAATCCCAAAATGTACCGTATTTGTATGGTACATTTTGGTACCGTATTTGTATGATACATTTTGTACGGTAATTTGGTCTCTTCAGAAAAAGAAGGGTGTGGTCAGATTTTCCTCAGCTAAGACTATTTAGAATTCAACCAGGCCTAAAAATTAGTGCACGAGTGTAAATTATTTACCCATCACCCACAGCTAGGACCTTATTTCAACCCACCTAGACATTGTCTTGGTAATGGTTCTATCACATGAATATTGAGTGGATCTGCCCCTAAAACCAAACCCAGGGGTGCCAGCTTTTGTCTCTGAGACATCAGATAGTGATGAAAGAGTTTTAAACACAAACCAAGGCTGGTAAATCCTCTGAAAACTGTTTTCTGACATTTAAAATGCCACACAGACCTTTTTCAATATAACTATGGGAGTAAAATGATAACGATGATGATGTTTACACAGGAGTGCATGTTCATTCTCAGTTGACTCCCTTGGGTACTGACTCATCTCTGGTCTTCGCTGCAGGAAACAGGAAGAGGATACGGTCACATCAAGACCCCCTTAGTTTGGTTTTCTTTCTTCATTGCATGTAAATGTTCTGATTTTCTTTAGTAGTGATGCATCTGTGTCAGTGTAATGATCGTTTTCTGTCAGAACTAAAATTGCCTACTCTGCTGCGCTGCATTTCCCATCTAGGTCTCATGGGGCCAACAAGTCTGTCAAGACCTTTGTTTTGTGTGTGTTAGTGTGTGTGTGTGAGTAAGACAATTAAACTTCCACCCAATCTCTCCTTGTTCCTGTAACCGGGTCCCGGCCTGTGGAAGTGGAAACACGTGTGTTCGTGTTCGAGAGTTTGTGGGTCAGAAAGACCGGGCAAGAGGAACTGAAAGTATTGTCCCAGTAGAGAATTGAATGGTGTGTTTTTTTTTTTTTTTGTCAGACAGTTTCAGTTTTCTAAAAGTGTAAAAAAAAAATCAGAAGGTTTGCACTTCTGATGTTTTGTCAAATTTTGATAGAATGAATTGTCTGTGAGTGTCCATTGCTTTGCTCTACTGTATGGTGTCCAGCTGAGGGGTTTGTAGGGCACAGCTTAGCATTGGCCAGGACTGTGAGGCTTAAAGCCACCTCTGTCGGTAGCAAAGATGATAAAAACTGAGGTGCAGGTCTTCGTGTCATCGCTGACCTATTTTCTGACAGATTTCCTCCTCAGTGCAGGCTTATCTGCCACTTGTAGCTAAAAAGAAACCAACATGATGTGGTTGATAAGTGGCACATTTTCATGTAATCTTTATTTTGCCAGGAGGATCAGTTGAGATCAAATTTTCATTTAAACAAAATGATCCCTGGCATAGGAGAAAACACGAGGGTTTAAATGTTAAAAATTGAACAAAGCATTGTTTTTCTTCTAGAAATGATCATCAAACATACAAACTTTTTGAGATGGAACATTGTATTCCTTAAAGCTGAAATAAGACATTTCAAAGTAACAAACATAAATTAGTTATATATATATATATATATATAGGTCATTTTACAACAAAGGTGTAAAGTGATCATAAAGGAAAGTATTTAAAAATGTGTTGAACTCACAGTTTGTGCACACAGACTATTCTTCATCTCGGTAACCACAGAAACAAAGCTGCACAGATGCAAACTGCAAATTTGCAACACTGTACAACACTGTGAGAGGGATTTGAGGGAAGAAGAGGTATCTTTATGATCAAAGTAAACATCTAAACAAAGCTGTACAGGATCTCAGGACTGATCATGTTACAAACTATGTCCGCAGAACAGCTGTCACCCATGTGGATATCAACATGGACCCCATTGCCGGTCCCAAGATCCAGAATATCTCCACCAGTATTTTTTTTGTATTTTCCACACTATAAAGTGCACTTAAAAGCCTTCTTTAATAAAATAATAATAAAAAAAAAAAACAACAGTGCGCCTTATAATCCAAAGCACCATTTAAATTGATTATTTCTGGTTCCAGGATTAATAGACAAGGAGAATTAAGTTTTATCTAGCAGTCTTTTTTTATACAGTTGCAAACAAAGTTGCGTGTTATGTAAATATGCTAATGTGGCTAACATGCATCAGTGTTGGGCTGGTTTTTTTAACGTGTTACTAATAAAATTTGGAGTCAGCATAGTCACTGTAATGTTTGTTTTAGTGGTATTAGTCTGTTGTTTTTACAAGGTCCAAACAAGTTTGTCATTGTTATACGCTAATGTGGCTAAAATGTATCAGTGTTAACTTGAGAGTTAGCATAGTCACAACGTTTGTTTGTTTTAATGTAACGTTTGTTTTAATGTGTATCAGTTTGTCATTTATATGTTGCAAACAAGATTGGGAGTTACAGGTATTGCGAATATGCTAATGCGGCTAACACTTCTAACACTAAGTGATATCCTAACAGTTGGGAGTTAGCATAGTAACAGCAACATTTGTTTTAGCGGCATCAGTCTGTTTTTACATGTTGTAAACAAAATTGGGAGTTATAGAAATTGTGACTATGCCATCACAGCAAATACTTCTAATGTGGCTAGCGTATATAGTGGGTTACAAACAAGTTCTAGAGTTACTGTGAACACAGTTAATAAAGTGACTGATTTATGGACTTATTTCTGACCCTTGTCTTGCTTAATACGTCTTACCGTTTGGTGTCGCCTTATATGATATAAACTCAAAAATAGACCATTCATCGATGATGTACCTAATAAACTGGTGTGCCCAATAGTGTGGAAAATACTGTACTTAACACCCTGCTGTGATTCTTAAGACTTTGAACTTCATTCATTCATCCATCCATTCATGTTCCAAACCGCTTTATCCCTTTCGGGGTCACGGGGTTGCCGGAGCCTAACCCGGCTATTCATGGGCGAAGGCAGGGGACACCCCTGGACTGGTCGCCAGTCTGTCGCAGGGGCAACTTTGAACTTTCTACACAAAATGTAAAAATTACTTAACGTCTCCCTTCAGCTGGAAAACAACTACTTCAATAAAATGATAATTTCTTTGGTTGTTTTTTCCCACTCTGCTTTGTCCATCTTCATCTTCCTTTGGACACCTACTGGCACCATCAAAAGAACCACTAATCAGTCAGATTTAGTTTTGTCAACAAGCTAAATTCCTACATGACACATCCTAAGAACTTTCTTGTCATAAAAAGGCTGCAGGCAGGAGGCGTCATATGCTAACAGTAACAAATGGGATTCTCACAAATCACTAATGTTCTTCTGATCTCACTGAGATGTTCTTTAAGCAACATTAGGATTGTGCAGATGCTGCTCAGAGCTGTTTGTGCGAACGCTAGGCAACAATGCTTCTTCCAGAGACTCAACGCTCCTGCAGGGGAAGGGTGGTGGGGGGATGGGGTCTGTATGGCTTCCCAGTGGTGGAGGTGGAGTGGGCGAATGTATCGTCATTTAAAACCTTCAACTAATCTCCATCCTCCACACTCAAAAAAAAAGGAAAAAAGAAAATTCAACTCCCCCTGATGTACCAAGAGTTATATAATATCCATAGAAAACAGCTTTGCTGAAATCATACTGGAAGAAAAAAAAGTAAAAATGAAGTTAGTAGATCAGATAGTAAAGGGAAAGACCATTGTAATTTTTCTCACAAAAAGTCCTGGTTTAGTTTTTAGTCGTCTGGCAGAAAATGTAAAACAATCTGGTAGGGAAAGCATTAAAACACAATCACTTTACTTTAAAAAATGGGTGAATAAGATACAAACCACTGAACTATTAAAAATCAATTAGAAAAAAAAATCTTAAGTTAGGTTTTATTTTAGCCAAATTTGGACACAAATTGGATTAAAAAAAAACTCATAATGAACTCCATGGAGGCCGTTTTAAAATGTTATACTTTGACAACACATGCACTTATTTACAAGGGCTGGACCTTTGATTTTGTGTAGAGATTGATGAAGTTAGTAGTCATGTGATAAATTAATCCGAGTCTAACCTTGTGGTTTATGCCATTTTATTACATATATAGTAGTGAGGTTATGCTTGAGTGAGTGGCTCCACTTTGTATTGATCTTTTAAAGCAGTAGTGTCACTGGTGACGTAGCAAGGACTCGCTTCACATTGTATGCGATCCTATGAATTACTAAATTAAGCTTTATTACGTCACATGCCAATTGCCGATCACTCTCGCCACTTCTGAATTCAGGGTGGGGATGTCAATATGTAAACCTCTGTAACTTCTGTTTTTGTGGGTGTAAGAGAGGAAGAGATTTTGCTTGCATTGTTGCTATTGTCACATTGCTTTAGATAACAGAGATTTGCCAGAACATCTACTTTATTTTGCAAACATAGATTTACAAGTTTAAAATTCTCACATACATACACATACAGGACACAGTAGTAGAAATACAACTGAATTGGTTCGTTTTTCAAATAAAAATTTGAGGATCTTCCGGTGCATTTTAAAACCTTAATACCGTAGTCTCCAGTAGTACACATATTTCATTGCCCTATTTCTTTTGTAAAATGTGGTGTTTTGAAGATCTAATTTCTTTTTTGTCACTAATTTGTGTCAAATGCTTCACAACCCTGAACAACACAAAGTGATTCATATTGGTTCAGTGGTTCGGTAAGCTTTGGTTTCTTCATCACTAATAATTCATAACAACAAGAAAGGAACCTAAAGGTTTGACTAAACAAGCCTGACCTGAGCAAATTAAAACAAGGGGGAAATAAAAAAGATGACAAAGTAGATGACTTGAAAATCAGACTCTTATACAGAGGATGATTGACAGCTGTGGATAATCAGCAACTTCAACCTGGTGTGAATGTGATGGGGAAACAAAATATAACAAAAACCAAGAAACCAAGCTAAAGGACGGGAGACTTCTTGCACAGTTTTCGTCAAATTCAACTATAAAGTCAAAAGAACAAAGACTTTGGAACCGGAGGGTTAAATATTTCATTTTTCTATTGTAATATTGAATTGTAGTAGTTCAATGCCTTACATTGACATTTAAACAATGAAGAAAAGCCTTGGAGTGGAGAGCAGAGCCCCGCCAGTTGATTGTTTGGTTGTCTGATTTCAGTCATTGCTTTTTTGCCCCCCGGTGGAACGTCGCAGAGAGGTCGTCTGCCTTTATTCAACACCACCCTCTTTTTAGTCCTCAAGGTTTTCACGGTGAGACGTGGCTGCACAGCGGGATCAAAGGCTACCTACTGAAATAAAAGTCAAAGAGGAATGTCCATATGGATTTTCACCAGCTGCCTAAAGGCATCGTTAACAGCTCCCACTCAGACTTGCTTTCGCACTTTGTTATGGTTTTGGCAAGCCGGTAAAACTCTGCAAATATGTATACAGAGAGCTGAAACATGCATCTTGCTAACTTCATAGAGGCATTTTTTTTGTATGTTTATATTTTTTTGAATAAAGTGCCTCATGGGGAAACGGTTTTGCTGCATGTTTTCAATTTCAACCAAGATTTACTGTAAGTCAGTATTTAAGCTCTGAAAGATAAATGATCATGTTACCATGAAGGAACAAAGCAAAATGTCTAGTAGGTCAAACATAGAGTGGCTAAAAAGATGAGGTTATGTAGCAAAAATGGAGTCAGTCACAATACCAACATTACAACAGCAGGGTAGGAGATATGTTGTATAATGACAAAGTTAAAATGTATTATTTTGAAAAACTTCTTCTTAGCATCTAGTTGTGAGTTTTTCTCTAGTTACTTTTGAAACTGTAACTCCTTCACAAACGTTGAAGCCAGATGGGTTTCCAGGCATACTAATGTATTCTGAAATCGCCCACAATTATCACACTGTTGATAACTGTGAAAGATTATGTGAACTGTGGTGCTGACCAAACAAGTACCTTGTTTATCAGACCTCAAGGCGCTCAGGATTGTAAGGTGTGTTAAGCGAAACAAAACAGTCAAAGCTGCATCACTCTGCCAGGCTCTTTACTGCTGTGGTTGTTACACTGACAGTTAAGCAGGAAACTTGTAGAATTTGACAACTGAAGACTATCTTTAAAAGCTTTTTGATGCTCTTTTTCTTATAAAATTGAATACAAATCCCAGCAGTCTTAGGGAATTACCATCCTGCTTGTTCCTTTGCCTACTCCTGGCCTACATGGTGCCTAGCCACAGCCAAGATCACCACAGGCATCCATTTAATCTTGAAAGAAAACAGCCTTAATAGGACCCAGATGATGGTACCATGTTGATAGTACCTACATGGATCGAGTGTGTAAGGGTGGACCAGGATTGGGTGGGAGTGTAAACCTTTAAAAAAATACTCGTTATACACATCCTGCTATGAACTTGTAGTTGGGGGGTGGGACCGTTAGTGTGGAGTAACCCTGCCTCCCTTCCCTTTGTCGTGGCAAAGCGCTCGTAACAGGGAGCTTGTGACCCGTTCATTGTAGTTTCCACATCACAAAAACATTTTTCAAGCAGCATTTATCATCTTCTCCTGATTCATAATGATTTAAATAAAGAATTATTCAGAAGCACAATTTTGAGCTTAATTTTCTTAACATTTGTCCACCATCTTCTGAAAAATGCCACAAGTACATGGTAAAAACACCAAAAAAACAGATTTTCATTGGAGTGGGTCTTTAAAATGATAAATATCTATACATATCTGTTTACAAAATGTAAAAAAAGTCATAATTACGTTTAAAATGTTATTCATTTTCATTTAGATCTTAAATCATCAGCATAGATAAACGTAACTTCAGTCCATACAGATTTTTGTTTTCTCATGCACAACAGCATTTGCATGTGTGACGAACTGTTGCATGTGAGGCTCTGCCAGATCCGATGTGTTGGTGGAAGCAACAGTTTGCATGTGTCTGTCTGTCCATGTGTGAACACCATGAAAAAATGTGTGACAGTATGAGGAACAAGCCATCCTTTGAACGCGAGCACTGGACCTGCAGAGAGGAGTGCAGGATTCTGCTGGTGGCGCTGAGTGTGTGAGCCAGTGTGTGTCTTGCGGCGGTGCAGTCGGCGGAGGTTGATGTGATTTACCTGGACAGTGGAGACGGCCTCACTTGTGACCCTAGCCTGTTGAGATGGTGCTGGAGGAGGAATAAAAGAAATACTCTGAGCCTTTCTCTTCTACAGAAAAGTACATCATGTTAAACTATACAAAGTGATGCCACAAAGGATCGTCAAATGAAGAGCTTTGGGAGTGATTTCAACTTCAGTTTGAACTGACACTGTAGTGTTCATTCTTTACCATCTAAAACCCTGTCTGGGTCTTGTGACTGACCCCTATTTACTTACAGGAACTGGACCATCAACTGCATAAATACATTTTGGCTTCAAATGTTTTTGACTTGTTTAAAGCCAATTTTTTTGGCAAACACCATATGCCAAAAGAACACGCCACAAATGCCCAGAGTATACGTAGCTTAATGTAGGGGTGTGGCATGTAGGGGTGTACCTGTGTAACAGATCCATGTGAAATGGTTCATTCACATGAACCATATCTATATGTTTTTTTTTTTACCAATAAAGATGTCGGGCTTCAAAAAATGACTCATGGAGTTTTAGGATTTGTTAATTTACTCAAGTTTGTGCAATATTTAACCCTAGCCCAGTGTTGACATTCTTTGGGGTACCGTAACTCTTCAACTGTTTGCAAACGTAACGTAATTACAGCGGGAAAAAGCAGCTTGGCGCTTATATGACACACTTTACAGTACTGAAGTACTTATCTCTGTAATCCTGTGCAATCACCAGGTAATGAAAGTGCAACCGTAAACTGTAAACCAATCTATTGTGACTCAGAGAAAAAGTATCTTTGCGCAAAGCTGATAAGCAAAGCCACTTTTCTCTGTGTCAGAATTTGTTGAAAATTGTGTTAAGTGTGTAAAGTCAGAGTTTCAATAGTTTTATAGGTGTTGCCAGGGACATCTCCAGTGTTAAAAGGTTAAATGTCTAACAATTTATATAAGTTCTTTTCTTAAAAAAATAGAAAAAGTTGAGGTAGCTCATGCACCTTTTCTGGATGTCTGCTTGCCACTTCCACAGCTTGATTTTCCCAGCATGTCCTTAATGAGCAGAACACTCAGGAAAGGCCTAGAATACACTGGAAGAGACTACGTCTCTCAGCTGAACTTGGACGCCTTGGAGTTCTCACTTCATAGCTGCAGGAAGGGCCTCTGGAGAAGAGAACTCTTGGCGTATCTGTTTAGACTGCCATCTGTTACACCCTTGTAACAATTCATCCTTTGGTTGGTAAGCTAATCTGACTTTAATAACTTTCATCATTAACTTAACTTTTAAAGGAGAATTTTAGAATACCTTGATTTTAGTCCATCAAAAAAAGTCACATTTTAATATTTCACGTATGTATAGGGAGTTGATTAAAATAATTAAAGATAGGCTGAATGGTGTACAATTATTTTCTTTTGATTTTTAACAAATCTCTGTATTCAGGAACCTACATTTTTTTCTTTTGAGAATTGAAGTAGTTTTGGTTAAATACTTATATTTTGATGAAAAACACAATCACAGGGTCAGACTGTAGTGGAAAACTGCATAAATAGGGGTTTGTAGTAGCAACACATGGATGGGTGGGTGGGTGGGTAGGAGTCCTGGTTCTGATTGAAACATTCACTGCATACATGAGAACAGAATCAAGTGAGTGTGTTAGTTTAGTTTAGCAACCAGCTATATTTTATGACTGACTTCATGTTCTTCTGTACAAATACTGATGTGAAACCCATAGAGACAACTATGTTGTAATATTGGGCTTTATAAATAAAATTGAAGTCACCCACAGAAAATGACTTGCCTCTGGTTTTAACAAATTGAAGGCAATTCAGTTGCCATTACTTTGCAAAATGGACATCGCCATGTTGGAGCCAGAAATCATTGAGCAATGACTGGTCTGAGTCTGTTTGAGTCAACATTTCTATGGCAACCACTCTTACCAATCAGGAGTGACCTCATTGGAAGGCCACATCCCTACCGCTTGAAAGCAAGCTCGGGAGAATCTGTCAATCTAACATTTTGAACATTCGATGTGATACAATTAGTTCTAGTTTAGAATTAACATTTTATGTCTTAAAAACATGAAAAATTACACATAGTTGCAATTATTCATGACCACACTTTAATAACTTTTTTTGCAGTTACATACATTTTCATGGGTGTTAATAAATCTTAAAGTAGCATTCTGTGCAAAAACATGCTACTCCATCCAATTGAATTCATCGTGTGTGTGGGGATGTGTTGTATGTGTTCATTACACCAATTACATGTTAAAGGGGTGACTCTGATTGTCAATTCATTTTCGTCCCTCTGAGCCAATCAAGTCTCTATTAACTCTTGCTGTTTAGATTGATTCCCACCCACGGGGGATGTCTGTTGGATGGCTGGTTAGCAAACATGCATAGGGTGACATTAAGTCTGAACACAAGGAATTAAATCAACATAATACGCACAAATTGAGTCAAAAATAGTTTTATAATGGGATCCGAGATGCTTTTATTGGAACAATTTGTAACTATAGAGTCTGACATTGTTCAGGGCACTCTTAGTTTAGACATTTTATAAATATAAAGGGCAAAAAGTTGGGTTTCTAGATATGAGACAATGATGGATGGGGTGGTTGAGCAGGTCGGCCTATAATCAAAGGATTGGCGGTTCAATCCCGGCTCCCTCAAGCCAACCGTCATTGGGTCCTTGGGCAAGGCACTTCAACCTCCCTGTGTGAATGCATATGAATGTGTCAGTGATGATCAGAGGAGCCATTTGGTGCGTATTGGCAGCCACGCCTCTGTCAGTCTGTGGGGTGGGGAGAAGAGGGACCGTGGTACACGTGTGTGCAGAATCTGTACTGTTACACCCCTAATTGGCGCCACTGTTAAGCTACGTACATACTGGGCATGTGTGGCGCGTTTAAAAATCTGTGTTCAGCGTGTTCTTTTAGCATATGGTGTTCACACAGGCCTGTCACTATCAGTGCATGAAGTCACATTTTGAAGAGGCTTGGTGCAACATGTTAAAGCGGGATAAATCATGGTCCAGCCTTTTTCTTTCACAGCTCTACAGCTCTATATCATATAGTTGTTTGTCAAACATGTAGTTGTAAAGTTAGACAAGCTAATTCTTCTTTAATAGTTCTAGCACATCGCCTGTCCGTCCTGAGGGAGGATCCCTCCTTCAAATGGGCATCACTGAGGTTTCTTATATTTCTGACGGGTTTTTTATGAGTTTTTCCTCACTGAGAAGGAGGGTCTAAGAGCAGGGATGCCAGTTTAGCTTAATCTCTTTATTTTAGTTTAGCAACTATCTGTTGTTCATATTTTATGACTGACTTTATGTTCTTTGCATAAATACCAGTGTGAATCCCATTGAGACGCCTATGGTTGTTATTTTGGGCTACATAAATAAAATTGAAATGAATTGAATAACTGGCCGGGCACAAACCGTAATTATTAATTTCTCCATCATGATCAATTTTTAAACGGTTGGCACTTCTGTGTATTGGAAAGGATGCTACGTCACTACCAAATGTGAGTCCCCGATTGGTCAATGTTCCAATGATTTAACTTTCAGTGTGTGTTCACTTGCAGTGCGTGTTTTACATAGAGCCCACAAGCGGACTTTGAAACTTAAGTAGAGATGCATGAATGTAAGAGTTTTGAATGCGGAAGTCCGAAACACGCATAAGCGCGCGTTTACATAGACTTTTCATTAGAAGCGATCGCTCTAACACGTGATTCAGAACCCAGTGTGAATGGAGCATTAGGCAAGGAATCTGCAGAGTGTGAATGTGTGTGTTCGTGGGTGAATTGGACTGCAACTGTAAAGCGGTTTGGGCCCTCTCGGAAGGTAGTTAAGTGCTATAAAGGTGTACATCATTTTTGTTTTTCAAAGAACAGTTATCTATCGATCTAGTAGTTCTGGCCAAAACTTATATGAACAAAACTTTGAAGCAATGTAGGTAGTGTCTGACTTTTTTTTTAATGGTTTCTCTGTCTATGCCTGTATGTAATCATTTAAAGTAAACAGTTATCACGGTTTACGCCGTTTTTTGCGATATACATATTGCACAAGCTGGTATTGCAATGTCAATAAATTTTCAATTTATTCTGTAGGCCTATTAAAAGTCAAGTACTCTTTTTATCAGTCAGCATTACTTTTTTATTATCAGTCAGATTGAAGTTTCTTTCAATAACCTTTTAATGCTTTCTACACCAACATTGCAAGTTCCTGTAAGTCACAATGCATCGTAATTAGCGGACCCATCAAAATAAAAGTCTGCAAATGGGAAAATCCTCGGGAAATAAGTTTATTTGAATTCTTGATTGGCATAGGTGTCATAGATTATATTTTAAGAATACAATTTAAGGTTTTTTGTTTTGGCTGTTCTGGGTGTATTCAAGTATGTAATTGGGAAGTCTCAACAAGTCCTTTCACTGTTATGGAAGTTTGTGACTCAAACTGAAGGGAGCCATCTTCTTACATAATTGCAGGCTTGAGGAAAGAGCCTGCCTGTGGAGATTTAGCAGGTTAACAGCCAGGAAGAAATGCTTCACTGCTTTCCTTTCAAAAGGTGAAGATAAAGTCAGGTTAGCTGTAGACCATGACGAACAATTATTTTTGATCTGCTATCGACGACGGCTGCTTTGTAAAGATGTTAGCATTCGTTTTGACCGCTCGCTGCAATCTGCAGACAAACATTTGTTTTCCCACTTTGTGATGCAAAGCCTTTCTGCAAAATCCGAGGCAGGATCATACGTCTTCCATTGGATCGCCCTACCGGCTGCTATTTTTAGCTGGTAATCAGTAATTGAGAGGACAAAGGAAAGGAATATAAAGGGAAACGCAGGAAAGGAGGAATAAAAGTGAAGAGAAAAAAAATTGGGACAGCTTTTGTGTGAAACCTATGAAATTGTTGACATCTATTCGGTTGAGCTGCTCTCTCCTCTGACAAATTGGAAAAAAAATCTATTTTTTCTTCTTTTATGAAGTCATGTCAGTCCTCTTGCTAACATGCTGCAACATTTACCTCCATCTTCTGTGGTTTTAGTTTAAGGGTTTCTGATAGAATGTTATTGTAGAGAGATGTTGAGCAGCTGTGGCCTTCCATATATTCACTAGCGCCCATCTCTTTTCGTCTCTGCACACACGTCCCTATTTAATGGGGTTTGTTGTGAATCATTCCATCCAGCCATAGTGTGAGGGGAGACATTTATTAGCTGTTACTAAAGCGTCTGTAGGCCATCATCATCTACAGTTGCAGAGCATGAGTCTTCATGACTCCATTGACATCTGATTTGTGTGCAATCTGGACACCATGGGGTATGATGGTGTGACGTTTGTTTTAGTATAACATTATTGGTATTGGGGCTCAAAAAACTGTGGAAATTTTCTTTTTTTTTTAGATTATTGCACATTATGAATATCACAGAATTCAACCCCCATTTTTATCCTTTCAGTTTAGCACAGTGATTGCTAAAAAGGCAAATGTCCAGACAGCCTGTAGAACGCCTTCTCAGTTCTGTGCAGATGGCCGATTTCGTATGTAATTCTTTGTGACTCATGCGCTCAGTCAAGCCAAAAAGGTGCGACGCTTCACAGAATGTCCTATAAAACTGCCTCCAAACATCTACTTAATACTCGGTCAGCGGTAAATAACAGGTTTGGATCTCTTTTCCTTCAGTCAAAAACAGCCAAAACAGCACCAAAAACACACATTCAGACCACTCACAGGGGAAGTAAACGAAGCTTATTGCATCATCATGACAAACTTTTGTCTTTCTCATGTGACTAGCAGCTCCCACCTGCCATTACTTTATTTTAACCCTTTTGCACCAGAGCTTTAACTCCAGTGTTTACATTCTTTCAAGTATCTTAACTTTTCAATCGTTTATGCAATTAACGTAATTCCAGTGGATTAGAAAAACATAGAAAAGCATCTTTGCTCCATTAAGTAACACTTTATGTTAGTAAGTATGGAACACTTTACGCTAGTAAAATATGTTAGTAAATACTCAGTTATGAAGGTTTGCATAATTTTCTTTGTGTCTGAATCTGGGGATTTATGTTAATCGCGTTGTGGTGGTTGCCACCATTGCAGTACCACCAGGGCAGTAAAATGCGTGCACCACACTACATATTTATCCTTTTTTTTTTCTTGTTTGAGTTTATTAATATAGCGATGCCAGGAGACCAATACTGTTGTTGCTGATGCTGCCCCCTGCTGGAGGAAAGACATCAGGCCTGACATAACAATATGAGTAGTGGCAGAAAACATTTATGTCAGCAACCGGCTCATTGGACTTTTCCATCAACTGATTGGTCTTTTCCATGACCAGGAGGGGGGAAGAAGATTACTTTGTTTTGTGTTAGTTAATATTATTTGCTTTAAATGTTAGAGTTATTCTTGATTGGTAACCAGATGTTAAGATTAGTTTATATGTAAAAGATTAATTTAATGTGTTAGAACATTTTGTTGTTGTTAGGGTTTGTCTTTTCCAGTTCCCACCCACTATATATGTTTCTCTTTTGTGCCCAACGAGGCAGGTCAGTTCTGTTCTTGTTACTTTGTTACTGGGTTAAATTAAGATGCCTTTTTTTTGTTATTAAACTATAAACCTGAGTTTCCTTGGTGTTTTGTTGCCATCTTTTAAGGGCCCATTCTAGTTATATAAAATATCTTTTTGAAAAATACATTTTCAACTTTTTTGATATTTTTTTTATTTCTTTTTTTGGACTTTTGATATTTTTTCACCACACACGTAAATTGTCAAAGTTTCAAGGAGCATGTGTTACCTACCTAAGTGTCACCGACAACATCTTCAGTGTTAAAGGGTCAACCAGAAGTACCAAAAGTTGCAGTTCCTCAAAAGACCTCCAGAGGTTTCTGAAGGGAACATTGGTGCCAATGTAAAAAAAAAAAAAAAAAAAACAGAAATCGAGCAAAAATAAAGATGTCAGAAACTTCTTAAAGCTATACTTAGAACCCTGAGGGGTATGAATTTTTTTTTGTCACCGACCAATTGGTGTACTGTTCGTTACTCGTAACGTCTTATGCTTAGTTGCCATTTGTGGAAGATTGTTGAGTTGTGTGAAGCAATCTTGAGTCAATGTTGCCATCCAATTTCAGGGTTTATTTTCATTTTGGAGTCAGGTGGTTGCACGGTGGTGAGTGGTCGGCACTCTCACCTCACTGTGAGAAGGCCCAGGTTCAAATCCCGACTGAGACCCTTCTGTGTGGAGTTCCATGTTCTCCTTGCAGATGTTTGGGTTTTCTCCAAGGTCTCCGGTTTCCTCCCACAGTCCAAAAACATGCTTCTTTGGTTGATTGGCGACTCTAAGTTGTCCTTAGGTGTGAATGTGAACATGTGGTTGTGTGACCCTGCAACAGAAAAAAAAAAGTGCTCTACCTTCACCCAACAGCAGCTGGGATAGGCTCTAGCAACTCTATGACCCTGAAAGGGATTCATTGGTTCTGAAGATGGATGGATGTATTGCATAAAATGAGAATGTCAGAAATTATCTGCCCAATATAAATAAGCCTGTACTTAGAATGAGTACAAATGTGATTATTTTTTAGTTTATCAAATTGGCAACTTGGTCAGGGCATGTCCAAAAGTCCAGCTTTTCTTTTCTCTGCCATTTCCGTTTAGCAGGAGTCACTGTTTGTCAAAAGAAGTACAGTGACAACATGATGATAAGGTCCTAGAATGACTGGTACTCAAAGACCAGCAAAAACACATTTTAACCATGCTGACATCAGTATCAGTACTTTTTATTTATTTATTGTGCTGCCCAGCAGTTACCGCTCAGGATTTACATGTCATCATTTGGTGGTGGGACCAAAGGCGGGTTGATAGAAATGCTGAGTCATTTGTTAAATAAAGTGGGACCAGCAGCTAGCAATGTTCAGGCCGGGGGATAGGAGTTAAACAAAAACCACAAACTAAGGGCAGGAGCTGCAGCAGTGGAAAGCCAAAACAAATGAAAAGCTTAATTAAACTATAACAGAAAGTGACAAAAAAAACCAAAGGTGTTTACGAACTGAAGTGATGGCAAAACAGACAACAGATGTGGTGACTTACTGGGACCAGGTGTGAACCGTTGACTGACCTTAGGAAAAAAAAGTCATCATGGGAGGACAAAAAAGTCAACCGAAAAATCAATCTAAATATCAATGAAATGTCAAACTCAACAAAACCAAGAAAGAAAACCAAATCTGGGATTATTTGGTCGAAATGTTGAATAAGGATTAATAAATGTCTGTTTTTTCACTCAAAAATTGATATTTTTCAATCTATAAATCTCTGTCAGAGACTCCGCATTGAGCTTTTCCATGGTAAATGTATTTAGTGAGTTTGTTCAACATTAAACTGTTTCTGCAGGTTTCAATCTGCTCTAATTGTGCACACAGCATGTGTCTTGGGCCTCACCTCCAGAAGATTAAGAGGCAGCAAACTGACTGTCTTCGTTGTAACCCTGACTTTTGCCTCACAGGCTACAGCTGGTCATCTTTTGTTTCCTGATACTTTAGAAGTTCCAAGCATAAGCCAAATAGCCATACTTGAAGCTCGCAAACCACAAATTGGCATGGTGTCTGCGGCACATCTCTCATGCTGTGTAATCTTCTAACCTACTGTGTCCTCCCACTTCTACATCCCTGTGATCACTAGCTACAACCGATGAACTCACTGTAGCTTTGGCGAATTTGATTTAATGTAGCACCACCTCAAACAGATCTGCTTTCATAATATTTTAGATTTATGGGGCATTAAAGTCAGGCTCTGTCCTCTACCTCTGATGTGTGATATGGTCTGATCACACAAAGGTCCACAGATCAACAAAATAGTTTCGACATTAGCCTCGTTCAGCGCTTAGGACGACTGCAAAGACGTCACCACTGACTGTGTTTACTCCACTTTCCAGAGGGTTGTGTCATCATTATTGATCATGGAGAAAATCCTCCAAGCCAAAGCTATCTACGTCACGTATGTGATACGTTGGAATCAATGTTCTGATCATTTGAATGAACAAACTAGAATCTGCCAAACAAATGAGACATATCAGCTTACTGCAGTTCTTTGCACACTTAACACATGCTCAATGCTCCATAATAGAATTGTTAGTTGTAAAAAAAAAAAAAAGTCGTAGCAATATTTTTCAGCCTGAGACTGCAGGTGTGTTCTCAAGCCATCACTTTGTTTATTTATTGGTTTATTTAGGCTAATCAACACAAGAAACCACCAAATTCTTGTTTTTTAGGCACATCAGTGCAAGATGAGTTGAGATTCATCAAGCAGGTCAGGTATTTATGAGAAACACAAGGTCACAGGCAGCAGCCGGTCAGAGCCAAGAAGCATAAAATTATATGTCAAACTAATAGTAATAATGTCCGCTGATGAGGACAAATGGTGGACATTAAAGCTCCATCAGTTTGTGATCAAGTTATACAGTGTTTGTTTTTGTTGTTATGCTGCCATCAATGTTCCTTCCTGCTTCTTTTAGCATCAAAATATGTCATAATTTTGCGTTTAACAAATAACTTTTTAGATTTTAGATGAATGCACAGATATAACCTCATTAAATATTATTATGGATCACTTATTTTTATAAAATAAGATAAAAAAGACAATTTTATTGAATATGATAAACACTTGTATTTTGTTGTAGGAATAAGATCTTTGAAGAAATATTAGAAAATGCTGCCCTCTTGTGTTTCTTTTTAGAAATAATGCAACAATTTGTTTCTTAATTTATTTCTTTGTTTCATTGTTCTTTTTGTTAAATCAAAGTATTTAAAACTTCTTCTGTTGCAGGTTATGGACACACTGTCCAGACTTTCACATAATGCAATTGCACAACAAACTGGAATCAGGTAAGCAGAAATGCAAAACTATAAAAAAAGAAAAGAAAAATACAGCTATATAAAGATAATTGCTATATTTTTTAAGTGAAATTGTTCTTTTTTTCCTTGTAGACCATTTCCTACGGAGGACAGTGTTGATGATGAGGACATATACAACCACCTCGAAGACCTCATAGAGTATGTTCTAGACTGGGAAACCATATATTCTCTGTATATTGTATAAGAGTTTAAAATGTGTTGCTCTTTTCTCTCAAAACTACAATTTTTTCATCTGAAATTGTCCAAATTAGTTAAATAAACTTTAAAGAATCCACCACATTGATATCCGTAAGCAAACTGCAAATATTATTAATTTTATTGGAGTAAAAACTCTAAAATGGTTACAGAATCTTAAATAGTCTTCTTTTGTATGGAAAAAGTTTCATCTAATGAAGTTTATAACAATATGAATCAAAATGAGGCCGTTTGCATGAATTTTGTGCTTTTTTCATACAATTGTGTTACTTTCTTGCTTTTATTTTTTACAAGTTACAATAATAAATCTTTCTCCACACATTTGACAGTTTTGCAGAAATTCACACATTTCATTTTAATTTCTTTTGGTTTAAAAACAGAAAACTGATATAATAATCTGTAGTTTCTCCACAGTAAGAGACACATCTGCTGTGTGTTCATGTACGAGGTCAAAGGTGATCTGATGGCAGCAACTAAACACATGGATCTACAGTAAAGCATTTAAACAGTTTAAGACCCTCTGTTCTGCAAGATCACGCAATCCCATGCAACAAGCAATAAATACCACCTTAAATACTCAGAGGAAATCAGCTGTCATATCTGAGGAAAAGTGTCTGCCTCTGTAGCTAAATGATACAAATAAATGAACAAAAAGGTTTGTTTTTTGTGTTTATTTGAGTGAAGTGACTTGTTTAGTGATGTTCTTTGTTCTGTGCTGCAGTGAGAACGGAGTGGAGGATGAGGAGGATCTGTATGACTGCGTCTATGACGATGAAGAAGGCGGGGAGATCTATGAAGACTTGATGAAAACAGAAGCCATTGCTCCTCCGGTTGGTCTATTTTGATACTTTGCTACCTTAGCAACACAACTTAATTCACAAGTTCTATCTCTTAAAAAGGATTTAAAAAAAACTAATTTCATATGAGATCCAAGGAAAAAGTCTAAATATTTATTTGTATTATTTTATTTTTGAATAACTGTATATGTTCAGGGAAAAAAATCTATTTTGGGGATTTTTTGAGACAATCAAAAAGACAAATTTTAAAGTAATTTAAAAAGAAAAGAAAGAAAAAAGACAACATGTCCTTCATTTTAAACTTTCAACTTTGCTATTTATGTTTATCTATATAATTTAAATATTTTATGTATCCATAAAACATGAACTTCATATTAAATATTTGAATCAGTTTTTAAGTTCTGACTTTAATATGTAGAAAACAAAAAATACATTTATACACAGATGATTGTGTTCTACAAAATAAAAGTCTAAGTTTAATTCTGAAATTCTTTTGGACACTTCTGTTATTTAGTTACATCCCTTTTTCCTCAAAAATAATGTTTTAGAAAAAACCCTGAGCATAAATCACAATTTAAGAGCATTTAAAACACAAATCTACAACGGTGTATTGGGCCGCCAAAAAAGAATAAAAATAAACAAACAAATGTATCAGAATAAAATTGTAAAACATTATAAGGAAGAAGTCAAAATTTTAAGAGAATAAAGTCGAACAATTATGAGAATCTAGTTTTACAATCATATAAAAAAAAAGTTGAACATTTATGTAAAATAGTTGTACTGGTATAATATAAAGTAACTTTTAAATAACATTTTAAAATTCGGTCAATAAAGTCGTACAAAATTACAATAAAAAGTTGTACAATTATATATGTAAAATTATATTGTACAGTTATGAGAAAAAAGCCGTACTATTATAAAGATAAAGTTATAAAATGATGAGAAAAAAGTGAGTAGTTTACAAGATTTAGTCATATTTTTAAAAGGCAAAAATCATGTTTAAAAATTTTTTTTGCATTTAGCTTATACATTTTTTTATAACTCCAAACAATCAAACATTACAGTTTAATTTATGTAGCAGACAATTTAGAGAAATCGGATGGAACCAATAGGGTGGGATAGCTGTCCATAAAAAATGTATTGTAAAAAGTTGTTTTTTATATTAGTTTAATAGAACTTAATAGAACAACAACCATGCGCAGTTTGAAGAATCAATGTTCCAGGACTCTATGTATATGTCTGTGACCCCGTTTTTTGACGGTATGTTAACAGGAGAAATTCATATTCAAGACAAAGGAAAGTCGTATTCAAAAGAGACATGTTAAACATAAAACTAAATGTTATACTCATATTTTTCCTGCAAAGTTGTGCACAAAAAAATCTCCGCACAAATTTGTAGTTATAAATACAACTTTGTCTTTATGAAGATGTTTCTTATTGACATCTATCTTACTTCATAGGACATCATACTGTTTTACAATCTCGCTTAATCAGCTTTACTTTTTTTGTAAATGTTCAACTTTATCTTCGAAAAAGCAGGCCTTTCCCTTGTAAAATTTCAATTTTTAAAAACATAAATGAACGATTTTATTCTCGTAGAATTTTTTTCTTTTTTCCTAATATTTGCACAACTTCATTCTCATGATATTTTGACTTTTTTCTCATAATTTTACAACTTTATTCTCATATATTTGTTTTTTTTCTTTTAAGGTGGCCCTAATACTCTGCTGTACAAATCAGAGCCTGAAGCTTTTAAAAAAATGTTTGCTATGTTCAAAGTGTGTTAAAGCTTTTTTTCCTTAGGTCGCAGGGCGTTTTTGCTAATTTGCAGAAAGAGAAACCTCACTGTGTACTTGATGAACATCTGCTGCCAGTGACCTTGCTCCATAGCCTGGATTAACTACATCTGGCTAGAAGATCAACAGTTTTCACCCTGCAGTGTGTGTGTGTGTGTGTGTGTATTTGTGTAGATGTTCCAGAAACAGGCAGAGACGGACATCAGGAGTTGCTGCTTAACAGAGATCAAGCAGACTGAGGAGAAATACACAGAGACCTTAGAGTCTATAGAGAAGGTATGCACAATACATATAAATACAACCACTTCATGTTTTTTAAATACTTTATAGTCTGTAGTAGAAAATAATAAAAACAAAGGTTTGATTTTGTGTCAGTGCAATATTGGGATGTCTTTAAATACCTCAGAATGGGTAAAAGGGGTCCATCACTTTATGCATGGTCAATGTCAATGCGTGTCTGAGAAGACTCTCACTCGTCCTGGGTAATTCCATCAAAACAAAAATGTTCATTCATTCATCTTCCAATCCGCTTTATCCCTTTCTGGGTCACGGGGTTGCCGGAGCCTAATCCGGCTACTCATGGGCGAAGGCAGGGGACACCCCTGGACTGGTCGCCAGTCCAGGGGCCACAATCACACACCCATGCACACTCACATTCACACTTAGGGACAATTTAGGGTGACCAATTAACCTGACTAACAAAAATGTTCAAAATTAGTCATCTGGATAGGATTTTTCAAGCTGAAGATTTTTCACCTCTTATCCAAGATGCTTATTAATTCAGGATTAAACTGGTAAGGGAGCTGGTTAATATTCCTTTGGGAAGGAGGTGTTGGACCTGAAACCACATTCTGTTGGTCCAAGTGACCACGAATAGCCTGAGTGGTTTCGGGTCTCTGGGTGACCTTTGTCCTCAGCTAGAGTCGTTTACCTGGGTTGCAGGTCGTTAGCAGTCCTTTGTCATACGCTCCTGAGAGGGTCCCTCTCAGCCCGGGAGAACCTGGTTTGTTTGGGTTTGAGCAAACAGTTGTAGATAGAAGGCAGATGTTATATATGAGACCACCGTTTCTGTTTAAGGAAGGTTTATCTTTCTTGACAAAGATGGCTTCTTTCACTCCTTGCTCAAACCATCCAAATCCAGACTGCACTGTCCTCAAATGAATGGTTTGTGGTCTTCAAGTGTAGGTGTACTGCAGATTCTGGTCCACCGGAGTTGAGTCTGCGGTGTTGATATCACCTCTTGTGTAGAGGTTGTTTTGTTTCTCCAATGTTCTGTTCGTCACAATTCTCACTTCAATGGATGGAGTACACAACATTGCTTTGTTTATAACTGGGAATTTTGTCCTTGGGATGAACCAGTTTTTGTCTGAGAGTATTAATGGGTTTGAAGTAAGCTGGGATGCTGTGTTGACTAAAAATCCTTTTAAGTTTCTCAGATAGGCCGGAGATGCAGGGAATGACTATGTTGCTCCTTCTGGGCTCCTTCTTGCTCTTGTTCTTTCCTGTCTTGTTTTCTTGTCCTTTGGGATTGGGAGAAGACCCAGTTGGGATATCCACAGATGGGATTGGCGGACATGTTGCTCCTCTTTTTTGACCTTTCCTCAGTGCTTGTTGGAACCTCTTGGGCTCTGTCTTGTAGTGTCCTGATCACACCAAGTTTTTGCTGAAGTGGGTGATGTGAATCAAATAACAGGTACTGGTCTGTGGGAGTGGGCTTCCTGTACACTTCCACATGGAGCCGCCTGTCTTCTTCAATCCTCACTGCACAGTCCAAGAAGACTAAGATGTTCTCTGTGACATCCTCACGAGTGAACTTGATGTTCTTCGGCATGTGGATAGGGAAAGTAAATATGACCTCTTGACCTCCTTTTTTTTTTTAAATACTTCATATTCTGAAGTAGAAGATACAAAAAAATGTGAATGAATTTTATGATAGATTAAAAGTAAGTTTATAATAAAGCTGTCATTGGAGTTAAAATAAATCACACAATTATTAATAGATTTTATGTTTTTTTTAATTTGAACTGTTTCATAATGAAGTGAATGATAATTGTCATTGTTAAGCCACCGAGAGGCTGTTTGATTTTACTTTTGTTTTTTAACCTGCCTTAACACGAAAATAAAATGTTTGCCACTTGTGTCGTTGGAATCGTCATAAGTATCACCCCAAGCTTGCTCAAAGGATGCCACCAATCACAGAAAAATATACTTTCCAGCAAGGCGAGGTTTAAGCATTAAGGATCTTTATTTGTCATTTAACCATAGGGTGAAACTACATTTTTCTCTCTGGTCCCGGGCCAGCCAATTACAGAGCAAATATAAATAAAATACGGTTAACAATGAAGCTAAATACATTTAAAAATAGAACCAGCTTGTGAAGAAAAACAACACTATAAATATAAGCAAAAGACAAATCTAAATGTTTCCATTTTAAAAATAGCTTTTCAAATGATAAACATCTGTTTCAGTCTTGTTCAGTCATCTCAGTTGTAAATATCTCTCTTTCATCTGACAGAACCATTCAAAAGTACATTTTAAACTTATTTGAGAACACGTTTGCATGTTATGTACTGTAAAAATTACAATGTACATACGATTACTTTAGGAATTGTACCTTCTGGGAGACATCCCTTTTGAAGTTTTTAGCCAATAGGGAGGAGTCCCAATAAGCCCCCCCCACCCTCTTCCATTGGCCTTAAACAAATACATGAATAAATTTGTGTGATTTCCCAGTGAACTTCGCAGGGATTCTGAAAATCCGTTTTTGGTTTTCCCTGCTCTGCTGAGGCATAACATGTGGTTGGAGTTCTCTTGATGGCACTACACCAACAGTGTTTGTTTCTGACTTATGCAGCTCTTTTTAATGTAGAATTATAAATATATATCGTTTTTGTAAAATGACTTCTCCATCTCTAATCATGAACACTATTCATTCATTTGTTTTTTTTTTTCTCTTGCAGCACTTTATGATGCCCCTCACCATGTTTTTATCCTTGGTGGAAATAGAAAAGGTGTTTGTAAATATTCCAGTAAGTGCAAATTATTTTTCTTATCCTGCATGACAGATTATATAAATATTTAACAAGCAGAGCTGTAAAGATTAGTTTTTTCTGATTTATAAAAATATTATCAGTTAAAAAGTCAATCACCACAAACGAATTTCACTATAAAACAACTTTTGAAACTAGATAGATTAAAATGACCAAAAAGACCCAACATCTCTGAAATGTGAAAAAATATATATTTATGTTTTTTCATTTTTATTTTTTTTTGCTTTTGATAGACTAATCAGTGATTGTTAATTAATACTGAGAAAAATATCGAGGAATGGAAAGATCAACCGTGGAATTTAGAAGTCTTTAACATGTACTTCTTATGAACACTAAAATAAAAGTTGTCAAAGTAATTTACAAGTAAACTGTTTATGTGTATACACGTGTAAATGCACATGTAAACACGTGTAAATGTGTTTTGGACTGAAAGAAAAGGGGATTATTTCATTGTTATGATTCTTTAAAATCTTGTTTGCCAGGACCTGGTTAGAGTTCACAAGTCTTTACTTCTGGAAGTCCAAGACTCAGTCCTGCATAGAAGTGCTCAGAACCTTTATCAGATCTTCATCGCCTTCAAAGAGAGGTAGAACTAAAATAACCTGAAGGATCATTGAGGAATGCATGACTTTTTTTCTGTCAGTTTTCAAAAGGCTTAAAATAAGTCAACATCTTTAATATCTTAGAGTAAGTCATGCCGTAATGGCAGATTTCTTTTTATCTTGTCTGTTTTTCATAATTAAATGTAACAGGTTACTCATCTATGGGAAATACTGCAGCCATGTGGAGATAGCCATCGCCACTCTGGATGACATCTGCAAAAACAGAGAGGATGTCCGCATGAAGTTGGAGGTAATACATTTTTTGTATTAATTAACTTTAATTATATAATATTAATTAACATTTTATTACTCAGAATGACAGCTAAATGTTAAAAATGTAATTGAAATTTCTAATTATAAATGAAATAGAAATTGTTCTTAACAGTTTTTAGTATGTTAAGCTAATGTACAGTGTTTTGTACATTAATTTGTACATTACTTTGTACATTTTTATTTATGTTAAAGTGCTTTATAAATTTGAATTTGAATTTGAAATGGTTTATTTCAAGCAGACAAGATATATAAGATATGTGTAACACAATCAACAATAACAAAGATTTGCATCTGTAGTCATGGATAACTAGACATCAGAAGATTGACTGCTTGAAAGGAAAAATAAATAAATACATAAAGATGATGATGATGATGATTACAATTTTACCTTCAGGGAAATTAAATGTTAAATCCTATCTGGATTTTTTTTTTTATTAAAAAAACATTTTTTAATCAATTTATGCTAACATTGCACTTTATTTTGGAATGGTAAGAAAATTTGGCAATTTTTCAGAATAAAATACAAACTTAAAGCTAAAAAACGTCTGTATTAAATTTTTGTTTAAAACAAATTAACACTGCTTAGAAATCATATTTGCTTCTGATCAACTTTTTTTTTAAACTGATGAATTTTATAAATATGTTTAGCCTTTTTTAAATAAAGTTTGGGAAAATATTAACTGCTTTGGTTTTATTTTCAGTCACTTCATTCTAACATGGTGGAATCAACTACGGAATAAATGATTTTAGGACTTTTTTTTCTGCTTAATTTAACACTTTAGACCTTTTAAAAGTGAAAACCTTGCAATAAAAAGTCATTTTAAAGAGTTTTGTGTTCTGGAATTTGAATGATTTTTTTCTGTAAAGAAACTAAAAAGTCATAAAAAGTAAAGTTCATAGTTTAAACCATGAAGTGTTTTTAGCAGAAAAGTATGAATTTGTTTCCTTATTTGTGATGTTTAGTTTTTACAGTGCAGTTAAACAAATGTAGTTAAATAACTATGCATTTCATTTTTATTTGGACATTATTTTTCATTTTTGTTATGAAACTACATCACGTTTTGTTTTCTATTTAATGTAAATTTTAAAACACTAAAAGTGAAACAAAATGTAGAAAGTCATTTGAGATATTCTGTGTTTAAAGGTCACCACCAAGTGGCCGGAACATGCATTACAAGTGAATAAAAACACGTCTATCCAGATTTCAATAAAACTGCAGGACTTTATTGATGTTTTCTCCAGTTTTTACAAAAAAAACAACAAAATGTAATTAAACTGAAAACTATTATTCCCTACTGATTGGTTGTGTCTGTACAGGAATGCTCAAAGAGAGCAAACTACGGAAAGTTCACGCTGAGAGATCTCCTAGTGGTTCCCATGCAGCGCGTCCTAAAGTATCATCTCCTCCTGCAGGTACAGCCGGTCTCTGACTCTCACCTGCTCTTGTCAAAATAAAAGCGTTTGCATTTTGCTAAACGTAATGGTTTAGTGAGTCCAAAACTCCCCAGAAAATGTAAAAAATGCACAAATTCTCCAGAATTCTTTTAATTTGTCGTCCCCCCCCCGCAAAAGAAAAAATCTTCTCGATCATGTATGGGTTTACACTCTAGAGTACATTTTCCCCTCTGTTCATCATACTGATATTTCAAATCAGCCTGCAGTCAGCTCTCCACATATTATATGCTTGATTTGCATAGAAATATTGTTGATCTGGTTCGTATAGAGGATTTTCAGCAACAGAGCAGGAAAAATCTCCCATGAAACTCCATAAAATGAGGCTGAAGGGAGATTTCTTTTTCCCTGCCCTGTGTGTAACCACCTGTGTAATTGATCTGTCTATTTTTATCCGTCTGCACATATTTCCTACAATCCTCCCACTTCTCATCTGTGCGAGATAATGCCCATTATCAGATTTGACGGAGGTTTGAATGAGGGAGCTGGATCTACGAACGACAGAAACTAATCAGACGGGTTTGAATTCAGGGGAAAAAAACAGAAAGGCCTCCTTATAGAGTCAGTGGAGGCGTTCGGCTTTTTGTCCACCAGGGGCAGCATTGTCTGTGCTTTTTCTTATTTATGTCCCTCAGCTTGCATTTGTGAGTGTTTAAGGGGAGACACTGATGCATAAATGTCATTCCATGGAGGACAATCGGGAAAGAGATAGAGAACAGATGAAGGAAGCTGAGAAAAACCAGACAGGAGCAGGAGGAGTGACACTGAAACTGATCCATGTCTGTAAAAAGCTACAAACACAAATCTGAAAAAAAAAAAAAAAAAAAAATGTAAACATCCTTATTTTTATGTGTTATAATTGCATGTATTAACACAAATCATTCTTGATCGATTTCTTTAAAAATGATTATTTTTTAACTTTTCAGAACCAACTGTAAGCAGTTAAGAGTGTTAATATGACGACAATTTAATTTATTTTTCATTTCAACTCACTTATATGCAACAAATTAAACTGTAGTTGACTTTATTTGAAAATAATCATAATAAATCAATGTAATGTGTGCACTGTATGCATTACTGCAAATATGTCTATTTCTGATTAAGAGTAATTACACTGTTAAGAGGATGGCGTCATTTTATTTGATCTTCCTCTATTTTTCTTTATTTTGTAATCAATGTATTACTTGATATCTGAAATAGGTTTGATATACCTGTGGTTTCTTATTTTTTATTGTATGATTCCACTGGCTTTTAATGTTTGAAATCAATCAATCAAATTAAATCAAGCCAGATTTTTTGTAGCTGAAAGACTCAATTTTTTGAAAATGTGTGTTTTTGTTGTGTTTAACCCTGTAAAGCCCCCAACATCAATGTTTTTTTAAATTAAGGTGTTTTGTTAGGCAGAGGAAACAGAGAGCTCTCAGTAACAGAAGGGGAAGGGAGGTGGGGTTGCTTTGAGCCTACAGTGCTGCACACAACTCAGAAGCAAATTTCTTAAAAACCACTGCTGCTTTGCAAGCAACTATAAATAGCTTAAAGATGATTGGAGTGGGTCTTCCACATTTCTACACATATCTGCAATTTGATTTACTTTCTTGTTATATTTTAGCCATAAACTAATAAATCACAAAAATTACTGTTTTTTCCTATTATTTAAGTTTTTTTTGTAGATAAATCCAAAAGAAAACTTGTAATAAGTCGCTCTGAAACCTTCTATTTCCTCTCATTTCAATCCAAATGTTCCTCTCTAAAAGTGAAAAAAGTGTGTGTGTGTGTGTGTGTAGTAACAAAGTGAGTGTGTTGTGTCAACATGGGCTGAGATCCCTGCAGAACAGGCGGGTAATAGCTATGCTCTCCGAATAAAGCATCTGCTGGGTTACTTTCTCACGCTGTGACAGCCAGAATCTCCACAACTAATGTCTTGTCACTTCCTTTTGCTTCCCGACTACCTCTCTTTTTCTCTTCTACTTCTTTTTTTTTTTTTTTGGCATCCATCTTTTTTTTCTTTCCGGCTGCCGGCACTCATCATTTTCTCCTCCCTGGTTCTGAACCCGCAGCAGCTCCCTCATCGAGTCCATCGGTCCCTGCTATCAGCCCCGTCCCCCGGTATCTCCCTGGATGTGCAGAGGTGGGAGCCAAGGCTTGATAAATAGGCCTCTGTCGCCCCTGCCAGTGATAATAATGCCCACGTTGAGCTTGACTGACACCGGGGATTTGAGCAGATGTGTACTGTAAATCTCTCTCAGCGTGTGTGTGGTCACAGACACGCGTGACATCCATCCTTATCCGTCACTGCTGAGGTCTAGATGTCTTGTTTACGCTGCAGCACAGCACCGACAAGTCATTTCAGATACGGACTCGCGCGCAGGCGTCCACGGCCATCTGATAGATTTCAGCTTCCTGCTGCAAACCGTTCCCACTTCGTATCTCCAACCTTCAGTTCAAACATCTAGTTTTTATATTTTATTATGTGGTGTTGCTCCCTTTTCCCTGCAGTTTGACAGTATATTTTTGTATTTTTCTTGTGTCCACATTCAGGAGCTGGTGAAGCATACTCACGATCCCGCTGACAAGAGTAATTTACGGAAAGCCCTGGACGCCATGAAGGTACGACCCATTCCCAGCAATTTTCCTATAAGTGGGAGAGTTGTTACGAAGATACAAAAGGAATTTGGTGAATAATGGAGAGAAAATAGTCTCAAAACATTTGTGTCTCTAATACTTGATGTGTGTGTGTGTGTGTAATACTTGGTTTGTGTGCACGAAATACTTGATTTGTGACTTATACAATGCATTTTGTGCGTAACTTTGTGGAGCAATTGAGTTGCAATTGTGTATTCACATGTCCTCTTGAATATCAAAAATGTACAAATGCAAAATACAATTTATGCACGTTTAACTTGAGATTACAGCAGCTTAAAACCTATTATGAATTCAAAACAGTTCCTATGTATACATATATCTAAATAGGACGCACCAACTGCCTGATACACACTTACAAAACCACATTTTTGCACAGATCAGAGTAACAAATGCTAACTTCTCCAGATTTGTGCGTACATTCATTCATTTAAATGCTGCAGGATGTTGGCTAATCAGTTTTCTTATTAGCCACTTTGAACTTAGATTGTAGTAAAAAACTTGACATTTTCTCTACTTACTTAAACCAAAATGTCTTAATAATTAACCTTAACCCAAAAGTGTTCGGAACTAGAAAAAAAAAAAAACTTTTACCAAAGCTTAAAACTGTAACTGTTAGGGTCACCAGCTTTTGGGCTCCATGTACCAAGTGTGCGGCCATTGAACACGCGTTGAAAGTTGAACCAGTTTAACTTTAACCAATCAGGGACTCGGGTACAGGTAGCATTAGATCACTTGGAAAATTCGACAATCAGAATGTAATTTGTCTGGTCGTCCTAGGGGCACTACCATAATGAGTGCACACCTTGTGCGTGCAGCATTTGCATGTGTTTAGTATGGAGCCAGTACTCACACCTTACTAAAAATTAAGAGTGTGGCGCAAGGACACTGTACGACAGTATCACCCACACATCATAAGTAACTGACATTAGCCTTACAAATACTTCACAATACACTTACCACACCCATGACAATTGTATCATTTGTCCAAGGTGGCTCGAATAACTTGCATGTTTGCAGGATTTGGCTCAGTATGTGAACGAAGTCAAGAGAGACAACGAGACTCTTCGGGAGATCGATCAGTATCAAAGATCCATAGAAAACCTGGTAAGTTCTTTAAACAAGGGCGGAGCACCCCCCCATACCATAACATCTTCTGCATCATCTTCTTATTCTTATATAGAATCAGCCCTTAAGTAACTATGGTAGGCCCAAAGGAGATGGGGAGGTGCGAGTGGCATCGGTGGACAGGCGGGCAAAGCAGGACAGGTGAGAGTCACAGAACAGCATAGCATCATTTAGATAGTGTGTGAAAGTTTTATGTAACTATTTTCATTCATTTTGCTAAGATAACTTTTACCCTTTAACATCGGACATGTTATGTACGACACTTAACACTATTTTTTTACACACCGTATCTCCTCGATCGTTTACACGATCAATGTGAATTAGAGTTATGCAACACTTTACTAACTTAAAGTTACTAACTTTACTAATGTTAAGTGTTTAATAGCAACAGAATCCGCTGAAATTACATGAATTGCTTAAATGGTTGAAGAGTTATGATAGTCGAAAGAATGTGAACAAAGAATGTGTTAAAGGTAAAAAAAAAAAAGAAAGCTTTTTAGAGCTTTCAGAGTAACGTTTTTTTAAAGCTTTTCTCTCCAAACGTGGTTTGTGCGTTGAGTGTTGGCCCCACTTGTGCCATCTCTCCTGCGATGTAACAAACTTTGGGAGGTTTTTATCATGAGGGATGACACAGGCGGCGCCAGCAACAGACGCTGTTCTGGAGCAGAAGTGATGTCATTATAACCTCTATCAGCCAATGTCAATCATGTCCCAGTAGCTAATACGCTCAGTCATAAATTCACGCTGAACTCTGAAAAAACAAAAATTCTGAATTGAAACTGTAAATTGAGGAGCCAATGCAAAGAAGTAGAAAAACAACAAAAAAAAACAATGTTGAGAAAAAAAACCTGAATTTTTTTCATTTGAGTTTCTAGTATTTTTTTTTATAAAAAAATTGTTACTCAAAACTTTAGGTGTTTTCTTGTTACTTTTTAACTTGAATATTTAAATGAGCCATTTTTTATTACTTCCACCCACAATTATTCCATGTTTTTGTGGTATTTTTGACTGATTTTGGTTTATTAGATGGGTATTTGCTCTTGCAGACACATCTTTTTGTTTGACGCGGCGGTGATCGTCTGCAAGCGGCGTGGTGACAACTACGAAATGAAGGAAGTGATTGACCTTCACCTCTTTAAGATCACCAACAACCCAACGTCGGACAAGGAGAACCGAAAGGTCTGGATTTGATTGAATCCACTGAATGTACTGTATATAAGAGCTGGCCTGAGCGATTGTGTTGTCACTCAGAAAATGTCTTACTTCCAGTCCAACCAAAGAAAGTCAATAAAGTTGTCATTTTTTCGCGATACGGACATCGCCATGTTGGAGCCAGAAAACGTCAGTAAGCAGTGATTGGTCCAAGTTGGTTTGAGTCTAGATCAACCACTCTAGCCAATCAGAAGTTAGCTTGTCGGAAGTCCACACCCCTACCAGTTGAAAGCGAGCTCGCGTTAATCTGTCAAATGTTTTGAACGCTCACTGTGAGTCCAGATACTTTTATTGGGGCATCTGATTGATCAGTTTATAACTTTAATAACTTGCAAAAAAGAAAAAGTATCAGGAAAAACTTAGGATTGTCAACAGCATGATAAAAAAGTGAGCAGAGCTACAAGGTTATTTAGTCAAATAACATGACAGAGTAATAGCTGTTGATTTCTCTGTGGAAGTCTATAGAATTTTGGCTTCTTGGAACCAGTGGGTACTTCCTGTTTGGAAAGCAATGGGGGAGCGGTCACTCAGTCCAGTTTTCATATATAGTCAATGGTTTATTATATACTCAAAAGCCAACATTATTAATAAGCAACAATTACATTACGGGAAGGGTGTTTTTACAACACTCTGCTATATTTATAAAGATAATGAATCAGCGATCTCTGACATCACAAATCTTCATGCTCAAATTTTTGGTTACAGATTGCAAATATGGCTATTGAGAAAAAAAATTTCACGCTTGAAGTTGTCCCCATTGTCAGGACAAAGTTAGCAAAACAAAAAAAAAAACCACCAACAACAACAATAATAATAATATTAATAAATAACCTGCAGTCATGACACACACATGTGTGTGTGCCTTCTAGTTTAATTTCAATCAAATAATTAACAGAAATGAGTCTTAAATATTTTGGAGTTTTTCCATCTCGACTCTTAACAGTGTCAGTCTGTTAACCCCCCAGATGGTGTTATCGGTAAACCTTGCTTTAGGTCTTACTCCACAAACACAAAGTGAATACTGAGCTCCAAGCGTGTGTGTATGTGTGTTGGGGGGAAATATTGCCAATCATAGTGAGAAACGATGTCTGCGGAGCACCAGGAGACTCTGATTTGGGTAATAATGAGGTTGTAAATGGGTGGGGGTGCTCATATTTCAACGAGCCGACTAGCTGCCGTTCATGGATAGACGTGACAGAATGCAGTCGCTGATGACATGTTTATGGAGGCAATGATGGAGGTGTGAGAGCCTCCATCAGCAGGGCAGTGGTGATGTGCGAGCAACGATGGGGGTAAGCAGGGGCTGTTTTTGCTAAAAAAAAAAAAAACAAAGAAAATTTGACTAAATCTCCATTTGATAGGATTTTAAAGCAAAAAAAAGGCTTGAAAAAGATGAACAATCAAGTGGTCACTCTGTCTTTTTGGTGGTCTCACTGTTCTCAGGGCTTTTCAAATGCTTTTTCAAACGCGATCTGCCACCCTTTTTGTGCTCCATTCAAACCTGTGAGTGGAAGAACTTCAAAACCACAACTAGCCGTCTTAAAAAAGCATCTCCAAGAAATGTTTTCTTTGTAATCCCATCAAAGCAGCAGATGCTTGTTTTGATGGACTCACGTTTGAAACAGATCATAAAGACTGATTACAGGCCTGAACACAGTTTGGGGTTTGTGCATGCTGGTCTGATGACCAGCGGGGGTTTGTGGGACAACTGCTTCGCCCTCGCCTTCTCCTCCTTTCTGCTCCACATCTCCTTCAGTGTCATCCCCTCCCCTGTGTAGCATCTCTTTGTCTCCATCTGTCTAATTCCTTCCCATCTTAGACTAAACTCCAATCTGTTTTCCTGTTGCAGTGGTCCTACGGATTCTACCTCACTCACAATCAGGGCCAGAGTGGCTTTGAGTTCTTCTTCAAGACCAAAGAGCTGAAGAAGAAGTGGCTGGAGCAGTTTGGAATGGCCATGTAAGTTTATGTCTCGTCACAGCACGTCTCGTTCCGCTCTCGAAGACAGGCGTCACAAAGGGGAGGAACCAAACGGCAGGATGTACCACTAAAACCCCGCACTCAGAGAGATAAATGTTTCATCGCCTGTATGATGTCAAACTGCATCAACCTGAACCGGGATCCAAGAGGAAGCTAAAAAAAAAAAAAAAAAAAAAAAAAAAAAGACAAACCTTTTCAGGGCACGCAGGTGACCTGCAAGAAATATCAAGGTCATAGACAGTTTGGTGAGCCCGTAGAGCAAAAATATTTATGCCCTTTTTTCTTACGGCCATGCTGGTCCTACACATCCTCACTCCCAAGTTGTCACATACTGACGCATGGGTAAGGAGCCCTCGGCGTCACTCTTTGACGCTTTAAGTGACCCAGGCTGATTTGCGGCCTCAACGTTGGGGAGCCTTGATGTAATTGGATGAGCCAGCGTGTCAAAAAAATGACGAGTTGGGGATACCCAAAGTGTCAGCTTTTGTCACAGTGGGCTTCTTACTCATGCGTCAATATGTGACGACTTGGGAGTGAGGATGGGTTAGCTGCTCGTGACCACAGTTCATAGTGAAAGGTTATCGCAGCAAGTTGTAGTGACAAGTAGTAGTAACAGGTCATAGCAACAGGTTGTACCAATAGGTTACTGCGACAGGTTGTAGCGACAAGTCATAGAGACATCATGGTCGACAGATTGTAGTGATAGGTTGTAGCACTTTCGTATCACTATCACTATCGTAACGCCTACTTCACCTTACTTACCCTTGAATGTTGCTCAAGTGAGACACAGGTCGGCACGGGTGGTACGGATTTTTTATTTTTCAACACCCTCCAAATCATGTGGACTGTGCTGTTTGCGTAATAAGTGCGGGTTCCTTGCGTGAAGCCTGTCTGTTGGAATTCAGTAATTTAGACAAGTGTAGTTTGTGTGGGTATTGTATGGGCACTTACATGTCACGTTCAAACCCGTGGGCGCAGTGTTGGCGCACGCTCAGAAAGAACCCAGTGCACACCCCTCACAAATCAAATCTAGTTAGCACTGTTGCTACTTTACTCCATTGACATTAAAACACTGAATCGTCACCCACAGGAAAATGAAACAGATTAATTTGGGGTTTGGGCAGAAGGGTGGCAAAGTGTGTGGTGGAGTAGAAGGCCATTACAAATAAAAGGATAAAAATACATGTTTTAAACACTTTTATATTTGTTATTTTTATTAACGTTAAAAGCAGTGCTATTTAGCTGAGGTACTATTACTAGAAGCTTTTAGCCAAACCTGCAAATGAGCGTCTTGTACTTTCTTCACTGAATGAAGTTTGAAAGAAAAAAAAAAAAAAAAAAAAGGATTTTTGATGAAAAAAGATGTTTAAGAGAAAACGCAAATTGATCAAAAACAGTTTTTTTTTTTTTACTGCATCTCTGCTGGTCTAAGCTGTAGAGTTTGTCTCTTTTGTCCCAAGCCTTTACTGCCAAAATAAAAGTAAATTATTTGAAAACAGACTGCTGCTTTTATTGTTGGAACTCGTGGCTGTTCTAGCAGAAATGTTGCTCCTGAAACGAAGAGACAACAATCAGGAGGATAAAATAAAACCAATGAAAGACTCTTTCCAGTTTAAAGTCTGTGAGGGAAAAATGAAGCTGATAAGATGGCGAGGTGAGAATGTGAGGAAGCCAAAACTGTCGCGGCGAACTCGCGAGGTCAAATTAACACGACTGGAGAATGGAGAGGTGTTTGTGGAACAACTTCACCCTCCTGCGTCTGTGAAAAAAGCTCCAGTGTCTCCAAAGCACCTGAGAGGACTTTTAATTTGAAATAACAAACTGTCATTTTGCTCGAACACTTACCAATGTAGACTGGTAAGAGTCTAGGGGAGGATTTATGGGCCCTATCATAATTTTATCATTAAAAATGTGAAAAAGAGAAGAACATATGCATAAAAAAGTGTATATCAATCTATAAAAGCAGTTGCTTACAATAGTTAGTGTGGATAAAACATAATGTCACTCCTTTTTTGGGTCTGTCTCTTTAAAAAAAAAAAAAGAAGTTTTTTTTTTTTTTTTTTTAACCTACTTCTAGACACTTTGTATTTACTTCTCTCATAATTAGATATTTTGGATATTTAAAAATAAGTTCAAAAACCAACAAAAAATATCAATGTTGTCTAGAAAATTCAATAGCAAAAATTTCCAGCAACATACAGCAAATGTGGAAATCAAAATAAAGGTTTTTTATTTTTTTTATTTTTGCCATTTTGCTTTGGTCTGCCTCCTCAAACCTCCTCACCTGTTTATCTGCAGTTCTCCTCATTTCAAAGAAGGGGGCAGCAGTGAGGAGAAGTTCACCTGCTGCAGCCGCAGCTTTAAAATAAAAGAAACAGATTGTAGTTTGAGGTTTAAAAACAAAAGATAACTGAGAACTTATCTTGGTGGTAAAAGAACAGGAGGATCAGAACTTCTAACATCCTCTCTCTTTTTCAGATCGAACATCCGACCTGAGAATGCGGCCGACAACTTCCACGAGTTCCACATGCACACGTTCGACAGAATCACCTCCTGCAACTCCTGCCACATGCTGCTGAGGTAAGAAATGCTGTCCCAGCACGGAGAAAGGGACACCACGGAGGCCCCTCTTCCAACAGCTGTGTAGAAAGAATGTTCCTGCTCGACTCTCTTCCTCTGTTTGACTGACTCTCTGCTGTGACTTTTTCCCCCCATTCTGTTTCTTTCCATTTTGAATCTGTTGAAGGGTATTGGCACCCTGTTTTCACCACAGAAGAAGAACCGAGAATGTCTGTTACTGTTGGGCCCTTTTTTGAGTCAATGTTGTAGTGGAGACAGGATGGATTTACCAACAATTTCAGAGGAGCAAAAGAGACAGATGAAAAAAACAGTTCCACAACCTCCTTCAGTTTTGTTGGGAGCTCAGATTTCTGTGCTTGTCGGAGTGTGACATGTCTCAATGAGCTGTTCTTATACTGATCAAATGTTGAACGTGGGTTCTGGACACGCCCAAGTGTACTTAAAGTTCTGAGAGGGAAATGTTGCGAAATGTTGAAGCGAAGTGGTTCAAATCTTATTCCTGGCTTTTTCTTTCACAGCTTTATTCCGATAAATGGAAGATTTGGTGTCATAGAATTCCATCAGAGAACAAACTGCAATTAGTAATTTCTCCTTTGTGACCAATTTCCCAACTGTTGGCACTTCTGTGAATGAAAAGGGACGTCAACCAGTCTAAACAAAATCTGAGTCTCTGATTGGTCAAAAGGTCAATGTCACTTATTCTGGGCAACAGATCACTATGAACATTTCCCTTAACTCGTCTGAAAGAAAATTATTTTGTTCTTCCTCATTTTAGTTCAACTTATATCTGGTTATTTCCACTAAAGCCCTCAATTTATCTTTTTTTTTTTTAAGTAAAAAAGTATCATAAAGTTACTAAAAAAAGTTCTAAGCAGACTTTTTGTTAACTTAGACTTAGATTCTTTAAACAGTTTTTCTATTTTTGTCTTCCTACTTCAACAAATTCCTGACGGATCTTTAAATCTGGCCTTTTAATCTGAAATATTTTTTTGTGAGTCTTCCTATATATAAAAATGTGCACACCTTGATGAAAAGCAGTTAAAAATGGAATATCCAATATTAAACTTTTTTTACGAAGCTCGACTCATCTCACAGGCCCCTTCAAGGTGATTAGATTTGGTGTAGTTAGATCTGAATTGATTTTTCGCAGCAGAAACGCCCTGAGATGACTTTTCTTATGAATTGGCACTGTAGAAATAAAGCTGATGTGTATTGAGTGAAAATAAAATTAGGTTTGTGATGGCTGAATTTTGACACTATTGTCAGACTTCTGGATTCTGTAAACAAAAGAATGGACTTTTGTTTTATTTTTATGAAGAATGGTCACTTAAAATTGTGAGGATGGAACACCTTTACCTGTAGCAGTGGAAATTTTTTATTTATTTTTATTTATTTTTTTTTTAATATCAGAATTTTAAAAATATTTTCTAAATATATAGATTTAGGATATGATAGAAGACATATATAAAATATAAGTTCAAAACTTTATTTCTGAAATAAAAATCCTTTTGTTTTCTAAGACAGTTTCTGCAGAGTGGCAGTAGTTCATTAGAAATTGGCCTCTGAGTTGTGGGCGGGGCCCACGCTCCTTCCCCTCCCTACTGCTGAGAGCTCTCTGTTTACAAGTTGGCCTGCTAGCCAGAGCCAAATGCCAGCTCAGACGAGGAAAACAAGGACAAACATCCATCTATTTGTCTACAAGTGGATGGATCAGAATGGAGCGGAGCTGGGAGCTTGTGGTCTGCCGACTGTATTTTTTGCTTCACAAATATGATCTTTTTTAAAACTGCATTTTCTCGTCTGCTGCTGATTTACATGGATTCGAATGAAGAAATACTCAGAAATTCAATTTTAAGCTTAATTTTCTGCATATATAAACATATATACACATATACACACACATCAAATGATACATCAGAAAAATTGAAAACACAACGAGTTGGTCTTTAAAGTAGATGCACCATGCAAAGTGGTCCATTTTTCAAAGATGTGAACCTCCTCAGCTCCCATTGCTTCTCTTTAATTGCTGCTGTTCTTTTGTCTTTAGGGGTATCTTTAACCAGGGCTACTTGTGCTCCAAGTGTGGCCTCGGCGCCCATAAAGAGTGTCTGGGTCGCTTTGGCTCCTGTGGAAAAACAGGTACGTTTGTTGCACGCCACAATCATCTGCCCTAAGAATTCAACGCTGCACATCTTTTTTTAGAGAAGCTGTAAAACTTGCTCTACAAGCCGGGCAGCTTCACGGCACAGCACTTTGACAGGTGTCACACAGCTGCACAGAAAAAAACCCTCATGCACGACTGTCTGGAGACAAAAAAGGAGGGTTTTGTTGTGAAAAGCCGCATATTGGTATTATGAAAAAGGACCTGGGAAATAGGAATATAGCTTGGTGGGAAGTCCTGCAGCTGCACAAACCTTTGTGCATATCCTTATTCCTCTAAACTAAGGGCATCTGAGCGTTCGATCCGTCTCACAGATATTCAGAAAGCGTCTCGGCAGCATCCTCAGGCGGTTCTGACACATCAGAGCACCTTAAAGGCGATGTCACTGTCAGTCGCCGCGCGTTTCCCCAAAGCCTAATAGTAGTTTTACTGAGGAGTTTTATGAAACTCCAGACTTTTTCATTACACCCCTGTTGTGTATCTGTCATTCAGCTCCCTGTGCTGGCACGGTGACAGCTCAGAGAGACAAGGAACGCGGGGAATGAAAAAAGGAAAAAACAGCTTAGCACGTCCTCCAAATGTGTGCGTGACAGGGTGAAGTGCTCCAAAAAAGAGGGGCATATAAATTAAGTATTTACAATTCTTTTGCCGATCTGGTGGCGTGCAAACTCCTGCAGAGCAGGACGCAGAAACTTTTCTCTGCAGAGAAAATAAGACATCTGAGTGATAAGTCAGCTGCCCTTATCTTTTTATGAGCAGGTCAAGGTGAACAACAACATGCCTTCGGGCCCGGCGGGGGAGGGGTGAGGGTGTTTGCACAGGTATAGGGGAGTGTTCCTTGTGTAATCCGTCCCTAAGGGAGCCAATGAAAGAAAGCGCTGGAGCAAAAACCACTACCACCGCAACATCTCGCCTCTTGATGTTCGGCTGTCAGGTAGAAGGCGAGCAGCAAATAAAGCGTCCACCGTCTCCACTAATGAGGGAAGGTTGCGTTGTTGCAGCGATGAGTGCGTGCAGGAGTGTGGTTGCTGGCCCGTCACTCACCGTGCCTGTTCTCCAACTTTTTTCAGATTCTGGCTCTGTCAGAACTCAGGTGAGCTGCCGCCGCCTCTCTGCATGCATGCGCGTGTGTGTGTGTGTGTGTGTGTGTGTGTGTGTGTGTTGCACTTTGAAGGCTGCTCTCCTCTGCAGACCCCAATTGACTACAGCTGCTCCACAGACAGGAAAAAGTACAGATTTCCCACTGTGTTCTTTTACTGTAACAACCTGAACTGTTAACAGTCTCAGGCTGCACTGGTGTCAGCTGCTGCACAGGAAATGTTGAAACATCCTGCAGATTGATCCCCTTTTTGATGCAATTCGCATGCAAGTGATGGACAAAACGTAAAAAAACAAACTAGTCACATCTGCAAACACTCTCTGCAGCCTTAAAGGTGCAGTTTCATTGTCTATCAGCTTTTTGCACTTAAATGGTCGTGCATATAAATACTTATTATAATCATGGTGAATCCACACAAGTCTTTATAAAGATATTCTTAATTCGTTTTGAGCATCTAATATATTTGCAAAGCATGAAATGTGACACCAAAAGCCTTGGTCACAACTGCCCTTAGGGCAGTCTGCAGGGGAAAAATGAACAAACCTGTATGGCACATTCAAGATTTTAAGATTGTACGCCACTCATAATGTAACAAAAAAAAAAATGTTCCTGCATATTTTTTCTTCAGGCATGCTTCAGATAACAAGTTGAAGCAAGCACTTTTACAACATATAGGGTTGGGTGGACATAAGAAAATTTGGAAAGTATTTTAATCTAAATGAAACGTGTTAATACAACCATAAACATTAGTGTTGGGAGATCTGAATGCATTTATGTTGGTTTCAACATTATTTATTAATGTTGCTGTAGCATGATGATTGCAGCAGATGACCTGACCCTGCTGCTAGTGTCGGGAAATGGAGGAGAAGGATCCAAATTGCACGACACCAGGCTTTGGTGGCAGAAACTAAGACATTTAATAATAGCAATATTAAAAAAATAAATACATAAAAATAAAAAATAAAACCCTGAACCATGACAAAACCATGACAGAACCAAAAAGGTGGCAGAGCAGAGGACCTGAAAACCAGACACTTAAATACACTGAGGTTGATTAACTAAATGAGGACAGCTGTGGATGATTAACCTGAAACTGGTGTGACTGTCAAAGACAACTTAGAACATGACCACAAATGCCAAAATCCAAACTAAATCACAGAATCCTCACAATTGTTCTCTTGAATAATTGGTTGACATAATTTTGATGTTATTTGTGTTTTTTCATTTCCATGACAGGATTTGTACTTTAAAAAAGTGATGCAAATAAAGAAAAATGTAAATATTTCAGAACTGATGATTCTGTCAAAGTGGGATCTAATTGTTTCAAGGGACCCGTGGACCTGCCCCGCTCCCAGCATTGTAATCACAAGATCTGAAACATTTATTTTCACGCTCAAGTTGACTTAGTTTTAATTCAATTCAATTTAATTTTATTTATAAAGCCCCTTTTCACAACCATAGCCATCTCAATGGGCTTCACACCTGTATTTATGCAAATAGGATTAAGTCAGTCATAAAATATAAACAATAGCTGGTTGCTAAACAAACTAAACAGTCTAAGCTAAACTGACATCCCTGCCCTTAGAACCCTCCTTATTGGTGAAGAAAAACTCAGAAAAAACCCTAACTTGGGGGGAAAAAAGGCTGGTGTTATATTTTCTCTTGGATTCCAGATGGAGTTGAACTGGACTTGTGTTTAAATGACCAAATATCAATTATTTCATGAATGTTTCTCACATTAATAAAACTTATTATTGAAACTTAAACTGTCTCGGATTTTTAAATCTACTTGGTTTTGCTGGGTTAGCATGAATTAATTCAATTTTAATTTTGAGAAGTACCCTGTAGAATTAAGTAACACTAACATTAAAATTCAAGTTGAGATAACTCAAGATTATGTCATATATCTAGTTTTGTTACCATAACTTATACAAATCTAGTTAAACTGCACCTTGATAACCATGTTACAAAAACATGAATACATTCTGTTGCACCAACATAATTACATTCAGATCTCCCGACAAAAATGTTTATTATTATAGTAACACATTTGATTTAAATGGAAATACTTTCTAAATTTAATTTAATTTAATTTCTATTCAATTCAATTAAATTTTATTTATATAGCCCAATATCACAGCCACAGCCGTCTCATTGGACTGATATCAGAATATTGCAAGATTCTACAATATTCTACTGTTCATGTATAACCTACACTAAAACAATGGTATGAAAACAGAAGTTTAAATGTTTGAAAAGTTTAAAAACGTTAATTGAAAAAAGTATAAACCCAATTTTGACATCAAGCCGACATCAAGGTGCCTGCTGGCAACCTTCGCCAGGAGCCCATTGTGCACTTAGTTGTACGTAGCCTGAGTATTATGCTAGGTTCACACTGGGAACAGAAACTTGCATCAAGCTAACATTTTTTCAATGAAAAGTCTATGTAAATACACATATTTGCACATTTCGGCCTTCTGCTTTCAAAAAATGGAAATTGCATTGCTAGACAGGTTTTTAATTCTATTTTTGGGCTCTATGTAAAAAAACACACAGCCATTGAACGCGCATCAACTAGATGAACTAGTTGAACTTTGACCAGTCAGAGACTTGTAAATGATAGTGATGTTTGGGTAGCGTCTTTTTCAAAGCACGCAAGTGCCAACCATTTCTAAATTGATTATGAAGGAGAAATTAGTAATTGGGGTTTGTGCCTAGACAAATTATGACGCCAAGTCTTTCCTTTATTGGAATAAAACTAAAGAAAATGCGCTAGTAGCGGTTAGCGGCAATCTTGTATGAACATCGTGCGCTAAAACAGCATTCAAAAACCCACGTTGAGCGCATTTTTAAACGCACCACACATGCCCGGCGTGTACGTAGCTTGACAATTTAGACAATGAGAGTGTAGTTCGTGTGGACATTCTATGGGCATCTATGTGTGCAGGATTTGATAGCTAATGACCAGTACGTGGTGTACGGGCACCGTACAACAGCATTACCTATATGTCATAATTGCACATAACTTGCATTATTAGTCCTACAAATACTTCACGATACTTTTACCATACACACCACAATAGTACGTTCCATTTTTATGACGTTCCTTAAGATAGCTGTACAAAGGGATCTTCAGGAAAAACCTGCGCTCCCTTTGAGATGCAACCACAAAAACCTGCAGCACACATATAAGTCAACCCTGCTATTGGTGCATGTGACTAAGGCTTTATGCATATAAAAAAAAGAAAAATTATTAACAATTTCCTGACTACCAGGAAGGCAAATTTCTAAATCTTAATATTATCCAACCACCTCATGCTACTGATTTAACTTTTGGTTTCTATTTTGGGCTTTTCAATTATACTAAATATGTTGGGGTGGGCTGTGGAACTGATAGATTTTGGTAGATAGATCTTTTTTTTCCCTTGTAATCAGAGGGATGTGAGACATTTTAAGCATTTTTTTTTATTTGTGTTGAATATCTTTAGGAAATATTTGCCAACCATGAAACTGGTGCACCATAAAGAATATATGAGATAAAGACATTCCAGTTAAATTAATATAGAAATATATATATATATATATATATATATATATTATTATATATTATTATATATATATTATTATATATATATTATATATTATTATATATAATATTTGAAGTAAAAAATTGATTTCTGGGAACTTTAAGGGCAGAAGTGACATTTAGGTGGTCAGATATATTATGATTTTAACTGGGTGTGTTTTTTTTTTACAGGCCAAACATCGAGATCCAGGTGAGCAATGATTTTTCTTTTTTATTTAATGTGTTGCTGACAAAGTTGGTAGTTAGTGTAGTCACGGTAGCTTTTGTTTTAGCTGTATTAGTCTGTTTTTTTTTTTACATGTTGCAAACAAGTTTGGGTGTTATTGTGAATATGCTAACGCAGCTAACGTGTAGCTGTGTCGGACTGTGTTTTTTTTGCGTTATAGACAAAGTTGCGAGTTAGCGTAGTCACGGCAACGGTTAGTCACATGACATACATAACATTATTTGGAAAATAGACCATTGTAGAAACTATATTAGATCAGATTAGATTATATTAGGAAAGGAATACAAAAAATGTGCTTTAAATACATTTAAAAAATTAAAATAACTAAAATCCATTTAATTTCAGCAACAAGTGATGGTAAACAAAGCAATAAAAAGCTAAAAGTTAATCAATTTTCCTCTTGAAGATCAGTAAAAGTTCTATTCTGTTCCACAGCTGCAGTTGAGTTTCAGGTGACTTTGCTGAAGCATTATTGTTGTTTCCCTTTCTTCTTCCTTCTTAAATGGTTTAATCTCTGGAAGTCGTTTAAAAAAACAAACTGCTGGACAGTTTATTTTTTTGGAAATGGTTTAATCATATCGGATTATAAAAGTGTGCTGCCAACACGAGTACACGTGTGACCTGGTCCTGAAAAAGAGCGGGAGTGGCATGCAGCAGGCGGTACGGCAGGGAGACTCTTTAATCGTTTCACCCCACACTCCCCCAGCCCCTGTCCATTTATGCAGCAGAAAATGATTTCTGACTGAAGCAGCGTTAAAATCGATAGGCGTTTGATTGCCTCAGCCCAAGGCGTTTTATAATCTTTAAAACGCTCCTCTCGTTGTCTATTTTCAAAGGTGCGCTAATGCGTGGCTCGTCGTTGTGTGGGTAGGAATGTGATTGGCGCCCTCGAGACTCCATTGTCCTCGCCTTTTTGTCTCCGGCCTCCTTTTCAGGCGGGAACACTGGTCCTGGAGGAGGAGAAGGCAGAGATACAGTAGATGTGTTTGCCACCAATGACTTCTTTGCATCCCGCCACACTTTTACGCTTGAACTTTAACTGGAAGCGACTCATTTCCTTGGCGCCACTTTTAAGGATCTGCTCGCCACTTGACCATAGCGAAGTTGATTTGAGATTAAGACACGTCAGAGTGGAAAATGAGATCAGAGTGATAATGATTGGGATTTGAACCTTTAACCCAAACATAATCTTTAAAGGAAAAAACATTTTCTCCAATTTTACACCAGTGGTGATGCGTTAAATGATTCATTTTCAATTGTTGCCGAAGTGTCAAATTTGATTTTCACCAAAACAGGTAAAATGCAGATAGAAAACCCTTGTTTATTTTAATTTTAGCCTTGTATTTTGTAATTTATTAACTTGTCAGGAATTTTATTAGTAAATGTTCAATTAATTCATACTGTTTTTTTCATACAATTTTTCATAATTTTATTACATTTGAAGCTTGTCTTTTTCTGTTGCTCATTGTATATTATTTTATAAATAAAGTTGGGTTTAGGTTTTTAAAAAGTTATATTTTTTCCTTTACTTGAAAATGTCAGCACAAAAACAATTAGACATTAGACACAGTAATGAGTGCAGCCCCCCAATTTACTAGATGATGTTCTTCCTCCTCACAGGTTTACCCAAAATGCTCGCTGTCACCAACTACAGCGGCATCCCAAGCCCTGCCTCTGGCCCGGCCCTCTACATTCAAACAGGAGACATTATTGAGTTGATCTGCGCTGACCTGCAGAGCCGATGGTGGGAGGTGAGAGTCTCTCTGTCGTTATTTAGCTTCATATTTAAAAAGAATGTTTGTTGACGTATTTATTTATTATTTAGTTAAGACTTTATAATATCATATTGTTTTGGTTTTATGCCATCACTTCAATTCTACCTGGTAGAACTTGTGGCTTGAAGTTTGAAGAAATCTTGTCATCATGGAAGTTTTGCAGAGGCAAAAGAAAAAAAGCATTTTGAGGTTTTGTACGACCAATGCTAAAAATAAAAGCACTTTCTAAAAAATTCAGAAACTAGTGAATGATTCAGAAAACATCCTGACTTGTGGTTTATTGTAGTTTTTGACTTAAAAGTGACTTAATATTTAGAATTGAACTAATTCTTAATCACATTGGCATTTTTAAAAAAGTAATTAATTTTAAGTCCCACTCCATCATCTTTTGATTTTTAAAGCATTCCCAGTGGTCCTTTCAATACAATGATGCTGTTTTTGCCTGAAACTGTCATTTTCGAGGACATAGTTTCTGCAAAGATGCAGGAGTTCATTAGAAATTCACCTCTGAGTGGTGGGAAGGACGGTTGGCGTGGAGCAACCCCGCCCCTCTTCCCCACTCCATTGCTGAGAGCTCGGTTAACATGCTGTCCTTGTAGCTTACAGCCCCTCACACCCCCAACAGAACTTTACTGGTGCAACAAAAATGGCGAGCAATGTTGGCGCTATACAGTTAAACAGTTTTGAGCCACATGCCCGCTCGGACAAGGAAAACAAAGATGTTTATGTATCCAGTTGTCTACAAGTGGATGCATCGCATTGGGGCAGAGCAGGGAGCTTGTGGCCCAACATATTTTCTGCACCACAAATACAATCTTTTTTTTTTTCAAATTGCATTTTTTTCATCTGCTCCTGATTCAAAACTATTTGAATAAAAAATGCTCTAAAATGCATTTTCAAGCTTCATTTTCTTAATTTTTGTCTTCCATTTTCAGAAAACAGATTACCACTCAGATGAAAACACAATTTTCATCGGAATGGCTGTTTATATTCAAAAATATTTCACCTCATTTGACTGTTTTTACAGTGTTTAAAGCCACTCAAATACCCTTCAAATGATCCAATTCTAACAAATCTCCCTGCACTTTAATATAAAAAAGGGTTCAAACGCTGAAGGAATTCAATTAAGCGAGTGTGAAAGTGTTTCTGGAGGAAGCATCAAACCCATAGTTAGCAAACATTCAATGCCCATCACTTTTGCGACGGCAGCTCCATAATCGTTTCTGTTCCAGGAATGTGTGACAGATGGAATCGATTGCAATAATTTCATTTCTTTCAGCGTCGGCCGTCTGTTTACCTTTTTTGTGTAAGCAGATTTGATCATGATTAGTCTGTGAGAGGATGGAGCGGAGGAGAAAAACAAGAGGAACATACGACCAAAGTTCCTTTGCTTCAAAAAACGTCTTTAAAATTGTTGACCTAAAATGAAGTTTTAAAATCATTCTGTTGTCTTCAACTCTGACAGGAAAAAAAGGATGAATTTCAGTCATAAAATTTTTTATGCTAACAAAGACGAGCTTTCACGTGTATAAGGATTTAGACGTTGCTAAGCCAACAAAAAAGTTTGTTTAACCTATTCTTTTTTCTTCAACGAGGAAAAAAAATGGAAAAGAACAAAAACTGTTTTATTTGATTAAAACCAACCTTTACTTTGAAAAAAAAAAGTTATGTCTTAATCTGGAATCTATCATAAGGAAAAGGTTTATTAGGTCTGGTTAAGTTCTTGCTGTTGTAATTGGTAATTATACCTTCATTTGTTTTACGAAGAACTCATCACAATCATAAAAGTCAAAGAGAGACTCAGGGAAATTCCTGATTTGTTTTGTGTGTTAGATACATTTCAGCAAGGTTAAGTACTTCTTTACTGATTATTTTAAAAAAATGGTAATTTCAAAATAATGATTTAACTACATTTGAAGGTTTGGATCAGTTGAGTTTCTCATCTCCCAGTTTCAGGTAAATACTTCCCTCATTCATTTTGGATAGATTTATATATATATTTTTGGTTTTGTGTCAGACGTTCCCAGCAGGAGGCTAATATCCATGCACGGCCTGAAGAGTGTGCAGCCTGTGACGAATAAATCCCTTTGAATCTGGCACGCCTTAACCACTTATCGACTGGAGCTGTGACAGAATTTTAAAAGGGGCTCTTTTTTTCCTCTTTTGTTTCTTTTTCAAGAAACAAATAAACCAGAAAAATGTTTTTTACACGGACGTTAGGATTTGTATAACAAAACCGGAGTTTGGAACTTCCAATCATTTTCTTTCAGCTTTAAAAATGTCCAAATGAAACAAAATGGTTTTGTTTTGGCTTTTTTGCCAATAAACAGAGGGAAAAATGTACTTCAAAGCTTCTCATCTTTAGGAAACTAAGGAAGTCATCCTCGCCTCCTGCCAGGAATAATTCCACCAACAGCTAACTGCTGCTGTGTTATGAAAATGTGCTCACCCAGATGTGCATAACACAATTATGTCTGTGCTTTCAGGGCAGGAATCTGGTGACAAAAGAAGTCGGCTTCTTCCCGAGTGAAGCCGTGCGGCCCTGTCCATGCGTAAGCAGCTTTTTGTCTACATCAGAATACATGTCCTTTTAAAAACAAGTTAAGAAAGATAGAATACAAGATGCTTTTCACATGTTACAAGTGAAAAAATGTATAGAATTTGTCTTGTCTTGTGATTTCTCAAAATAGGTTGTGATGTCACACGCTCTTAAGTGAAATTAAATCTCAAAATTAGCTGGAAACACTACTATTTAGGTTTGTTGCTATTGCAATTGGAAATGTCTTTACCCTTAACACCAGACATGTCGCCTGCGATACCGAAATAACACACACACTCTTTGACATACTGTAAATCTTTGACCGTTTAAGTGATCAACGTGAATCAGCTGATTCTGACGTAAAGAAAAGTGACTTCTTGTATTGGCTTTGCATTGTTATGCATCACATTACTAATGTAAGGTGTTGAATAACGGGCTTTTTCTGTGAAAGAATCTGTTGGAGTTGCATTAATTATGTAAACAGTTATGCAAACTAAATTTCCCTTTGAGGATTAAAAAAATTGATCTAATCTAATCAAAAGTTAAAAAAAATAAATAAACAATGGAGCTAAAACTCAAGTGTTAAAGGGTCAAAAGAATAATTTTTTGCTCAAAAAGAGTTTATATCACTAAAGTAGGTATATTGACAATATTTCCCCAAATATGTCCTTAACACAAAAAAGTCCACCTTAGCTCTAGACCATATTTATCTTAAAAGTAAAACTAGAATTACACATAAAGATACATTTGTGTTCTAATTTAGATGTAAATGCATGTTTACTTTCAGAGTGCTTTCTACTGTTGGTAAATGTATTTGCTCTGCTATGAGTCAAATAACATTTTCTGTTTCTTAAAACCTTCGTCACAACTACCCTTACGGGTGGATACGACCTGTCTGCGGCAAAAAAATGAGCAAATCTGTACGGGACATGTAGATGGTCCGAATTAAATGTCAAGGTCATAATCAACAGAGCAAAAATGTTTGTGCACATTTTTTTTTACGGGCATGCTGTGGGCGACAGGTCATAGTAAAATCTTAGTACATAAGGGCAATTCAGGTTGAATTGTTTTTTTTTCTTCATTTTTTTTTAACTCCCTCAAGCCTTGCACACTGTGCGAGGAGCCTGTTGGGCCTGTTTAAGTGATTACTTTGCAGTCCTTGCATGCAATCTGACTGCTACAGGCTTCCTATGGGCACTTATGTATAACCTGCATCACCTCATTTGTGCACGGTCAGTAAGGAGCTAGTACGCATACCTTACCAACAAGTGTGACATAAGGGTATCGTACAACAGCATCGCTCGTACTTCAAAGGTTCGGCAACTGACGTTACGTATGAATACTTCACGATGCACTCGCCACATGCATAACAATCATACGTTCCATTTTCTTGATGTCCCCTAAGATGGCCGTACGAGCCTCAAGGGCACACCTGTGCTTCCCTTTAGATGTGATTGCTCCTGTGTACGACTTTCCACGGACTCGGAAAACCACAGTTCGCGCTGCACCCGTATGGGTAAACCTCTGCATAGGTGCATCTGACAAAGGCATTAAATCAACCAAGCCTGTGTTGTAAGAAAAGACCTCTAGTAGTACACAAACAAAACTTCTGCTTAAAAATGTTATGTAACACTACGTTAAATCTCACTAAAAAGTTACAAGTAAGTTGCTCTCGTCTTATATCAAGGGTAATGAGATATTTTAACATGAAACTAGACAAAAATACTTGGCAACATTTTGTGTTTTTGCCGTGTACCTAGTAGAAACACTAGTTTCAGATAAATAACTAATTCCTTGATCGATGTAAACAAGGATTTTCTTGAAATGGGACACTAAGCAGAAGTGTTTTTGCTTCATTGGCCACCGCTGGGGTTGTCATGTTGTGTTTAAAACTCAGATGGAGCTGCTGTGTCAGCAGTATGAGGCCTCCTGCTGATAAACTTCTACTGCCATGTCTCGGTGCTGTAAAGATTAGGAGAGCACTTAGCTGTTTTATTGTGGCTGTTCTGCGTAAAAGCGTCTGTCATTGAAGAGCCAAGTATCAGCCTGGAAACAGTGCTCTGGCGCCACTGACATCATATTTTTTGTGCTGAAGGGGTTGAGTTTGTGTCAGATTAGTGAGAGCTTAGTGTCAATAACAACAACAAAAACACATGTCCACTTTTTTGCCCTTTGCTCCAGGTCCCGAAGCCTGTCGATTTCTCCTCCCAGCCCTGGTACGTTCACGTCTCCGCTCCAGCTGAAAAGCATTGCAGGGCGCCGAACACAAGAAGCGCTCACACAAATGCATCCTGGATGCTTTTGAGCGCCAAGCAGACAAGAGCTTCATTTAATCCTCCACTGCAGCTTCAACTTGAATGCATAAACACACACAATGCAGAATTTACAACTCTGCTTACAAGTTTTTGTTTGCTGCAGGTTTGCAGGTCCCATGGAGAGACTGCAGGCAGAGGCGGAGCTTATAAACCGAGTCAACAGCACCTACCTGGTTCGCCATCGCAGCAAAGAGTACACCGAGTATGCCATCAGCATAAAGTAAGTCCAACATGTAAGTCTTAAACGAGGCAATTAAGCAGTAATATGCGTTGCTGCTTTTTAAACTCGTTAAGACCCGGCTGATTGAAATTTCATGTTCTCATTTAGGGGAAATGACTCAACGATCTGTAGTGACACTAAATACATCGTATGAAGTCAAAACAATTGCCCCATCATGTTGGCTCCCTCCTCCTGAAGGCTGATCTAATATTGGTTTATCCTGCAAGTGTCATCGCATTATTAGTCCTTCAGTGCTAGAGAAAAAAAAGTCTTTGTTTTGTCAGAGTTGGTTTTAAATGAAGACCAATAATAAAGCATGTCAAGATAAGTCACTGGATTTACTTATCATGTACCTACAACCCCTGTAAAAACTGGATATCATTAATGATAGGCTTTAACCAAGTTGATATCCTGGTCCAATAAACATTGATATTAGCATTTTAGGAGAATGACAGTGCTTCTAAATCCAGACATTCGATATGTTTTGTCTTCCTCTGACCCCAACTGTTATGTGTCTGTGAGATTAAACGATTAGCTCGTCTTGGTATCTACCTACAAAAACAATTAGGGTTAATTGTTTTTCTGTTCCCTCTCTCCTTCACTGTTAGCTTTTAGCCAAACCACAGTATTGACCTAATGCAACTGCCAGCTGCACCGCAGAGCTGGAGGAGCCAGTTTAATAGGCTCTTGGACTGGTGATGTACTTAACCCGAGCCTGAGTTGGCGGTTAACCACAGTGAGAAGTGGACTTGATCCAAAAAGATGCTAATCATGGATCAGGTCAAATATACAATGTGGTTTCAACAATAACCTGAGACATCTGCTAATTAAAAGCAGGAACAAGCAAGTTTTTAGCAGTTAAAAGTTTTTTTTTATCTTTGAGCTTGTATTGTTTAAAAAAACTTAATATCTAATATTTGCATCAAAAAATTATGAAATGGCACCAAATATGTATAAATTGTAAATTAATCTCAATCTAACATTATTATCATTCATTATCAATTATTATCATGACCTGCAATTTTTTAATCTAACTTAATAACTGCTCATTTTGAAATGTTTTCATTTAAATTTGTGACATTTTCAAATAGTGAAAGATCAAAATACTACTTAAAAAGTAGCTTTATTAAGTTTTTTTTTTTTATTAGAACACATTTTTTTAATAAGACAAAAGTTGTGCAGTAATGTCAAATTTTGCTGAGTAATGTTTACCAATGCCAATATTACAGATTTTCTTTTTAATTGACTAAAAAAATAGTATCAAACAATGCCCCAAAAGCTACAGTTAGCTTAGTAATGCTACTAAAATTAAGCTACAAAAAGGTTAAAACTGTAAAAGTTTTTGAAAACTGAGATTATATTATTTAGTGGATAATTCTAATAACTTTAATTCTAACTTTTAAAGTTTAATTCTAACGTTTCTAAAGTGATTCTTCTAGCTTAAATATGTTGAATAATGCTAGTAATTTCTCATTTGGCATACAATTTAGTAGGAAAGCTTAAATTAGCAAAAACATTTTAAAAAAATGTATAAAGGACATTAGAAAAATATTAAGACACTAGAATATGTTTAAAGACATTGGAAAACTATGAAGACCTTAGGAAAAACACAGAAAACCTTAGAAAACATACAAAGACATTACAAAAAACAAAAAATGAAAAAATACAAACACATTAGAAAGCATACAAATTAATTAGATACTATTGTAAGATAAAATGAATATGAAAAACTAAACCTCGCCTATGTAAAAGGGAAGCACCAAAATTATTTAGAAAACTACAAAAAAAATGTGTAGTTTTATTGTGTCTGTGTTATTGAGTTGTCTAAAATTGTTCACATATTAGCATGAATTAGCTGTGCAAATGGTGAGACATTCCTGGCTATAATATCCACAACAACCACATGCTACCTGGATTTCATCACAACAATGCTAAAAGGAACAAGACTAGCATAGATTGATTAACCAAAGTTGCTGACAAAGCGACGTTGTGGGGAACAACTCTCAAAACGGGCTTTGTGTTCCACACTCCAAGCTCCCATCAGCCACCTCTGTGAATGCAAACACAACGTCAGGAACACAAATTCGCTTCTAAACACCCATCGCTCTTTGGCCACCGAGCTCTGGGTCCCTGCGCGTTAGAGGAATGGCCCGGCTCTCTGGGAGGGCCAGAGGCCGGCCACAAATCGATGGCGGTGATCAGAGAGGAAAATTACACTCATAACTTATTCAATGGCCCACAGGTACAACAATGATGTGAAGCACATAAAGATCCTGACCAAGGACGGCTGCTACTACATCGCAGAGAACAAGAAGTTCAGAAGCATATTAGTGAGTCTTTTCTATCTCTTGTATTTATTCTTTCCCTCCACCACTGCAACTTATAAATAAATGATTTCGTTCCGCTAATGAAGCTTTAAAAAAACAGAGTATTTTCCAGTTGTGTGCATGAAAAATATCTCTGCATAGGTTTTAGTTTCTTCTTTTACCCTTCATGTACTCCATGTGGATGACAAGGAGGTCAAATGTCCAAATAAACAGAGACTTGTCATTCTTGTCGCTGTTGAATTCATTACGGATGTGTGCCTGTGCATTGATTTAGGAGCTGATTGAGTACTACAAGCACCACTCCCTTAGAGAAGGCTTCAAGAGTCTGGACACAACCCTGCAGTTTCCTTACCGACAGCCGGAGAACGCCGCTGTGCATCGCCTCAACCGATCAGGAGGAAATAGTGAGTACTGTTGCTAACAAGATGCTATCCACTCATCAGCTAGCGTTAAAATCCTTTAGCATTGTTCCTTAAAAACAACTTTTAATTCATATTGGGGTATCAACTCAGTACTGAATTAAAAGAAATGATTATTTTACAGAACTTTTAATGTCAGTGTTTTACACACTGCCTTGGAATCTGTCAACTTCTTTGGTAACAAAAAAAAAAAATTGTCACAATCTGTGTCAGCAACATGTTTCCCCAGAAAAAATAAGAATCAATAATTTAATAGACTACCGCTGGGGGGTGAAAACGTTCCTAAAAGGTATCGACACTTTCAAAAACAAACAAAGCTAGAGGAAAATACACCATTGTGATGGCATCCAATCAGAGCAAAAGTTGATAGTGAAAAGCGGGAGAAAATACTAAGAGAGCCAATCAGAGTACTGAGTCACTGCTGTTGTGCTAAAAACGTGTGAAGTGATGTTTGTAAAAAACAAAACAAACTAGTAACACATTTGTAGAAAAGTCATTTTTAAACCCATACTTTTTAAAGTATTTGTTTTAAATAGGTAATAGTATTGTTTAATGATTTTATTTAATCCTTTTCAGAAAAATACTCAAAATTAATTTGCAGAAGTAAAAAAATATATTTATTTTACCATGCTTGATTATACAGGAAGTGAGACCTTATTGTTTATGAAAATTAGTGTTTATGAAAACGCTTAACTGAACCCAACAAATACAACAAATTTGTGAATGTATATCCTGTTTTTGGTTCTGAATTAATTGCTTCCTAGTAGTAATTTATTTAATTATTATTATAGTAAGTTTCAATGGTTTAACTGTTCCATGTATTATGAAAAAAGGGAAGAAATTTATAAAATTATCACAAAAGTTTAAAACCTTTTTGTCTTTGTTATATGTACCTCACAATTTTAAAAAAATTTTAGTACATTTGTTTTATTGATAAATTTTTGGAGTCATCAATGCTAAAAACTGCAAATAACTGCAGTAAATCATGCAATTAAATGCAACAATGTGAATCATGGCCCGGCTCTTAATTGATTTAAAAAATTTGAATTAAGGTTATTATTAAGATCATTTTTTGGTTTAGAAAGATCTCTAAATTACATGAAAAAACTAGTGCTGTTAATGTGCTAACACACGTGATTTATTAAAAAAAAAAGAACGAGTTAAGATTATTAATGCTAAATAACTGCACTTTGTAAAGCAAACGTCGTCCGCCAGTTAAGGCTTCCATGACATGCGTCAGTTTCTGAAAATATGCACTTCTCTGAGCACTATCCTACTTATTACATGGTCACTTACAAAAAAATGAATATTCAATCAATTTTCATAACTTTATTCTTTTTTTTTTTGTTTAAATTGCTTTTTCACAATAACTGGACTATTTGATATGTAAGCTGCCCATTGTCACAGTAACAAGACAAAAAGTTGCTGAGCCAGCAGCGACCTTGAATTGCAGCTGCAAAGGAAAGCGATACATGTGCTGATCATCATAATGGATAAAGCAGTTCAGAGAGCAAGTTCCCCTCTTACTGCTCGTGTTTGTACACATCATGAAGAAAAAGTTTGTTTTAAAGAAGCCTGCACATATAGAATATAGTGACCGGAACTTCTTTTTTAGGCGGGCATCCACACCCAGCAGCCAATCAGAATAGAGTATTTACCCTGATCATTGAAAGTGCAGAAACACAATGAAAGTTTCTTATGGCTGTATATCAGCAACTTTGTTTTCTTTGAGTAATACTGCAAACATAAAAGTCTTTAGAGTTCTACTTATCTTACTTTTGACGTGTTTTGTGCACACAAATTACTTTTCTGAGTTAACATTTTATAAATTCAAACATTTTCTCTCTGGCCTTTTTTTGTTCAAAAGCTGCATATTATCGTATGACATTTAACTTGTAAAGCATTGTGATTGATTGTGGGTTGTGATTAATAATTACAAAAGTGTGATTAATCTGATTAATTTTTTTAATCGATTGACAGCACTTGTTAAAACACAAAGCAGGAGCATCTCAGCAGATTTTCAGGAGCTTATCAGTGGTACTCCATCCAAAAGGGCTCAGTCTCCTCTGCTTTAATTGTGTTTGACTGATCTGTCAAACGGTGCTCAGAGAGTCCACAGAGCATGGTATTAGTTTTGATAACACTCTCGGTCTGATTACTTAAGATCAAATCGATTTGAACATCATGGAAGATGGAGAATTGTATCTATCTGAGCAAATATATGAGTCCTCTGAAATTATAACTTTTTTTTTTTTTTATATTTGACGTATGCAAAACTTTTTGTAGTTTTTTCCTAATGTCTTATATTTTTCACTTTTTTAATGTCTTTGTAGTTCTCTAATGTCTTCATATTTTCTGACTTTGCATGTTTTTTGTATTTTCTTTCATGTTTTTTGAATTTTTACTAACACCTTTGTACTTTTTCTAGTGCTTTTATGTTTTTTTAATGTCTTCGTATGTTTCCTAATGTTTTTGTATTCATTAAAAACATTTTTTTGCGTTTTTTTCAATGTCTTTATATGTTTTCGAAGGTTTTTTTTTTGTTTTCTAATGTTTTTCGTGTTTTTTCTGATGGTAATCTTCTGCAGCTTTCTCACTTATTAAATATTTTCTATTTAAATTTCCACAATGTATTTTAGTACTTCAAAAGATAGCTGATGTATTTTAGTAACGTTCAGGTCCACAATCAGAAAAAAGGCAAAAGGATTTTGAAGTTATTGTAAGGAAAAAGTTATTCACCTGAAGCAGGACTAGCTTCCAGTTATAAAAAAAATAATAATAATTCCCAGACTCCTAAGTCTCCTTATTTGTTCTGTCGTGCACATTTCTGACAGGAAGCGAGGTACCTGAACGCATCAGTGCTCTCATGATTATGGATCCCTGCAGTTGCTGATTTTGCTGAACTCTGCAGAAGTGTCAGTCATCACTGCTGCAAACCTGACTCCCCTCCGCATTCAGAGATTATTTATCACTGACAGGAAGCAGTAGTCCTAATTCCATCTTCTATCCATGCTGTGATTGGATAATTTAAAAGTAAAATGGGTTTAAACAGCCATTTAAAGATATTTATATTTTTCTATTGCATCTTAAAACTGTAAAACATGTATTTGTCACATAATCAGGACATAATCTTAAGTATTTGCTGCACATCAGATACAAACAGATACACCGACTTTACCAATGAAAGTCAAAGCAAATTTCCTCTGGAGCTGTGCCGCTGCATGTCTTAAAGTTGATTGGGTTAGAGAAGTCGACAGGCCACACTTATAGAAACTGAGCCTGTGGTTAGGTCTATTAAAAAAACAAGTCAAGACAACAGCAGTTCAAATGAGTTTACTTCCAGTCACTTGTTGGCCAGGATCGACTTGATGTTATATTTTCTACATTTAAATCACCTTTTGGCCCTAAAATCTTCTTTTTTAAACTCATATGTTTTATGAATTCTCCAAACAGCTTTGCAACAAAAGAGAAACATTTGGACTTGTATTATTTTGATCTTCATCCTATGGAGAACCATAGATCCGTCTCCAGTGTAGGGATGTAGATCTCAAGCATGTGTGTGCGTGTGTGCGCTTCTGGCTCTATTCCAGCCAGCTTCCACAGAAATGAATCCAGTCCAATTCAGCTGGTGTTTCACTCACCGCTGCTTAAAGTGGACAACGATCCTTCTTCATATCACTCATACCTGGATAGCATTAGCGGTGGCTGGTTTGTCTCTCAGTGCATTGATTAGTTCTCATTTGAAAAGCCCATGCAGCCTGACGGCACCTCAATAACCCCGGGTGGCGTGGAGCTGTGTGGTGAAGATTGTTAGTGGCAGCACAGCTTTTGCTGAGAAGTTTCTATGAGACAAATTTCTAATGCTGGAATTTAAACATTCCGAAAGATACCAGCTGTTGACTTTTTCTCAGAAATGAATTGAAAAAAACCTAAAGTTTTCTCTTGAGGTGTTCAGAATTCCCCAAAGGAAAAAATATATCAATGCCAAAAATTTAAAAAATAAAAATAAAATAATAAAAAATAAATTAAATAAATAAAAAACAGGAAAAGGTAAACATATATTACAAATATAATAAAAAAGCTAAAATTATATATATATATATATATATATATATATATTAAAAAAACATGGAAAAATAAATAAATGAAATATAAAGGGAAAAAAAGGAAAACTAATTCATTCATCAATAAACACATTATTTGTCATTTAAAGAAAATGTTTTTTATTGTTGTTTGGTATTTTAGATTTTTTTCCCTTTTTTCTGTGCACTTTTGCATCAGTTTGAACTCTCACTTTGACCACTTTCTGTCCATCTCCACATTCTGTTTTTACTGATAAAATAATCTCTGTGAAATTGGATCAGAACAATATGGATCAGACTTTAAAACTAAAAATAAAAAAGTAAAGGTAAGGGATGTTTGCTCCGTCTCTTTTTAACTCATAGACTCATATCATCTTAATGCATTCCAGAAGGACACATGACCACAGTTTGTCTGTTTTGTTCCAAAACGTCATACACTTTTTTTAATAGTTTCAGAAGTACATACTACTTCTGAAATAATTCCACCTAAAAAAGGGGTTAAAATGATCCAAATCCTTGAGTGAAGACTTTTAAAAACAATTTGAAGTCTAGCCCAGTTTTTTACAGGTTGCTTTTTCCAGCAGCTGCAGAAACAATTAGACAATGACTTTCTCAGGAGTTCTTTGTTATTAGAATAAGTACGATAAGTACAGGTGGTGCTCCTGGAGTTCCCGGTTTTTCTACATTCTTCTTTTTCTTCAGAACCTGCTTTTTCAGTCTTAAAAGCTCAGCTGAAATGAAAAAACAAAAAACTTAAACACTAAACAGCAGCTGTAACAATACACTTTTTTTCATTTGGTTTATTGTTTTTTTTTTTTTTTTTTTTACGTTTTTAGTATTTCTTCAAATCGAAATATTTTTATTCAAATGTACAATTTTTTTGTTTTTCTTTTACATGTCCTTTTACCTTTTTCCTTTTACTTTATAGTTTAAATTCGTTTTTAATTGTACTTTTTTATTTTCAATTTTACAATCTGTTTTTTTATGGTATTTATTTACTCTAAGTTTATCCTGATTTGACTTCATACAGTAGGTGTCTTACGTATGTTGAGCATCAGTCTCATCTGAGACACATTTCTGATTGTTTTCCTTTGGATCTGATGAAAATAAAGAAATAAATACCTAAATAAAGATAAATAAAAAATAAATGTATTTTAAGATTATAAAACCATACAAAAGCAGTCATTGTAAGATAATGCGATCGCGCTAACATTTGTCTCGTGGTTTTATCCAGTTATTTAGCTTCTGGATTTGAGTTTTGTTTTTTTTATTGTTCTCAAACATTGAAATTGAACCTAGCTTTATTAAAAAACAGCAGCACCTGAAAATTCTTCTTGTTATCGGTTTGATTTTGAGTAACTGTTGGACTTTTGTCGTAAAGCTTCAGACCCTTTTAGAAAAAGCTGCCCCTCTTCTGGTTTCATCTAGAGCCAGGGTTCACTTTATATAAACTTCACATTCGGCGGTGACTGACTTGACAGGCAGAGTGACTTTTCTCCTTACGATCCGGTTCCTTTGCGCCAAAAACACAAGTGTCGGCTTAATTAGGGCTCTTAGGTGGCGTGTAGGTGCTGGGGTGCGCCGGCGGTCTGTCTCCGCATGTTAGCGTGCTGATGGACTGCGGCGCATCCTGCCTGTCACTCTACGTTACCTCACTCCAGACCTCGTGACCCCCCTGCACTTAAGTGGGTGTAGAAGATAGAGGGATTGCAGCAACAAAATCTTAGCTGTGGACTTTAGAGTGTTTGGCTTCTAACCTCTTCTCCCTGGAGTCTCATTGCAGCTGCTCTCTCTGTGTTAGTTGTAAAAAAATAAATCACAACCTACACCATTTGTCAAACGTTTCCTGACAGGAAGACGGGGTTGTGCTTTCAGAGTCAATGTATGTTGCGCTTTCATTTGATTTAGAAAAAGAAGAACCAAAAAAAAAAAAATATACTATAAAGGAAGCAACATTTAAAAAATACTTCTATTTTTTTGCATTCATGTTTTACATATTTGGATTTTTGTGGATTTTTAAAACAGTTTTTGAGTTTTATCCAGCTTATTGACTCCTTCAACAGTTCCACAACGGTTTTTGTTGTCATTTTTTTAGTTGCTCACTCTTTTCTGAATATTTCTTTGTTAAACATACAACAATTTTGATTTTTTTGCGTACATTGTGAAATGTGAAAACCTACAATATCTAGGAGGAACTTTCTCAACAAAATACGGGAACAAGAATGGACATTTTATCTTTAGTGGCAAAACATAATAACGAAATAGATAAGAATAGACTCATTTATTGCACCCTTAACTACTGTAACCGTATTTACTGTCATGAAACATCGGAGGAATCTAGCATTATATGCTAGATTATAGACTACTAGATTATTATAGACATATACTCTGAAAAACACTTAAATCAATCAAAATACTAAACAAAAACGTAACAAAAACACAAATTCTTGCAGACCTGAAATCCTTTTTGGTCATCAAGAGTTTAGGCTTGGAAGACTAAAGGATTTTGAGTTCATGAGCTGATGAACCTTGGATGAGCATCTGCAGGAACAGCCTGTGGTTTGGTATACATCATCTGAAAAATGTTTGAGATGATGATTGTTCTGATGCTGCTGCTGAAGTGAAAAAGTGTTCAGGGAAGTTCCTAACGAGTTCATACAGAAGAAGAAAACACAAAAGGTTGAAATCGGGGAAAAAAAATCTTTGTAATTGTAAGATAATTATTACAAAAGGCAAAGTTAAATGTGTAAAATATGTGCAGATTGTGTATTTATGTTGCTGAGGTGCAAAGGTTTTAGCATAGTTTGAGTTTCACTAAACTGAAACTTCAACAAAAAAAATCCCTTTAATTGGCTTTATTCTGTTCTTTCTTACGTGTCACATTCTCTCTTCTTTGCTTTTTCTCTCCTCCTTCCCCCCCCCCATCCCCGGGTCCCTCTCCTTCTCTCATCTCTCCCCCCCCCCGCCCGGCCCGCCCCGCCCCGCCCCGCCATAGCCCCATTGCTCTGCGGCCTGTCTCTTGTAACTGCTGGCGGCTACAGCTTTGTTCCTCCCTCCTCCGCTCCCTTCTGGTCAGGTACAGGTATCGCTGTCTGTCTGTCTGTCAGTCGGTCAAACTCTCCATCTCCGTTCTTTGATGTCTCGGGTTGCTTGGCATGCTGGCTGCAGCTTCGCTTCCTCGGTTTTCCTCCCGCCCTTCATCTTTCATCCTGTAGCGGTGTGTGCACGCCTGGGAAAGGACATTTTCACAGTTGCATGTGCGGCGCGTGTCCTAGTCTGTTTGTGGCTGTTTATTTCCAGTAGTTTGTGCAGAAAAATGATGTTGTTAGGGGTGGTCTTTTGAAGTGTGTGCAGTTCAGTGATTGTGTGTGTCTGTCAAAGTAAAGATGGAAGTGTCCAAAAAAGAAAACCACAGAGCTCCTCTATATTAGATATTCCATCCCCACGGCTGGGTTGTAGAGGTCTGACATTCCATTTCCACCTGTCAGCTCAGTCGAGGCCAAGCCAGCGGTGGATGTCTGGCAGTGTGTGTGTGTGGGGGGTGGGGGTGGGGGCAGGGAGAGACTGGCAGGGCTGGTTGGAGCGCTGGTAACTAGCTCACCTGTTCCACATCTGTCTCTCACAGAGCTGTTTCCTCGACAGGAGGCGTCTAATCTGGCGAGCTCGGCTGTCAGAAGCTGAAGCACTTCAACCAAAAGCAGCGAGCCGACGCAGAAACAGAGGGCTCCAAACGGAGCAGCTTAAAAACAACCGCTGCAGCTGTTGTAATGAGAGAAACATTACATCATCAGTTGTTGGATTTATTAAAAAAAAAAAACAGGATTTCATAGTGAGTCTTAGTTTAGTGAAAATAAACTGCTGGAGGTCATTACTACCATGTTTTTTGCTCTATGATGCTACGTTCTTGCATTACACACGTGTAAAAGTCCAGTTTTGGGCTCTACATACAAAACACATGGCCATGTTGAAAGCTAAACCAGTCGAACTTTGACCAATCAGGGAATCTAATTTGGTAGTAACGTATGTACGGCGTTCCTTTTAATCCACGGAAGTGCCAACCGTTTGAAAAGTGATCACATTTTGTGAAATTAATAATTCTGGTTTCTGTCTGACCAGAATAATGACATCAAGTCTGTCCAATATCAGAATAGACCCGGGAAAGAAAAGCCTGGAGCAAAATTCACCAGATTTGCACCACTTTGACATTTTGTGCCAAGCCTCTTCCAAGTACATGCGGTAGTATTGAGTATCGACAGTCCAGCGTGAACATCGTATGCGAAAAGCTCAATCAAAAACCTGCGTTCAGCGAGTTCTTGAACGCGTCATCAAATGGACGTAGCATGAGTCGCTCTGGAGTATAAGTCGCAGACGCAAAATAAATAAATAATACAAATAAAGAAAAAAACTGACATGTATAGGTCCCACTTTTTTGAGGAATTGATAAAACCAAATACGGGAACAAGAACAAACATTTCATCTTGAAAGGCAAATTATAATAATGGGATACATAAGAATAATTGACTGGATATATACACACTTCATTACTGTAATCATATTAAGCTTCGTGAAACATCTGAGAAATCTAGTATATTAGCGCCACATATGAACAATTCTTAGATAACCATAAAGACCAGGGTAACAAGTCAACTCAATTCTTTGTGTCACTGTAAATCACTAAATCCCTTGAATTCACTGGTGCTTTTGCTTCTGCGTTGCAGTCAGTAGCAAATACAGATACACACAGTGTCCTCTAGTGGGAAAATAAAAAACACAAGAGCTCATATTTTTCAAAAAATTCACATACATGTTGCACCTGAGTATAAGTCGCACCCCCCACCAAACTATCCCAAAAAAAGTGATTTACACTCCATAAAATAGAGTACTTTAGTTTTTTAAAAATTGATTTTTGCTTGTTTGTAAAGCTACAGATGTGACAGAATCTGTATATTAAAAAGGGCGGGTCTTTGTTTTTTTTGTTTTTTTCCAGTGCTTACCCCCAAAGTAATGGGCGTGGCTATCGCCCGCTATGACTTCAGCTCCCGCGACACCCGCGAGCTGTCGCTGCAGGAAGGGGACGTGGTGAAGATCTACACCAAGTCCGGAGCAAATGGCTGGTGGAGGGGCGAGGTCAATGGCAGGGTGAGTCTGCGTGCGCAGAAGCGGATCACTCCGCCACAATCCCAACCAAGTTTTTAAGGTAGACAAGTATGAGTGGGATTCGAGCTCAGAAGAGCTCCTTTAGGAGGCCAGATGTTTGTGCTGATGGAGCTCATGGGAGTAGAAGCAGTGACAGCAGAGTCTTTAGGGAGTTCTGGTTTGTCTTTAGAGCTGTCAGACCTTCAAAACAACAGGTCCTTCCTGCTCAGGGAACGAGAAGGTTCAGTCCACATGGAAAACACTTTCCTCATCCTTTATATCAAAACAGTTTTTTCAATAACAGTTTAGCCAATCAGCGAAACTTTCTAAATACTAAAAGTCTTTAGTCTCATTTGGGAACCTTCATTTATTAAAAGGAATATATTGAATTTCTTATTTGAAAGGCTAGCTTAATACATTTCTACCTTTAATTTAACTAAATTTTGTATTTTTTTGTGAAAAATATTAATCCCAACATCTTAGGTTTTTCCTTTAAATGTAAAATCCAAACGTCCTTTTAACATCAAGCTTTTGATGCACATCAAATTCACTGCTGAACTCTGGTCTAAGAATGTGTTCATAACCTTGATGCTCCCAATGCGTGTGGGAGGAGCCATTATTGAAGTTTTGAGCCTCATTGCTGTAAACGCCAATGATCAGCTTTTCCTCCATGCTGGTTTTGAACTCCACCTCCTGATCACATCATCTTATAGGTCACAGGTAGTGATGGGAGTATTGATACTAAAATATCAAAATATAGCTATCCGTACATCACCAATATTGGTATCAACGACTCTATTAAAGTATCAATTACTAAATATTAAATAAGTAAATATATAAAATATATAAATTTATACATTTATTCATCAGCCCACTGTATATTCAACTTCTCCATCAGTCACGTGACCAGAGGCGTCACAAGTTGTACGTTACCCTTAGCAACAACACAGCACGAGCAGGTGATTTTTGAAACAATGGTTTTGTATGTTTAACTTTACACATTAAAATTGTTATAAATCTGGCCAATTTTTGATGCCATTTGTTTTCAGGATAAAAGTAATGTGCTAATTACCAGTAACTGGTAATTGAGAAAATATTTTATGCGAAACGTAATCAACATCGTATCGAATCTTAAAAGTGTGGAATCACTCATCACAGGCTAAAGCTGAGTTCCTGATTGGTTGATGTTATCAGTCAGGAACTTCAAAAGTTCAGATTTGTTGCTAAAGTTCAGATATTTGAACATTGCGATGTGCTGCTGCTAGAGCACAGTGCCTGATGCTCAAAACACGCCGCAAATCCTCTTCACACGCCTGTTCATTGACTTAACATTGAAACTGGATGCCTCTGAAATGCAAATTGGATTGGATGTAATTATCTCTAGTTATTTTTCTGTTAATGGTAAATGTTGTGCACACAGGAAATCATTTTATTGATGTGTAATTAACCTGATTAAGTGGGAATATTAAAAAAAACAGCTTTTATTAGTGTGGTTAATGAGGATTTGGCAAAACAACTGCTGCATTTTAGTTTAAACCTGAGCTCATGGATGTAGAGGTGACAAGTGATTTATGACCCCAACATTTTTGATGTTTTACCTGGAGTTCTGCCCCGTTTCGCTTCTTCTTTGCAAGCTGCCGCATTTAATGTGAGAACTTTTTTCAAAATAAGAGTGTGACTGCGCGTGATTGCTTTATATTTTGGCAGCGCTGGGTCAGGACAGACTAGAAGTTAGAGAGCAACTCATTTGCATCTCTTTCTCTTGTCAGGTTGGCTGGTTTCCGTCCACATATGTGGAAGAGGGTGAGGAGTGAAGCCTGCGGAGGAGGAGCCCAATGATGGGAAAAGAAGCGCTGCAAACCGAGCCCAGGAGCGATGAGCCTCCGCTTTCCCCGCCACCTCCTGCGCGTCCCGTTGCCTAAACCAATCCAGAGGCCTTCGGTAGTAGAAAAGGGCTACAAGGCGTAATTCCTGCTTGCGGCTAAAGGACTGTACCAACAAGCAGCTTGACTGTCAGCAGGGGTGATGGGACGACACTTCATTCGTCCATCCATAATTCATCCCTCGCTTCCTCATCGCCAGCCCCAACTCCCACCTGTTTCCGCCTGCCAAGTCAGCTGTCGCCACTGCTCCCATGAGCAAGCGCTCAGGAGCCGCTCTTCCGTTCACGTGCTCATCTATCCGTGCGTTCATCCATCAGCCCCCACGCTGAGGGAGGAAAGTAATCGCCCCTCTGGAGGAGGAACACAGAAAACCTTTTTTTTTTCTTCTCACTTATTGCAGCTGGCTTTGACCTTGCTTGTCAGGTGTTCCCCCACGCAGGTCGTTATTGATGACTCCACGACCCACATTTCGCGTTATGATGGCTGCGCACGCTTCCGATGTAGTGTCGGATAGCATCACCACACAGCGATTGATTCCTTTTTTTTTTTTCTCCACCCTCTACATTCTTTATCTCCGTCGCCGCCTCTGGTGTTTATTTTTTTTTAGTAGAGAGCGATCTGCCGCTCTTATCTGTGGCAGCTCAGCCAACAAAGGCCTATTGGGTGACGGCTTATCGTATAGGATACATTAGCGCCTCATCGGCGTGCACCCTACCTGGAAGTTTAGATTCTTCTCTTTACAAGCGGGATGACATAAACCGCCTCCTTCCGTTGATCCGAATCTGTTCCGCTGCCACTTTTTGAATGACTTCTGGTCAGAACACGGCTCCCTTACATTTTCCTGACAGAAAAAAACCCATCAAATGAATAAATCCACTTTCTGCAAGGTCTCCTTAATCCTCAAAGAGGATTATCCTACAGTTGAAAGAAGCGGTTACTGAACAACCTTCTTTTAATATAAACAGTCGTAAAAAAACAACAAAAACATCTAAAGCAACAAGAGGAAGAAGTCCTCAGAGGTCGGCTTTGTGCGGGAATGTTTATTCTTCCTCGCAAAGGCATCGGTTTTCTCTGCTGCTAAACCGACTTCAAAAGGCTGTTGTCGTATCAACACCTCCATTTACTCCACTGTTAATTATTTTCCCTCAGACAAAAAAGGTCACAGCGGTCACCGCCACGTGCGTGAAGACCATCGAAATGCTGCTCTTTTCATCTCCCAAGTTCAAAGCGGAGTTTTTATTTATTTATTTTCCCCACTTTAGTCCATTTCTTTCTGCAGATTCTCTCGTCTCTAAACTTTCCCCAAGTTGACCACCGAAGGGAAGTCGAGAGAAAAATGGAAATGTGAAGGGAGATGAAGGAAGCTGTCACGAGGCTAACTTGGGGATTCTGCTAGGAGAAACAACCCTGAGGCAATCTTTGCTGCCTGAATCCCTCCACCCCTGCCGCCGCCTCTCTGCCACATCTTCATCTGTGCCTCTAGGTGTTGTCATAGACACACAAATTCCCAGTTTGATGTAAAGACAGTCTTTTGTGTAGATTTAATGGAGCCGTTATGCGTGAAAATGGTTAATGACCTCCTGTCCACGCTTCATCCAACTGCTGCACTCGTTAAAACTAGTAATGTTCCGATCGCTTAGAGTCGATTGGAATCAGATGTTGCATCCCAATAAGAGATTGGATATTTATTTTACTCTTATTATGATTATGGCTATATATTTCAATCTTGTTGCTACAGATAAATGCTCTATTAAAACTCTGCCAATCATAAACGGATCACCACAATTTTGGTAGGAGCTGCTACCAGCAGGAGGCACACAAAAATAGTTTGGTAAATTTAGCAAGATATTAACAGATTGGACCTTCTGGGCTTTATAACTTAGGGAACAAACCCAATCGATCACTTGATAGGAAATCAGGCCTGATCACCTAAATTCAGACTTGATCGAAATAGGAGGTTTTAACCTGATCAGGAATCTGATATTTATTTTATTCGTATTTTGATCAGCACTGTAAATTTCAAGCTTATTGTTCAAGATACATACTCAACTTGAAGTCTGCATAACATCAGTGAATCGTGACAAAATTACAAAAGAATTGGAGTGGGACTTGGTATCAGCAGATTCGGATTGAATCGAGGTAAAAAAAAAATGTGATCGGGACATCCATAGTTAAAACGCGTGAGCTGACATCCAAACGGCCACTAGGTGGAAGCATCTAGCCAAAGCCTCCCAAACCTCCTCTGGAAGGAGTTTGGAGATGATGTCTTCAGACGAGCAGGAGGAGTTTGGGAATTTGTTTTAAACCACAGAACTTTCTTTTTTTTTTTTTTTTTGGAGGGAGCTGTGGTGCCAAAGTGGCACAAGTGTGATCCAACAAAAGCCTCTTTTTTCCTCATCTGGAGAGAACAAGCGGGCAAGAGTTGGTTGTCTGGTAATCCACTCCTCCTGTGACAGCGTTCCCATTTACAATGACTGCCTCCCTTTTTTTCCTGTGCAGGAGGAAGGCTAGAAGGCTCAAGGGTATCCGTGATCTAATCATTACAGCATCTCCTCACCTCGGCGACCTCGCCACATTCATCTCTCTGTCGGCTCCCGTCGCTCTGGCTCTATCTCACCATGTCACTTCTCCCTCTTTACTGCCCTCTTTCCTCATCCATCTCTCATCCAATCTCCGTCTGTGTGCCGTCCCTCCGCCTCTGCAGGCTGTAACCTCCACTGGAGGAAGAAAAAGCTGATCGCCTGTTGCCTCAGTATTCTGCCAGTTAGGGAGTTCATTTTCATCACCTTTTACATTGGCAGAATTCACATCTCTATTCCTTATACCTGGAAAAGGGGGCGTGGCTGCACTCCCACCATCACTCATTTCAGTCAACCGAGTTTCCCGATGAAGCCAAAGACGTGTGCTGTGCTCGCTGTACCCTCCGTGTTTGATAACCACGCTACTCCACCGCTGTGGCCTAACTCTAAAACCGTGCAATCCTGACTGTGTAGCAGAAACCTGTATTGTTGCTGTATCATACTGTAAATAATGTACAGAGCTTACAATAAAGATATACACTTCTTCTAATGTCTGGATGTGTTACGGTCTTGTTAGTCTTTTTTTTTTTTGATGAATTAGGAGAGAACACCACCTCGCTTCTTTAATCAATCCTGCAGCAATGGAACATCGTCTCACAACCAAAATCTGAAAATAACAAGCAAAAATAAACTGGTTTCCAATTAATGCATATACTTATTTATGTTCCCAAAAATATACATTAACTAATCTTTCTTGTAAGAGCCATACGAATCAAAGAACATTCTATTCATCCTTCAATTTCTCTACAAGGCACAAAAAACATATTGTCTGCACTATAAGGCGCACCGTCAGTGAACTTTGAACTAAGTAAATTTGAACTAAGGCTCATTAGGCTCATCAAGAGACAGAAGCAAGTCAATCAGACAGTTTTTACTTTGATAATTTCCTTCACAGTAATTCTAGAACCTGTTTGTAAATATGCGCCACGTTAACACATAAAAAACAAAGCACAGTCCGACACCGCTACACATTTGCCACGTTAGACTATTCACAAAAACACCAAAATATGTTTGCAATTCGTAGAAAAACAGGCTGACATTTTGACAGTGCACCATGTACTTCTCACAACATCAGTGAGCACAACCATAATTAAAGCACATATAGGGGCTACAGATTATAGGCACACTGTCGCTTTTTGAAAAAAACGCACCTTAAAATACACTACTCAAAACTTCTTGAGGATTTGCTGCACTTCAATTTATTTGGAGATTTGTTGTTTTTGTGTCAACCCACAAACCACTACAAATCATTACTCCCTGCTCAACACTCTTGAGTGGGTCCCGAGATGGCGTGAACGTCTCACTGACAGAAAACACCCCCAACAATCACTGAGTTTGTCAGGGAGTAGTGGCAGTGTAGGACCCAAAATGTAGGAGACCAGGCTTGGCAGCTAAAATCAAAACATTTAATGAATAAACTAAAACATGACAAAACCATGGAAAACCAAAGGAGTGACAAAACAAAGCAGAGTAGATGACGTGACAAGGAGTCACTGAAAATCAGACACTTATATAAGCTGAGGGTAACTAACTGAAATGAAGTCAGCTGTGGATCATGAACCTAAAACTGGTGTGACTGACGAGGGCAACTTAGAAGACGACCAAACATAAAACCCAAACTAAAGCACAGAATCATCACAGAACTAGCCATTGTCTTTCCATTATTCGTCTTAGAATCTTCTAGAAAGCAAGCATTGTCCTGAATCCTAAGCAATCCCAAAAATAAAATTTGAAAAATATATCTGATTAGTCGCAAAAAATAAATGAAGGACGTTTTTTTTAAGGACGAGACATTTGATTCCGATGCTGCAGATATTAAGGTGTTAAATGAAGAAATTGAAAAAGATCAAAGATCCAGTCAGCATCGTTAAAGTCTCACTGCAACTATTTTTTTTCTGTTGTGAAAGCCTGCCCAGTGTATTTTTCATTATGACTATGCCGTTTTTAGCCCCCCCAAAAAACTGTTTCTAGGACATAGTTTCTGCAGGAGTTCATTAGAAATGTGCCTCTGAGTTATAGTCGGGACTGTTGACGCAGAAATGAACCTTGGCTAATTTCCCATCAACCCTTTGTTTACATTCTCTCCTGCTAGCTTATAGCACCTCACAAGCCCAAACTAACATTTTTGTACCAAAAAGACACTAAGCAATATCTGAGCTATCCAGCCGTACAGTTTAGAGCCAGATACCAGCTCAGATGAGGAAATTTAAGATGTTTATGGATCTATTTGTATGCAAGTGGATGCATTGGAATTGTAGCAAAGAAGGACTTTGGACTGCCCATAGCAGTTGCTGGATCACAAACCTGAGCTTTTTCAAACCACGGGTTTTCATCTTCTTTCATCTCCCCTTTCAGGTCTGTCTAAGCGGATTCAAAGATCAAATGGTTTGAATTCTCAGTTTCTCTCTTTTTTAGCTCAGCATGACCGGAAAGTCTTATTAAAATTAAAATCTTAACCACTCAGAGAATAAGTGTTGAGTTTCCCCCAAAAGCACAAAAACATGCTGCAGTCAGTGGGGGGGTGTTTCTCAGCAGCCTGTCGGCTAATAAGTGTAAATGAATGTGGGGATAAGGAGCTGACGGCGCTGTGGCGGTCGTGCTGATATTAAACCCAGTTAACCCAACTGCTAAAAATAGTTCCTGAACGGTTGTGCGTGAAAAGACGGAATAGTTGCTCTGCATCATTTGTTTCTTGAGCTTACAAGCTGTTGAGGGTGTGCTGACCACGTCATAAAAGCACCTGAATCAGGTCTTTTGTGTTGTGAGGAGGGCTCATGTGTGGGCGGTGGCTTCCCCAACCATCTGGTTCCGTGTTACCTGCTGAAGTTACCGCTCGGGCTCCAGGAGCATCTGTGGGTTTGTGGCCAGGGCTCCTGGCGCCGTTGGGGAGGGTTGGAAGAAATGCTGTCCTGAAAGCCCACCAGGTGGGCTTTGTTTTCGGCCCGGCCGTTCTGAATTACAGCTCTCTGGTTCCAGCTGAGGCTGTGACAGATGGTCGGCTTGCATCAGCCTCCTGCACAGTTTGAACTTTCTGCTCCTTTCCAGTTACATCAAACAGTATGCAAGACTTTCCTAATAGGAATGCAGCTGATGTCCGTGATCACAGAGCTCCATGCACCAAAGTTCAAGTTTGCAAACTGATGGTTTTGTCTCTGAGTTCTTGTCTTTTGTCATTTTTATTTTATGAGCCCCTTTAGCATTGTTTAAATAAAAACTAAATTAAATAAACATAGCTGAACATATGTAAAAATGTTGAAACGATAACGTTTTTGTCTAAAAACACACAAAAATCCACGATTTACTAAACCAGCTTACAATTGTTATCGTAGTTGGTAATTGTTATCCAAAACATGTGCAATACATTAAGTAAATTTGTTATTTATGCTATTTTTGACCCCAAAAATAATCTATCCGTCCAAGCAGAGAGATATGGGACCAAATACTGCATGTAAATTTGGATATTACTATTGCTCAATGATGTGATCAATAGTTGCCAGTCATCTATGTTAGCGCATGGCTAAAAATGCAAAATGGCTGCCAAGCTGTAGGTCGTGTGGCCATCCCATAACCATTTTAAAGCTTCGTTTGGGTATCCCTGACAAATGTTTTGGGGTTTCGTTAGTGGATTCCAACTTTTTTTTTGGTGCTGAGTCAGAAGTTTTTTGGCAATGGTTTTTTATTGACAGCGGCCACAATTTTAACATTGCATTTATCGTATGTCATATTGTTTCATGATGTCATCGTCTTGGGGGCTGGGTCGTTCACTCTACATCTATGTAGGGATAGGGAGAAGGTGTAGAATGTAAAAGTGCTTTCCAGTATATGTAGTTGAAGAATTAACGTTAATGTTTTTTATTGTCATGCTTGTTTATCGTGTTCTGTTCAACACATATATTGCTCAATGCTGCCCCCAATAGAGCAGCTGTTGTAATTGTATTCTACTTTCTTCATCAATCATCAGCAAACATGTCCAACTCTACAAATACAATGTTTTCCTGTCAAACAATAACGAAAAGTTATGAATATACGTTGGTGTGAATTATTCGGCCTTTTAACCCTTTAACACTGGAGATGTTGCCGGTGACACCTAAATAACACGCCGATTGACATATGGTGACTTTTTATGCGATCAAGTAATTCCAATGGATTCTGACACAGAGAAAAGCAGCTTTCCTCTGCTTCAGTATCGGCTGATTTACATTAATTGCGTAAACACTTCAATGCTGTAAGTTTTGCAGAGTTACTGCTTTTCTCCGCTTCAGAATCTGCTGGAATTACGTTCATTGTGTAAACGGCTGAAGAGTTATGGTAGTAGAAGGGTTAAAAAAAAAAATCTATTTTACTCACAAAGATGGATGGGATTTAAAAATACAAACCAGAAGAATGCCTGCATGCAAGCCCTGATGATACAAGTATAACTTGAATATTGACACTAACTTCAGTCTACAAAAACTACAGAGCAATGACTTCAAATAGTCGTCTTCACGTTCTAGATTTATCAGAACATGTTTTGGTTTAGCTCCATTTGCCAATTATCCGCTTTCCCTTCTGCCTCCTATTTTTTTCCCAAAATCTCTCATAAAAGCTGCCAAGTTGTGATTTCTTCGACTGCGCTCCATATATCCCGCTCTATTTCTCACTCCGTGCCGCTTGTGTTTTCCCTGGGTTTATTGCTGTCTATTTGGGCCGTGAGGGAGCCATCATCACTGCCAGACGGAGAGGCTGCTGTGTGTAAATATCAAGCGGTGCTCTTTCCGGCTCGTTTTCCTGGAGACGGTCAGCATTGCGTGAGCATCGGGAGGCTGTCGAGGCAGCACGTTTACTTCTCTGATTATGATGAAAAATAAAAACCTTGAAAACACGGGTCTATTTAGAAACTGATGAGGGGAATCCGTCTCTACTGCAGGCAACAACTAAATCCTTTTGTTTATTCTCTTTAAGCTTTGATTCATGGTAATGCTGAAAACTCAGTCAGACTCAGCCCCACTGTGGTGAATTTTGCAGTCTCTCTGCACACAAATGAATGTGACAGATGGTGGTGCAAACATAAACTATAAAAGCATTTAAAGGCATATACTTACAACAGTAGTCCTGCATTGTAGAGACTTAATAAGCCAGCAGATATGGTGAAGGCCATATGTATGTGTCTAATGCGGCTCATAAACATGGAGGTGTGATCTCACCTCCTTCTCTGCAAGGACAGGAAGAAAAATTATAAAGAAGAACTGAGAGTGTCGACATCACATCTGTGACCCACTCAGACTTTAGCTAAAGTTCACTTGATTGGAGGCAGACATCCATAGAATAACACTATCAAAGCCATTTTGCAGTGCAGCTTCTGATGAGTTTCAGTTTCTTTTTCTGTTAATCAAAATAATCAAATCAGGTAAAGACTCACCGGGCGCATTGAAGAACAACTTGGTACTTGATACACGCTTGATAATCAGGGAGGGGCTTCTTCTTCTTATTTTTCTGCTGTTTACTGATGATGTGGTCCAAATGTAATAAATTATCACCACAGTAGAGTTAACAAACATGCTATTGAAACATTACTGTATGGTATTTTTCTTATCCAGCTGTCAAAAAAATCAAGTCAATAAGATCAGTATTACAGTATTTCATCTGTATTTGGATTTAATTTCACATTTTCCGTCACAAACCTTTGTGGCCACAAATTACGTCGTAATTTTTACTATTTTGTTCTCATAAATAGCTATTTACTTCACACATTTTCACCATTTTGTGGCCTTAAATTACCATTTTTCTGTTTTCACTGTTTTGTGGTGTTAAAAACCTAGTTTGCTTATGGATGTTTTCACTATTTCATAACCACAAATTCCTATTTCAATTGCGTGTTTTTACTATTTTATGGCATTAAATTACCATTTATTCATAGGTTTTCAAATTTTTGGAACCAAAAATTGCTATTTAGTTTAAGTGTTTTCAATATGTTGTGGCCATAAAACAATGTATTATTTATTATTCTATTAACTGCAATTACTAGTAGTGTTAAGCCTTCACACAAAAAGTTAAAACATTTGATTCTTTTTTACTATTTGTTTTATTAAAATAAAATAAAAAAAAACCTAATGTTTATAAAAAAAACTAGATTAAAATATCTGGTTGTGTAAAAGCATAAAAAACATTTAAAATGTATAAAGACTCCAAACATCCTTTCACATAACTAGAAACTGTCTTAAAATGGCACAAAGAGCATTGTGTTGAATTTACTGGCACAGATGGAAAAACACAGACGGCTACATTTTAATATTCTCAATGTGATGTTGCCTCAAAATAAAACTGGGACCAAGTGAGAACATAATGCATGTGTGATATTACTGTAGTTACTGATGCCAACGTGTTATTTAACTAAAAAGGAGGAAATAAAACCTGGGGACATTTCTGAAAGACATATTGGGAACATTAAGTTTTCTACAACTTAACTTCAATTAGCCTTTTAATTTCATCTCATCAGATTTACATATTAAATGGAAGTTCTTTCTTTATTTTTTTTAACTGAAGTGAACATTTGAAACAGCAGAGGTAATTTAATATGTCCAGGAGCCTGCAGATCACACAAATCCACTCCAATTTACCAGAGGAGGTGTGTGAACCTCCACGCGTGACACGCCTCCATCTCAGTTACATTTGATTCGCCCTCAAAGTGGAACTGGAAAGACGTCTCAGTTTTGGGGATGGGTTCACGGCCCACTTGGCTTTTGTTCAGCTGGACTCATCTCTGGCCCATGCAGACCAATACTTTAAATAAAATAACTGCAAAGTCAATGCAAATATGTCTGCACGTAACATTCATTTGAACTGCAGCACTGAAACGTTCTGAAATCTGTCATTTGGTTCAGATGAGGGATTAGATTAACCCAGATTAACCCATCTGTCTCTGTGAGGATCATGTTTTGTTGACGTCTTCACCGGTTTTGTCTCTCTCCCCCCTCTTGGTGTTCCCTGGATCTCCTCCTCTGTCTCCCTGAGGACCATAACCACAGACAACATCACACGTTCTACTTTCAACCTCGGACTCGAGCTGTTTTACATGCTCTTCACCTCCAGGACATTCTTAGCAAAATATTCCTTCAAAATGACTCCTACTCTGTTCGTTTGACCAGCGGTAGTCCAATTTCCACAGCTCAGCAGCACAGATGATGGTTATTGTTGATTATTGGGCAATGGTTAATCCAGAATGAAAGTTCTGTTCATGATCAGCATGACTGATTTGGCTTTGGTTTCAAGTCCAACTCTTTGTCTGTATTTACCCGTATTGGGACTGCTGGATTGGACCCCATTGCGGTTGTGGTTGCATTTAATCGTTGTGCTCATACAGATTGTTGAAAAATAGGCATCAGTTATGATTTCTACCAGAAATATTGGACATATAAAGTGTTTAAATGGCAGAAACCACTAAAAATCTTGTTTTTCTACTAACACAGCTCAGTGCACAACTTTGGCTGCAGGACATGGACAGATATCACCTGGAGGTGTCTGCAAGAAACTGTTTACACAGATCCCCGCTTCTCTTCATGCTGCCAAAGGATGATGGAGATGTGGGAGGCAGAGCTTCTATTTCAGGGTCTTTGAGTGTCGTTCCATCGTCTTTGCCTCTTTTTCTCTTCAAACTGCAACTGGCAATTGTGCCATTTGCAATGCGTCCGTTCCCCAGCGTCCCCTGAAGCACCTACAGATGTATTCAGCTCCCATTTGTCATTGCTGGGAATGTGGTGGCGTCAGCAGTTATGTTCCAACCTCCACCGATGGCAGCACACCACCGCTGAGAGAATTTCAGCTCAGCCTGAGGTCACTCTACTCCCTTATTACAGTTTTACATCTTCAGTGATGGATAATGATGATTTTGTTGCCCTATTTATTCTGCTGAGGCAACTTGCTACATGCATTTCACTTGTGTGGTGCCTCGCTGCTCACAGATATTTTACCTGCACTGTTCACTTAATACTATTCTTGAATTTCATTCACTCCAAACATCAACTTTGTTAGGACTGCATGTAGAATTTACCTTAAAAACAAATAGCTTTTTGTGTTTCTTTAAAACAAATGAGTTGAACTTCAAATGTTAGAACTTTATAAGTTGTGGAACTTAGACTGAAGCAACTCGATAATATTCAACATTATATTGTACAAAAAAAAAAAAAAAAAACTTTATAGATGTAGTTAAAAAAAATGAAAACACATTTTTAGAGTTTAATCCCACCAAAATGTAGCCGTGTTTGTTAGATTTTTTCAGTATTGTAGGTAAATTCTTTAAAACTCCTGAAACTTGTAAAATGTATTTAATGACAAGAATGCAAGCTCTAGCCCAGCCAGAGAACAGCCCTCCCACTGCGCTGGGGGGCCCAGCACAGAGCCCTACCCCTGGAGAGACCCCCCCCAGCCCCAGACAGGTGGCCCACCACCACCCAGGAGTTCTGAGGCCTGCTCCCCCCACCCCCGGTACGAGCCAGGGTTCCCCAAGGGAGACCCGCCCCTCGCTTCGGGCAACCACCCAGTCGAGAGCAAGGCGGAAAGCACTCACCTCTGCGTGTTGATGTACTTTAAATCTCTTCAACTGTTCATGTAATAAACGTAATTCCAGCAGATTCTATAGTTGAGAAAAGCAGCTTTGTGCTGATATGCAAGACTTGACAGCAGTGAAGCATTTCTGCAAAAAACATTAACTAGCTGATTCTGACATGTAAAAAAAGCAGCTTTGTGCCTCTGTGAACTCCTAAAAGTAAACCTTTTTCTGCATCAGAATCCATTGGAATGATGTCACTTGTGTGGTTCAAAGAGCATGTTTGGTTTTTTTTGGCTATCCTTAAAAGTTCCGGTGTTTACTCTTTTGCACCGGAGCTTTAGCTTTAGAATTGACATTCTTCGACATTCAACTACCATGACTCTAACTGTAATGTAATTTTTGGAATTCCAATGGATTCTGATGCAGAGATCCCAGTGGATTCCAGAGGATTCTGATGCAGCTTTGTGCTGATACTAACCTATCACTGTAGGGTTTGTAATGTGTTTCATTTCTGTGCAAAGCCTCTTCTCTCTGAAAAAGAATCAGCTGATTCACATTGATCGCTTCAAAGCGTTACAGAATGTCAAACAGTGTTTGTTGTTTCTGTGTCACCTCTGGTATTGAAGGGTGAAGCATATCAATTATTAGCATGTTTTCCAAATTCTTTCCTTTTACTGGAAATTTTCAAAAAAGCAACAACTCCTCTCAACCCAACTTCACACCATTCTGTTTGTAGCCGCCAATCCCTGACTTGTCCACCATTGAAGCTCATTTGATGAAGCTGCGCTCTGCCTCTGAGCTAATCTGAAGGCCACACAAAATTTGGAAGTCAGTAGTGATTGACTCGGCAGAAAATTGGCGACCTCTACGTTATATTAGCCTCAGCATTCACTGACCCCTGCTGTCAATTTATGTGGCCTACCACTATGAGGGTAAATTGCTTTAGTTCCCAATCACTTCCACTTTTTGATAAAAAGCTACTGACAGTTGACCAGAATATTAATCAGAGTGGAAATTACACCAACGTCCATCGTGTACATTGTACTTTCATAAATCTTTACAATCCAGTCTGCATGCTAAGGTTCACGATTTTTATACACTTCTAGAGGCAATTGGAATACCCCAATTCAATTATTTGGATGGTTGAGCAAATACTTTCAACATTGTAGTGTACACACATACATTTAGCTGGTATTTAACATGCAATATACAGTTATTAAGACTTTATCAACATTGCATATTTTTTTCACTATTAGACACACCATCAATGAATGGTTTATGTTCAAACTTTTAAAAAGGACTCACCGAGATATAAGGCGCAAAAAGCGAGACAAAAGAGTCGCAGATCAGTCAGTCAGTCAGTCTTTATCACTGCATTCACTGTAACTAGAAACTGTTCGTGAGAGGCTATACATTAAACGGTGTGTACTTGTATAGTGCTTTTCTACCTTTCTTTTTTTTTTTTTTTTTTACTTGTCCTGTCCAACAGCTGAGCAAACAGATATGAGCTGAGAGCCTCTTGTATTAGACAGATTTTACTCTTACAATTGGGGGTTATAAATCATAGTGAACACAAAATGTATGTTGGTATAAGCCCCTTTTGTAATTTAAACCAAACTTTATTAATATTGATTTTTTTTGTGTGTCTTTTTTGTTGGACCGGACGGAAAAGGAAAGGGGGAAAAGGAGAGAGTTGGGGGGTGGAGGGGAAGAGATATGGTGGATTATAGAAGTTAGAGAAGGACTACTAGGAAGGGAAGGTAGAGTTGTTAATCTACAGGCAACAAAATGCCGGAGCTTATACCCATTGCAATAGTGAGCGTTGGTCTAAAATGGGCGGGGCCTGTCCACACACTCAGCTGTTACATACCTGCCGGCTCCAAGAGTGTTCACAAACTTGTCCACATCCAGTTCACACGCACACTTGTGCATACCAACCAACACATGTAAAGCATTATATTCTGTCACACACACTATTTGAAGATGCAAAGGTGAGCCGACGCCTGTACTCAGGTGAATGTTATGTTAAGCTGAAGTGGATGATGGAATGCACAAAAAAGGAGGGAGAACCCCCAGCCATCCCCACACCAAGACCCCCGCCGAGGCGGCAGCGCCGACCAGGGCCCGCCCCCGCACCCATACCGTGGGGTCAATGGAGGAGATCCACCCGCCAGGCAGCCCGGCCAAGCACCCAGACCAGGGCCCGCAGGACAGCCACACGGGCCCCCAACACCCGAGCGCAGTGAGGTACGGAAGCGCAGAGCGCAAGGCCCAGCCCAGTCAGGAGAGCAGCCCTCCCACCCCGCCAGGTGGCCCAGCGCGGGGCCCC
>BSAI01000108.1:40016643-40172944 GCA_036245035.1 Adrianichthys oophorus
ATCTCCAGCAGGTTCAGGCGGCAATCAAGGCTGGAGAGCTTTTTATCTATGGACTCCAGGATCTCGCTGATGCCGCTGCCTGGAGAAGAAGCGGCCCCGGGAGAGTCTTCAGGGCGGCCGCGTTTGGAGGAAGGAGTGGTGGTGTTTGTCTTCCCCATGACGAAGGTATTATAACACTCGTCTATGAAGCTCTCCAGGTCCTCCAGGCTGTCAAGAACTTAATAATCTTTTTAGAGGTTTAGTGAATATTGTTGTAATTAAGACTTATATGGCGGAAAAAGAAAAGCAGACGGAAATGTTTGTTCAACCGCTTTTCGCGCCGCCAAGTTGACTCACCACACACGTCTCGTCGACTCTCGCGATACTCACAGCATCTCACGCCTCCTCTCACCCATCTGGTGTCCTGTTACAGAACGCGGCTCAAAGAAAAATATGATTCTCTAAATTAATTTTTAATCCAAACCGCAGCTCAATCACCTTTCAGGTGAGACAAGATGTAGAGGGCGGCGGTAACTTGTTGAGCAGCTAACAACAACCCTCATTTGAAACAGCTGACAGCTCTGCTCTCACGCCTCGTAGCTTCTGCAGCCACCTTCAGAAACACAAAGGAGCAGCTTCGGCGTACACTGACACTTATCTAATAAATTAAACTCAATTTATTACCATGTTTAGCATAATACTGGAGTTTAGTGGGGTTTTGTCGCAGACGTATGCATGACACCAATTACTCATTTTGATGAGCAGGGATAATAAATTAGGCAATTAACACACTGTCAGGCTGGAGGGGAAAGGGCTTTACTGCTCGCTCAGAATCCGGTGGGTTTTATTTTTTATTTTTTTGGCGCGGATGTGGGATGGTGTCGGACTGCCATGTGGGGAGGGCCCTGGGTCAGCTGGGGAATGTGGCGACCGAGTCCACGGTGGACGTTTGACCCCATCAGAGAACTTTGAGTGTTAAAGTGGAGATGCTGCGTCTTCCCATCTTCTCGGGTTAACCTGATTTAACTCAGCGACACACAGACACACACACAGGTAATAGCTGCCAGCAAGTGAAGTCCCCAGGCGAGAACTGGGGCTGCAGAGAGGGGAAACACATTAGCCTAATAAGGGCCATCTGGTGGCCATTCATTAACTTGACCATCCTTGAAGTCTCCGACCCAAAATGTCATTTTTCACTTTGCAGATGAATCCATTTAGTGTCAAGATGAACTTGGGCAAAATTACCAAAGATGGAAAATGAGAGGGAAATGGGGTAGCAGTCTGTAGGAGTTTTTAAGATCTGGAGACAGAAAAGCTGTCGGGAACGTTTGCTCACGCGAGACCTTAAACCCCAAACAGTACATTCCTGCCCCAATCCTGCAATCCTGACACATTCGGCGGCGTGTTTACACCACATTGGGATTTAAGGTGGTCTTAGCCCTTCACTGCCCCTTTCCTATGATATAATGTGATAAAGTGCTAAGTATTTAAGACGTCTTAAAACATTGTTAATGTCCACTGAGACGGGAGAACAGACGAGCTGGGGGGACGATTAATGCTCACGCATCGTGACAGATACCTGTGTAGTGCATCCCAGACCTTGACTGATGCTCATTTACTGTGAGAAGTGATTTTTAAATGAGTGCACGCTCACACACAAGAACGGCAGTGTCCCCCCCCTCAATGCAAGCAGGGGGTCTTCACACTTTAATCAAGCTGTCTGATGAGATGCCTGCACGAAGAAGCACCTTTTGGTCACATTTAGATAGCACTCCAGAAGGTCACATGAAAATATATAATCCCTATTTGTTTTTCTTCTTTATTGCATCTTTTTAAGTGGTGATGTAAAATATGAATATGTTTTATTTATTTATGTTTTTAAAGCAAAGTTTCACTTTTTTTCCCCAAAGATAACAGTTCTGCTTTCATTTCAAACAGTCATCGCTGCGTTCAAGGTTGTTTTTGTACAGCCAGTAACACCTTTAGTTTCTCTTCATTAAAACATATAGAGAGTCATCATCAAGGTAAAATGATGAAGGCTCTTATTTTTTTTCCCCAGGACACATGCTGGGACAAACTGTCCTCCAAACTGTCCTTACAGATTTACATTTTTAGCACATAGCAGATGTTACTGTTAAAATATGAAGGGACGGGTTGGATTACATGAAGCTCGGCCTGCCTTCAGTCTATATTTACAGTACATTGAGGTTTTTTTGTTTTTTTTTGTCAGAAAGGAGCTGACATTTCTAAAAGCTTTTGTTTATTTAACAAGTTTTTGATCATTTCTACATGATGATGGATTTAAATTCTATATTGTGTAAAAGCTGGGCTAATTCCAGCTTTGTTAGCAGCTATGGTGCCTCAGTTTTGTGCTTTTTTAGTTCGATTTGAATATTAAATAAAGAATGTTTAATCTGAATCTCGTCAAAAGACACAAAAGGTGTTTATTATATAATAAAAAAACAAAAATTATAATTTGAAACTTCTTTTTCACTACAAAATATATTTTATAAAAATGTATTGCAAGAGAACAGCTTTCCCCACTGACTGTACTGCTGCCTTTTTAAAAATATTCACAGACCCCACAGGCATTTAGACTTTTTTCCTTTTTTTAATATACAGTCAGCTTTAATAAGAAAATAAGTGAAGTATTTTATTTATATTTTCTCTGGCACACATAGACGCTACACTGCCAGAGGGCCACATCCAGGCTGGGAAGCCTGTTTGTGGCCCTACGACACCTTCAAAAGAAAATAACACAACTTAGCATCCAGCAAGATATTAAAATGAAAGCCAACTTATACTTAATAAATACTGTGACAATAAATAAAATAAATAATAATACATACGGGCTGCACGGTGGCGCAGTGGTTAGCGCTCCTGCCTCACAGCAAGAAGGTTCCCGGTTCAAGTCCTGGCTGGGGGACCTTTCTATGTGGAGTTTGCATGTGTGAATGTGAGTGTGCATGATGGGTGTGTGATTGTGGCCCCTGCGACAGACTGGCGACCAGTCCAGGGGTGTACCCTGCCTTCGCCCATGAGTAGCCGGGTTAGGCTCCGGCAACCCCGTGACCCCGAAAGGGATAAAGCGGATTGGAAAATGAATGAATGAATAATACATACATTTGAAATGAGTGCCTAAAAAAGATACAGACAAAATGTTTTTTCCCTTTTTTTTTAATTATGCCAAAGCATATGTGTCGTGTTTGAAATAAGCAACATGTTGACTATTTAACAGAGGTGGGACCAAGTCTTTGTTTTCCAAGTCACAAGTAAGCCTCAAGTCTTTGACCTCAAGTTAGAGTCAAGTCCCAAGTCGAGTCACAAGTCAAGACCAACTAGTCTCAAGTTGAGTCACAATTCCTGCTATTGATGTTTCTAGTCATTTCAATGACAGAGTATTATTAGGAACTGTATTTATTTATCAACATTTTGCAAGCATACTCTGTAAATCGCCTTAGAGCTCACTTCAAAAATCCAAAATGATTTCTCTATAACAGAAACCCACTTTACTAAGTTTGTAATTATTGTTCCCGGAGATGGAAGGGACTTCAGGTAAAGTCTGGATATTAAATCCTCTCACCACAGACCAGTCTGTGGCTCATGAGGCTTTCAGAGTCAGATTTGCAAAATGAACTGAGATATATTTACAAACTACTCTCATATCAGCATCTTTTTATAAACATAGCAGATACATATTGGACCGAGGAAGAATGTAGAAAGTATAGCAGCTCAGCATGACTCCAGAAAACAAAACAAAAAAATGAATACAACAATTAGTTAATGTTTAATATTTCTGGAGGGTGTGTTCCAACCACAAGGCAATCACCTACTCAGCCTCTCTGGGAAGGTCTACTCCAGAGTGCTGAGGAGAATTTAGACAATAGTTCAGCTGTGTCCAAAGCCAGGCCTCGAGGCCTGGGGTCCTACAAGTTTTCCAACCAACCTGCCATTGAAACTCCTTACTGGCTAAACACACCTGATCCATGTAATCAACAGCAGATAAGGCAGGGTTTCTGGAAAACTTGTAAGACCCCAGCCCTCGAGGCTTGGATTTGGACATGCCTGCAATAGTTAAACTTCTGATCCAGAAGGAACATTGCAATTTTTGGAACAGCAGGTGAGCTCTACACCTTACACAGAATGCAAAACGGTTGATGAGAATCCAATCCACATACTTTGTGGATTTGAAGAAAGTTCTGGACCTTGTCCCCTGCTGTGTTCTGTGGGAGATGTTCTGAAAAACAGAATCCTGGGCCCCCTACTATGGGCCGTATGGTCTTTGTACAAGCAGAGCAGAAGCTTGGTTTGTATCATCGGCAGTTAGTGGAACTCGTTTTCAGTGCACGTGGGACTCCGGCAGAGATGCCCTTTGTCACCAGTTTCATTCATGTTTATAGACCTAGCCAAGAACTGATGGGAGTCTGGTTCAAGGACTGCAGGATATCATCCTTGCTTTTGCAGAAGATGTTGTTCCATCAACGTCATTAAACCATTATCTTCAGTGTGCAATGGGGTGGTATGCAGTTGACCTTGGTTTAAATCTCAAAGTTTAAAGCCATGAAAATGTTGGTTTGCCCTTTCTGGGTAGGAAGAGAACTTCTGCCTCAAGTGAAGGAGTCTAAGTTTCTTCTTTGTGAGTGAGGGAAGGATGGAGTGTAAGATTGACAAGCAGATAGGTACATCGGCTGCAGTAATGCAGTTGCTGTATCTGTTTGTTGCGGTGAAGAAGGAGCTGAGCTGAAAGGCAAAGTCTGTGTCCTTGAAGATCTACAAAACACAAATATCTCATAAGCAGAGACTACAGATTCCATTGCCATGTTTAAAGATACTGTCACTTGTGTTCTCTTTCAATTAGTTTTCCACTGCTAATGTTTTTAACCTCATCTCTGTCCAGCATCGCCATACACAGGTCTCAAACCGTCTGTGGTCAAATAACATGGATCAGATACACAATGCTTTCTGAAGGGCATTTTAATGATGGAAAATGAGAACCAGGGAGGACGGTTTATATTTACTTTCTGTGGTTTTCACAGCTCGCCTGCCAAACAGCACACTGTGCTATCTAAACCCCGGAGGTTGCCCATTGGTCCAGTTGCCAAGCGGGGGACTTTTTAGCCGTGTTTGTGCCTTTGCGATCCAATAAACAGCTTTTTGTTTAAGTCTCTGCCAAAGCTTTTGCAGAAGTATATCTGTTTTCATGGTGGATCAAAATACAGCTGATTATCCCATCCTTATTAAAGCCACAGAGATGCCAGCAGCTGAGTAAACCACATTTACAGCACCAAAAAAAAAGCACTTTTGTTTTCCCAGCAAGGGGATGGATGCAGGAATGTTGGCTAATGGGAGCACAGATGACCATCTTGGCCCTCGTTTGTAGGGAGGAGGCTGCATGGCATCATTCTCTCCCTCAGATCCCCTTACTTTGTTACACCCAGCTCCCTCTTCATGGTGTAGCTGTATCAATGAAATAGCAGGAATTAGCGTCTTCTTTGAAGGAAATGCTAATTCTTTCACCTGCTTAGTGCGAAAGAAAAATAAATGAATTACTGAATTTCCAGAGAAAGGCATTACTTTAAGGAAAAAGTAAGAAAACGATTAATAACAAATAAGGTTCCTCGGTTGGTTGTGCTATTCCTCAAAAATCCATTTGTGACACGTGGGAAAGTTGTGTTGGTTTTTACTAGCCATCTACAAGTTTTATTATTTTTGGAGAACTCATAGTCCTTCTCTTATTCCCAAAGCAAGCATTCATGCATTAAAGATTCACCACAGTCGATACCAATCTACACAGCAACAGCAGAAGCTATTTCCAACTCTGTATCTTTGTGCTCCTGGCTGACTATAAGCTAGGAAACTTTGTTCATGTTCCGTGATATCATCTCATGTTTAACATTCTGTCTACTTTTCACTTTGCTTAAACTACAATGTTTCTACTAATGAGGAAGCATGCTCATCTTAGCTAGCAGATTTTAGCATAGGTTTCTACTGTTTTTATTAGCAAACAAATGACAATTTACCAATTAATTTAACCGTATTTCCTGGAGTAAATGTCACTTTGGAGGATAATTTGCACTTTTGGGAGAAAAGTGTGATGCTTCTTCAACTCCGCCAAGCCTGGACTGAATGCCATTCATGCGTCAAGTTTGCATCCACTGCCTCTTTCTTGGCGCACATTAAATTTACGTCACTGCCTCTTTTGACACTTCAAATTCAATGCTCAGTGCATGTCTAAAAAATGTGTTCATGAACTAGATGCTCCTGTCACGTGTGGGAGAAGCTCCCATTAGGTTTTTAACATCATCGCTATTTACTAAATATTTCTTTTACAATACATGGGAGACACAGATGACGTTGAGAGATCATAGAAATTATTTTGAAGAGTTATACAAAAGCATCAGCAAACACGTCTTGAGATCAGTCTTTTCTTTTTTATGGCAATCTTTATCATCTACAGTGGGAGCTGTGTCTGGATGACGGCGCTTTCAGCAGTACTTCCATCTCTCTGTAACGCAGTTTTATGAATTGTCCTCCATGTTTTTTTTGGACAGTGCTTCCTCTTCCTCTTCTACGTTGCTGCCAGCAGCAAATACTGATACACACACCTACAGTGCCCTCTAGCAGTTGTTAGTGGGAAACAACTGCTAAAGGGCAACCAGTTGCTAGTAGAAAAATAACAAATATGATCCTGTATGTATTTTTAAAAACAACAAATAAGTTGCTCCTGAGTAAAAGCCACGCCCCTGGCCAAACTATATATATATATTCCCAAAAATTATGGTGTAATTTTCAAACCTAATTTTTCAAAACTATACTGTTCTTACATTTGAGTCTGTGAATGTGTGTGCATGGGTGAAGCTTTAGGCCCTCTAAGAAGAAAATAAAGCATTATAAGTAGATGCCATTTATCATTTGAAAAGAAATACAAAAAAGCAAACAATTCTTATAGGCATGTATTACTAAAACTCATCTCTTTTTTCCAATTTACCCTAAACTCTAAAACAGTTTGTGCCCTCCTCACTAACAAACACTTTTTGAATCATATTAGTCTCTCTTCTAATTTTCCCTGACTTGCACAAAAACAGATTAATTTAAAGAACAATGAATGCAGGGATCAGCCAACGCAATGCTCCTCTTCCTCTTGGCTATATTTTTAAATTAGCTTTGTGTGAATATTTGCTTTAAGGTTGTGCAATGTTTTACATTTTTCTGCGAAGTCACTTCAAATATGTCTCCAACACGTAGAAACCCACATGTTTTTAAATGTAGTGTGACCATGAGGTTGGATTAAGTTTTTTTTTCTTCTAAATTTATGTTTCCTCTCCATTCTCAGAATTTCTATGTATCTTGGAAATGATTTGTTTTATACACTGATACATTCTAAAATGCATAACATTTGACCTTTGAAACGTTTGTGTGTGTGATCATAATAGTCTGCTTTACTGCAAGTGTTATCCCACACGCAAATGAAATACAGCAACAGGTAAACAGACAGGACTCAAAGTGTTTGTTCTTACCCAAAATTCCTAACATATACAGTATAATTGTTTTTTTTTCTCTAGTATTACTCCGACCATCTTGAGAACCAGAGTTGGCCAGCACTGGACTAGTTCTTCACCTTTTGGCATATCCCTTCAGGAGTCGCCACAGTAAATCAGCTTTCACTGATTTGCACATTTTGTTTGCGCTCTTCCTGACACAGCTCTGTATTTTTCCGGGCTCGGGATCGGCACACAGAGACCTGGGCTAAGGCCCTGTTGTGGCTACATAGGTAGGCAGTTGCATGAAGGGTCTTACCAAAGGACCCACACTGCATTAAAGCTCATCCCGCCCCCTGGGAAACAAACCCTGGTTTCCAATGCGATAGTCCTACACACAGCCAACTGAGCTATCCAGCCACGCATTGCAATGCCCTTTGACTAATCTGTAAAAACAATAAAAAATAAATAAACCTCTTTTAATTCAAGTAGGCTATACGTCTCTAACTGGATTTTGCATAAATTACATTTCAAAAGCCATTTTCACATGTATACAGCTGGAGTGTACCTAAATCTAAAAAAACAACCGGTGACTGGCTAAATGGTTGAAAAACAAAAACACTGTTTTAGTTTTGTTTGTTGTTCAGCTGTATTGGCTTTGAAACCAAAACACTTGTTTAGCTTTGATTGCTGTTGAGCTGTGTCAGGTTCAAAGCTAAAACACTGACTTTTGTTAGTCTCTAAGGCAAAACACTACTGTAGCAGGGAATGTTGTTTAGCTATGTTAGCTTCAAAGCTAAAAAAGTTTAGCTGTCATTCTTGTCCAGCTATATTTGTTTCAGAGCTAAAATAATTAAGCTTTGATTGCTGTTCAGCTATATTAGCTACAAAACTGTGATTCTGAAGTCACATTGCAAGTCTCACATGTAGGGATGGTAGTTTTTGGCAAAGGTATGACACAGAATGAGCTCCATTGTTGAAACACTGCCTTTGGTCTTTTCAGTGACCCACAGACATGCTAACAGGGCTTAGTACTTAACCATTTTAACAGAAGCTTACACAAAGAGCTTCTGCGCCTGCAAATTACTCCAAAAACAAATCCACTCCCAGTGACAGCAGAATGACAAATGACTTTTCCCTACTAACATCAATTTACTTAATTAGCTGTCTAATACGTACAATACTGCTGATAATGAGCTTTTAGAATTATCAAGGGGACAAAAAAAGATCGGACAAAATTCATATTTTTTTTCCTGGCATGTGAGCTGTGTCCCTTTTTGTTTGACCCTGCATTTGTTTGCTATGTTGGAATAGAGTGGCCACAGTCTGTTTGCTCACAGCACACAGCACATCTGTGGGAAACAGCCAGTGTGTACTCAGGCTGATACAACACACTCCGCAAAGAGGAGCATGACACAGACGGCAAACAGGCTCTAACTTCAAATCTGTTATCCCATGTTCAGTCATTTGATTTACTACTGAAGAAAAAAATGGTGAGGATAAAGAAGCAAGAGGTCATCCAACATAGACGTAAACGATCACGCATCCGAAGGCCTGAGCTGCGCGTGCAGACGCAACGGACGCCCAAACAGCCACAAAATAGGAAAGTATAAAATCTAAAAGTTCTTCACCATTAATCAAGGCACAGCACACACAAAACACAAATGGCCAAAAGACATTTGAAAGGCCAAAGTCTTGAGTTTCCAAGACGTTTGATTTTCTCTACATAGGTGTGTGACAAAGTGTTCAGACTTTTTAGAAGCTACCAATGGACACCTCCACCTCCAGTAAAGGCTACCTGATAAACAGACCAATGTTTTAGAAATGGAAAGGCTGTTTTCAGTAGCTCCCTGACATCTGCAGAGATACTCAGATGACATGACAAAAAAGTACAAAGATGGAGGACCAATTTGTGGTATTGTATAAAAACAACAACCCAATGCTGAAGGTGAACACGACCAAGCAGGTGAAACCCTGATTCCATCATGAAAGGATTAGTGGAGGTGGTGGAGGAATGTAAAAACCCTGTTGTTGATATAAACAACAGATAGGAGTGTAGCTTCCCTTTAAAGTTTGCTGACAAAGGTTTCCCATCTTCTGTGTGTATTGTGGATAATGTAATCACATCTGTGGAACAGATAGAGGTTGGCTGGCTCTGTAGTGAGTTCTGCTCTGGAGCCTCTACAGCTTCCTTGAATGCTGAAGCCTTACTCACCGCTGCCCTTTCTGGTGGATATCGGCTGTCAAAAATGAGCAATTCTGTATGGGACACGTAGGTGGTCAGCACAAAATTTTAGGGTTGTAGACCGCTCGGTGAGCTGGTAGAGCGAAAATGTTGATGCACTTGTTCAACGGGCATGCTGGGACTCACACGTCCTAACAAATAGTTATATAACACACAAGGGTAAGTAAAGGTGAAGCAGATGAGACACAGGCATGTCATACAGATTTCTTTTTTTCCCCCAAGCATCCCAAATAGTGTACGTAGTGAGCCTGTTAGTGCTGTTCACATGAAAACTTTGTTAGAGAAGCACTATATTTAAATGGATACAATGTCCAAATATATCTATTAACGATTAGAAGCCGTTATTACTGTCAAGAAGATGAGCGTAATTTTTTTTCTAATCAATTTATGAATTAATATATCCAGTAGATTTTATATAGGATTTTTTTGGTCTTTTTTTCTGTTATTTTTTTAAAATTTTGAAATAGACCAATCAAACAACAGAGTCTTTAGTCAGAAGTTTCCTTATTTATTTTATATAGGATACCTCATGGAAAATAAATGAGTAAATTTAGCCACATTTCCGATTATTTGTATGCAGACGACATTCAGCTATATTGCTCCTTCCTTGAAACGAACTGTAATATCTTCACCAATGTATTGGATTGTTTAACAATCATTAAGTTGTTGTTATTCAACAACTATCTATGCTTAGAAGATTAAAAAAAAAAGTCATTTTTGCCTCAGAAAACAAAACCCCTTCCATCAAACAGCACCTTGCTTTTCTGAGCTCCTCTTTCTGAGCGTCAGAAGTCTTGGGATGTTGTTTGATAAATGTCTAAACAAACTCTCAAAAACTGCATGTATCATCTGGGGAATATGGCATGCTTTTAATATCTTTTATATCTTCATGTTTAGATTATTTAAATTAGCTTTTACCCATTTTAGCAAAAGCTCTTTAAAATGGCTGCAACTTGTTCAAAACTCTGTGGCAATGCTTTTAACAGCAGCCAAAAAATGAGCATACATAACTTCTTTACTGTCCATTTTACATTAGCCTCTAAAATCAACTCCAAAAAAGTTTACTTGGTGTTCAGAGCCTTGCATAGAGAAACTCCTGTGTACATTGCTGACCTTTTAACCTCCTACTCTTCGGCCTGTTCCCTGAGGTCTTCAAACCCAAACTTTTTACAAATTCCAAAAACCCGCTAGAAAACCAGAGGAGATTTTGCCTTTCAAGCTGTTGCTCCTCGTCTCTGGAACGCCCTCCCGAGATCGACTCCGTTGTTTTGAAGTCAGATCAAGATGTTTTTATTCAGAAGAGGTTTTAGTTAATCGAATGTTGTCTTTTATTGTGTTTTACTTTGTATTTACTGTCTTTTACGCCATCTGTGATATGCGTTTAGTGAAAGGTTGTAATTTTATGTGTTTTTAACTATTATGAAGCACTTTGAGAAAGTTATGCTATGAAATAAACATTTGCTTAGATCTGCAGCATCACTGATACAGAAGAGCCTTCCTGCTCACAAGCGTTCTACAAAACGGATGAGTTGAACAAAAAAAATGAGTTACTACATCCTCTGATTTAATAAAGTACTTTAGAACTGAACTGAATTGAGTTCCTGAAATCAGAAGTTTTCGTGGTTGTCTCAGTTGTGTGTAGCGGGCATGGATCAGTCATCCTGTATTAGATGTCTTCGCTCTTGTGCTGTTGTTTAATCCGCTCAGTAATCCATGTTGAGACACTTAAACACTTAAATTTCAGAAAACTGTGTTAAGATGTATTTGACAGACTGCTTACTGGATTCTTTGAGAGCTTTTCGACCACGTTTGAGTTCATCAACAGCAGCTCTGACCTTGACCTTCTATGAATCGACTGCGAGGAAAAACTGAAGAGACCGGTCGGTGTGCAGTCTTCTCCTGCCTGCACCTTTGGGAAGAGCACAGTCATTAGTGGAAGTTTTGCCAAGAGTATTTTCTCTTCCTTTTCCCCCCAACTTGTTAGTGAGGAGGAACAGCTCCAGGCCTTTAGCAAGCGGAGACAAGAGACAAATGTATTCAGTCGGCTGCACTTGTTTCCCTGCACCATGACACCCAGTGCCTTACTAAAACTGCAAGACTTTAACTTTAGTTTCTGCAACTCAGTTCTGGTTTCTTTTGAGTCCACTTTCTGACTCCTATTCACCGTTTTAGCAGTAAAGCACACACAAAAACGGTTTTAGTATCACTTTAGGTTACAAAACTAATATGCGAATGAGAAAATTTGACTAGAAAAAAATTCTTGGAGAAATATTACTTTTTCCCCCCACAATTACAGACTGACCTTATTAATAACTCTGGATGATACTGTGATCAGCTGCAACTTTACCCCGAGAGGCGTTTTTAATTAAACACTGTTCTGGGCCACAGCAGGAAGAATGAGTCAGACTTTAAAGATGGATTCACTTTAAAATGACCACTTGTAGAAACCAGCATTGGTTCAGACCAAGCATTGGAGCTTATATAGTTCAAGTTAGGCATTTTCATCTGAAAAACTGATCAATATTTCACTAGACTTAGATGTTTCTGAGTTTGTGATGTGAAACTGATGTTTTTTTACCTTCTGGTTAAATAACTATAGAGGGATGCAATGGTGATACTTTTAAGAGAGACCTTTAAACACATTTTACATTACAGATTTGATCAAGTTTTCAAGGTATCGTTATTATACAAAAATACTTATTAAAGGGTCATCTTTCAGGGAGTCCAATCATAACTGAAAGTTAATTTAATCTATTTCTGCACAGAATGCCACTTGTTTAAAAGAAAGAATGAAGCATTGCACTGGAGTGAACCTGTTGGACAAAAGGGTTCAGTGCTTCATGAAGCTTTATCTTTACCCATCATTACATGTAATACACTTGAACATGACAAAAACTACGGAGCAACAAGAAGGAGGACAAAACAGATGACATGACAAGAACAACCTAAAACCAGACACAAATATCCTGAGGACCATTAACAAAGACCTAAATGAATTAAGAACTGAAGACATCTGTGGATGATGAGGAACCTGAACCTGGTGTGACATGCTTTGATTAAAAACCGGACAAACTTTAATGTAGGTGAATTTTCTTTGTCCATGTACCAAATATAGGATGCAGATGAATAGAGGGAAAAAATGACGTAATTTTTTGAAAAAGGAACAACTGTGTTGACATGAAAAGAAGAAAAAAATGGACAAACTAAAAGAACTGCTGTGATCCTATAATTTTTTGGGTGAATTCTTTAAACAAATCAACAACAAAATTAACAATACAAGCATTTAGAAACATGCACAATGAAAAAAAAAAAACATCCAAATTTTTCATTGAAAAAACAAAACAGACATTGAAATAAAAGTGATTTCTCTTTGTAAGAGAAACAAGGCACACCAAAGTCTAAGGACTTTCAGAAACATAAAAAAGTGAACAAACAAACATCAGTGGGACTTTCTATATGTTTAAAGAATCCTGACATAAGAAATCTAAAACTCTACTCTAGTTTATGGACAATTTGTGAAATCAAATCATTGGATTGTCATATTTCCTAAGTAAAATTCTCCACCAATGCACTTTTAAAAAGATTACACTTTGAAGTGCTATTTCAGTTGAGTTCAGGCAGAAGGCATTTCATTTCAACTTTGTCCGTGAAGGTTGGTAGGAAAGTAATGCACCGTTTATGTATCCAGATCTTTAGTATTCATTTGGTTAGTTTGAGGTAAAATGAGAAAGATGCATACATTCATATGCATCCATAATTTATATGCATTTATATTTCAAAATGTCCAATCACAATAATGCAGAATATTTCCCATTAACAAGTGGATAACATAGTTGGTCAGAGAAGGAGAAAACAAAGAAAACCTCTCACTGAGTAATTCTGGGATATTCAAAATCCATTTGACACATTTATATTAACCCAGACACTCATTTTGTTGAGTGGGGCAGAGGAAACTTGAGTCAGTGAGCCACTTTTCATTGTGCAGAACTCACAAATTATCAAAAATCCTTATTCTGTCAATGTGAAGAACTAAAATTTTCCTCCTTTGTACCCTTGTTTCCTGTCAGCTCCGGTAGAGATAAGATACACTCATGAATATTAATAAAATCTTCACAGTTTTAGTTTTTCTGAGTGTTAGTCATTAAGATCTGAGGCTCTTTAGTGAGTAAAAAGTGGTTGTAGTCAGCCATTGACAACATTTTAGCAAGATCAGAGGTGCTTTTCTATGAAAGTAACAGTCATGCCTTGTTGTTCCATGTTAACCAGAGATTTCTATGTTTAAAAGACGTTCGCATCAACAATGCTTGAAATGAGAGGCTTTTTTGATGTCTTAATTCAAATCCCTTGAGACTGTTGACTGAGAGAATTTCTTTATTAAACATGCCAGGACATTTAAGAAAAGCAATAAATCCATTTATAATAATAAAAGTAATAACAAAATAAAATATAAATAAAAAAATAAATGTAATAATGAATTAATAGACACGTTTTTCTATAATCTTAAGACACGTTTTTGATTTAAATACCGTATTTTCTGAACTATAAAACCCACATCAAACTTTTTCTTTTTTTCAAAAAGCAACAGTGTGCTTCATTATCCTGAGTGCCTTATATATGCAGTAATTCTGGTTGTGTTCACTGATGTTTAAGTGATTTGGAGAGGTACACAGCGCTCTGTCCAAATGTTTGGGTGTTACTGTGAATCCGCTAACGTGGTTAATGTGGCTAACATGTATTGGTGTCGGAATGTGTTTTTTTGGTGTTATTAGCACGTTTGTTTTAGTGGTGTCAGTCTGATTTTTCATTTGTTTTGTTTCCAACAAAGTTGGAAATTACAATTATTGTGAATATGCTAACACAGCCAACGCTATTAACCTTGCTAACATGTAGCGGTGTCAGACTGTGTTTTTTATGTGTTACTTACAAGGTTGTGAGTTCGCGCAGCCACAGTCATGTTTTTTTGTTGTTGTATCAGACTGTTTTTTTTTCTTCCTGTTGGAAATTAGTTTGGGAGGTCCAGGTTTTGTGAATAGCCTAATGCGGTTAACTCTTCTAACATGCACTGGTGTCGGACTGTGTTTTTTTTTTTTTTTACGTTTTCCTAACAAAGTTTGGAGTTAACATCGTCACAATAAAGTTTGTTTTAGCACTATCAGTTTCTTTTTTTAACGTGTTGGAAACAAGACTGAGTTACAGGTTTTGTGAGGGTGTTAACGCAGCTAACGCGTCTACATTGGTAACATTAGCGGTGTCAGACTGTGTTCTTTTATGAGGTCCTTACAAAGTTAAGGGTTGGCATAGTCACAGTTTTGTTTGTTTTAACTAAATCAGTCTTTTTTACGTATTGCAAACAAGATTGGGAGCTGCAAGTGTTTTGAATACACTCACACAGCTATTGCTTCTAACAGAGATGTCAAGATGTGTTTTTTTAATGTTACTGTAAGCACATGTCATAGCACTTTACCATGTTCAAGATTTATGTGTAGGAATAAAAAAAAACTATGATGTAAATATTCAAATTGGGGATGTGAGTTTCTGACATTTCCTGCCGGTGATGGTGGGATGAGTTACCCTCTGTTTCTTTTTTCCACCAGTTAAAGACATCAAAGCTGAGTCAGAGCCTCTCTGTTGTTAAATATCTCTGCAGGCTTCAGCTGGAGAAGATGGCTGAGACCATCCAGAACCAAATGAGCAAAAGGATAAATGTGCAGCTGAAAGCCGAAACTCTCTTTGTCTGCTGGGGTTTGTATTCACAGAATAAATAGTTGCATTATGCTTTGACACCCAGTTGGAGATACTTCTAAGAACCGAGCACGCTGCTACTGCATGAAATCTGCTCTGAGGATGCCACAGCGCTGCCTGCCGCACCACCTAAGCTGTGCGTGACACGCATCATCAGCATGAACCCGCAACAGGATTCACATCAAGGCCGTCAAACATTTCAGAGGTAGAATCTCAGAGAAAGGTGAAGAAAAGATGCAACTTCTAATGTCTAAAAGACCCACTCTGATGAAAATGAGAGTTTTGGTGTTTTTAATATATTTGTGTGCATTTTTCTACTAAAGGAGGATGTGTATAAAGAAAATAAAGCTTAAAACTGCATTTCTGAATATTTCTTTTTCCAAATCGTTGTGTATCAGGAGCAGAAGATGAAAAAGAGGGTATTTATGGGATAGAAAATACACTGGGCGGGCCACAAGCTCTCTGCTCTGTTCCATTCTGATACATCCACTTGTAGACGGCGTTTTCCTCATCTGAGCTGTCGTCTGGCTCAAAACAGTACGACTGCATAGCTCCAAGATTTATCGCCATTTTTGTTGCACTGCTAAGGTTAGGTTGGGATTGAGAGGGCCTGGAGGATTGCATGTAAACAGAGAGCTCTCAGCAATAGGAAGGGGAGGGGGGGGGGGGGGGGGGTTGCTTAGAGCCAACAGTCTTGAACACAACTCAGAGCCAAATTTCTGATAAAATACTCAAGGGTGGATATGGCCATGGACAATGGGGGACAATGCCCCCATAAATGCCATAACTGCCTCTCCAAATGTGATGGCCCGCAAAAATCCTCAACTAACTGAAGCAAAAAGTAAAAAAAAGACCAAAAAATAACTGTAAAACTGGACAAACAGACAAATGGACAAATAGGAAGAGAAAAATAAAGAAAAAGAAAGAGATAAATGTAGCCTTAACAGGGAACGACCCAGTGTTCGGCTTGTGTCTGTCCCAAGCCTGGCAAATCCAGAGGGCAGTATCAGGACGAGCATTCAACAATAAACTTATAAGACATAGATAGGTTTTTATGTCTGTCAAGGGCTCAAAGGCTTAAGACACCCCAAACTGTTAGGACACCCAAATGCTTGATTGATTGCTACATGGAGCGGTTTCTGTGTATTACTCATTTACAATGCATGGAAGACACGGATGATGTTGAGAGATCAGATTTACCTTTTTTAGAGCGTTCTACAAAATCTTCGGTAATCACATCTCCATGTTTGGGTTCATGAGATCATTCAGGGACTCTCTGGTACAGTGAGCTTCACTCCTGCAGCGAGAGCTGCATCTGGACGGCCGCTTCCGCTGTTTCTGTCTCACTCTGACCGAGTTTGAAGGCTTACTGTCACACATTAACCAGAGGGGGAAAAAAAATAATAACAAGAATATAATTAGGGGACCCTTTTATTATTGTCTCAGTGAAAATAAGAAAACTATCGTGAATTGACTTATCATTAAAACTGGCCACCTTCTGACGCGTGAATCGTGTTTAAACTAACCCCTCCCTTTTTGTAAACCAGGGAAACCCAAGCTTTATAAAGAGAGCCGGTCAGACAGGTGATCCTCAGAGCTGCTTAGGACAGATGTGCTGGGTGTTCATCTGTCTGGATGTTCTCTGAAGAAACTGTACTCTGACTCCTGTCTGGTTATTTATCCTGTCTTGTGTTTTCAGAGTCAACTTTGACAGACTTTGAGGATGTGACGGCTGTTCAACGTCTTCGCAGAAACGTTTTAGTGCCCTTTTCTCCAGATAAAGAACATATTTCAGGATTTTCTTTTTGGCTGATTTTTTTGATATCATACCAGGGCAGAGCTACACAGCAGCGCTAACAGCAAAGAGTTTTTCTTCTCTATTTTTGAGTCAACATTATTACCATGATTGACTAAGACTATAAAAACATCAACACAAGGTTCATTAAGAATAATATAACAATTAAAAAAAAACAAACATTAAATTAGCATTAAATTAAAATAACATGGTGTTTGTCACCCTTCCAAAGTCTTCTGCACCTTCCAGTCCGCCATATAAAATGTTCTAGCTCTGCCCCTGTAGAATACACAAATTTAAAGTATTCAGGCTTGTGAAATGACCATTTATCAATGAGAGTTTCACTTGAGACAAAAGAAAAAATGGGAATAAAAAAAGTTTCATTTTTCTCAAAAATGAAAGGGTAAAATAGAGCAGGCATCTCGCTGAGTAGCAGCTCAGCCTCCATTAATGGACACAACTGTATTTGTGGTTTCAATCTGAAGGAAACTGGAAACACCAGCTAGACCACTTAGCGCTCGCTCCAAAGAAAAAGAAGCCGGGATCAATAAGTGCCGCGCGAGCCTCAATGAGAACATTGATCATCACACAAACAAAGAGGTCGCCGCCATGGTCAGGAACAACAGCTCCAGCGTGGTCAAAATCTCCCGATGCAGGTCTGCCTGGGCTTGTTTATTACACACGGGATTATGGGACAAATGTATCTGAAGTCAGAATTAATCCTTAATCTTTATTTCTGTGCATTCACACAGCCAGAGTCTGTTTTCCATCCCTGGCATTTCCATAAAGTGCATTAAAGATGAGGCAGGTTCGCCCCTCAAGGCATTTCTGATCCACGGTCAGAGTCTGCAGCAGCTGGAGGTGAGATCTCCAGTATGAAACCTTCCTCCGCTCAGCGTGGGGCGCCAACACCTGGGCAGAACACATGGTTAAAATTAGGGCCACCGCGGGGGACCTGAACAGACCCGTGACTTTGACTGAAAATACCAAATTGTCTCTTGGAGTCAGAAACTCATCAGGACTCAGGAGTAGTCTGTAAAACTTTGGTTCGTGCTGTCCTGTGGGTTACAAATAAGACACTTTTATTGCTAATTTAGCTGATTTATATGAAATAAAGAAAAAAAATTCACGTCACAGAGAAAAATCCTCCATTAAGTTTTGAGGTAAATCCGTGAAGTTTGCAGCTTTCAGACTCTTGGTCTCTGCCCTTGTTGCAGCCGAACCCAAAGGGAATGCTGGGAATGAGATGTTTTGAATTGATTTAGAGATTTACTGGTATTTGGCATTCTGGACTCAGAGAAAAACGAGAACAAAAATAAATCTGATCCAACGTTTTTGGCTGTAGACTCACCAGTGCTTTGGAAAAGAAGAGTTTGCAGATTAGCCATCACTGAGGCATTAGGGCAAATTTATTATATGTGTTGGTGGCTTCTCTGCTCCGAGACAACCTGATGCTACTTACTCACCAGGCATGTGATGTAGATTCAAGAACGAGCTAAATGTGGGTTCTTGAATGCACTTTTAGCATACGGGGTTCACACTGGACTGTTGCTACTCGATACTAATGCATGTACCTACAGTTGGAAGAGGTTTGGTGTGAAAAGCGGTGCAAATCTTGTGAAACTTGTGAGTTTTTCTTTCACAGCTCTCTTCTGAAATATGAAAGACTTGGTGTCATATAGGTCCAGCCGTATACAAACCACGGTCAATAATTTCATCGCCATGATCAATTTTCAAACAGTTGCCACTTCCATGAATTAAGAAGGGAAGTCATCCATACGTCACTTCCAAATTCAATTCCCTGACTGATCAAAGTTTGACCTAGTTTAACTTTCAACGTGCACTCAATAGCCACAGGTTTTATACGTAGAACCTGAAAATAGACTTGTATGCAAGAGTTTTGTAAAAGTGAAGCCTGAATCCTGCATTTACTTCTACTTTTGTCTGTGTAAATGCATGTTTACATACTCGTGTGTTTGTACGTGTGTTGCCGAGCCCAGCGTGAACATGGTATTATAAATGAAGCAAAACACACAACATGAAATCTGTGGACGTCCGGTCATTCCTTCCCGCAAAGCATGGGTCCTTCCACAAACAACTGGGAAATGCATGAAGTCTTAGGACTCTTGAACTCTTCTTCAGGACACAGGTTCCAGATGTCATCTTGGGATGTTTTGGAGCCCCAATTTTTATGGCAAAGTCCCATCTGCTGCAGCTACCATAAGAACCAGCTTTGCTTTCATTTTCCACATTCATAGTTCCCATTTCATTCATGATGGAACACCCTGCTTGAGTTGCAGGTCCATTGTGTGGCCAAGCTGTGGTCTACAATCTCTGGACCACAGAACCAGTTTGTTGGTCTACCAGTTACGGGCTGAAGAGGAAAAAAACAAATCAACATTTAAATGTTTCCACTTTTATTTACTTTTTTATTCTGAAGGAAGTGTTATTTTGTAAAACTACTGGCTTCTCTCTTCCACATACCACATGACTCACTCTTGATGCATGTTGAGATGTTCCCCTCAGTCACATGTCATAACAACATTAGCTACCTTCTTAAAGCAGCTACTCTGAGCGCTAAAGGAAAAGTTAGCTAAGTTAATACAGAACATACGTTTCTGAACAAATCTCTTTGTTTAAAAAAGAGCCAATAAAGAAACAACAGAAGACCCGTTATTATTTAACAAACAAATCTAAGAGACTTCACTCCGAATGCATTGGAACAGTTGTTGTTACCACACATCAAACCTGCTCAGATGTGGCGACCATCTGTTTCATGTTACTGCTAATAAAGTTTAATACTTAGTGGTTTAATAGGTGACTATCATTAATAATATTCGTAATATTTAGTTAATAATTAATTAGTTAATCAGTAAACATTAATAAATAATTGATAGTAATAAATAATAGTTAAATAAAAGGCTAAATAATAGTATTATCTAAATATAATAATATCATTTTCATACCAGAATTTTTGAGGGTTTTTAAAGTTCGTTTTGTTGTATTTATTTGCCTCACCATCAAGGTTATTTAATGATAAAATATGTGTCTGGTTTGTTGCTTCCACTTTTAATGGTTAAGGGAAAAGTTAAAGGTCAAGTTAAGAGAAAATCTATATTTTAATTGCTTCTACGTGAATCTCGCATACAGAGGAAATTTAAATCGACTGCGGATATTTACTGAAGAGAAAGGTAAACTTTTCCCTCAAACGTTTTTTTATTCCCTAGAAGTTAGGGGAAACCAGAAGCTAAAAAAGAAGACACCAACTTCATCCTTGCATAGGCCAGTCTATTTACACTTACTGTACATACCTTCACATCAGTAAGTGGCGGTTTAGGTTAATCAAAATCCCCCACATTTGGACATTCGAACATTGGAAGTCCAAACAAAAATAACCACGCTGGGATTTGAAGCAGGACCTTCTCGACGATGAGGCCACTGTCATTCCTTCTAGTTATGTTGACCCGTAATGTTTCAAGATAATAAATAAGCTGTTTAACACTCAAAAACTGACACATTCAAACACAGCCTCTTCAGAAGAAATTGTTATTTATGATTTTTTTTAAACTCCAAACAAGACATCCCAACGCTAGATCAGACTTTTAAAGTGTAGAAAAATTACATTCAAAAAAATATTTTATTAATTTTTAGGCATAAAGTTGGCCATTTGGTTCCCACCGGTTCTCACAGGCATTACTAGAACAGCTGCAACTACATTTATGAAACCACCTTTTCAGATTTACTATAACATTGACTGTATATGAGAACTGGACTGAGTGACCCCCTGGTGTTCCAAACAGGAAGCGGCCCGCTAGTTCCAAGAAACCAAAATCCCATAGGCTTCTATTGAAAAAAGCTATTATTCAGTCATTCTATTTGTCAGGATAACCATTCATCATCTGCTACCCTTAAAATGTTCTTGCTAATCAAATTTTTTATCAATATTATCTTTATTGTTAAAAATTATAAACTGACCAATTTAGATGCCTCAGTAAAAGTAGGTGGTCTCACATCAAACATTTGAAACGTTTTATTGTTATTATTTATTATCAGATTTTGTGTAGCTCGCTTTCTAGTGGTCGGGGTGTGGCCTTCCAATAAGCCACTCCTGATAGGCGAGAGAGGTTGCCATAGAAACATCAACTCAGACCAAACACTGCTTCCTAACGTCGTCTAGCTCCAACATGGCGACATCCATATCACAAAAAAAAAAAGTGAACACGGTTTTTAAAAGGTAAATAACTCAGCTTGTTTCATGTTTCAGGATTAGCAATAAACTAATGTCTATTTTTATAGTGCTGTCAATCGATTTAAAAGAATTATTTAGATTAATCACATTTTTGGATTGTGATTATTAATAATGATTAATCACGATGCTTTACGTGTTAAATTTTATACTACAATATGAACAAAACGAACAAAAATAAAAGGCCAGAGAACATTTTTCCTTCATTTTTATGGTCTAAAATGTCTTAATTTGAAAACTGTTAACTCAGTTATCCAAGAAATTTAATCTGCGTGCACAAAACACATCACCAGTAAGATAAGCAGAACCCTAGAACATTAAAGAACATTAAAGACTTTAATGTCTTCAGTACTACTCCAAGAAAGCAAAGATGCCGATATACAGCCATAAGAAACAAATATTGTATCTGCACTTTAAATGGTGAGTGAAATCTGATTGGCTGCTGGGTGTTGATGTGCACCTAAAAAAGAAGTTCCGGTCACATAGCCCAAATCTTCTATATCAATTAGCGGGCTTCTTAAAAACAAACTTTTTGCTTCATCTTCTGGACAAAAACAAGCAGTATCCTAAAAGGTCAACTTCCTCTCTGAAAGGATGCTTTATTGAACCTTTTGTGACTATCAGCACATATATCGCTTTACTTTGCCGCTGCAGTCAAGGTCAGCAACATTTTGTTGCTGTACCGTGACAATGGGTCGCACCACCAATCGAATAGTCTGCTTTTTGTAAGAAAGTGATCTAAACTGGAAAAAAATAACAAAGGTAAAGTTCTAAAAATAGATTGAACATTTATTTATTTTGTAATTGATCATGTTATAAGCGGGATAGTGCTCAACGAAGTGTGTATTTTCAGAAATTTACGCACGCTATTGAGTCTTGACCCGCCGGTTGAAGAGGGTTGCTTCTGCGTGTGATTTAATCAGCGTTAAAAAATATGAACCTTTTTTTTTTTTAAATCGCATTAACGTTTTTTATAATCACAAATACCATTTTAAGGGTAAACAGAACATATCAGAACAACATAAACAACAAAAATGTACCCTTTGCAGCATCCACACATTGATCCACAAGTAAAAAAAATACAAATATATATATAAATAGAAAAAATGTGAGAAAAAATACACCCAAACGCACGACCAACAAACCATCATCACTCTAGGCTTTCAGACTTTTATTCACTTAAGATATAAAGTGTTAAAGCAAGAACAAAACATTTATAATGTCCTTTGGTGGGATTTGAATACACTTGTTTTAATACGGCATATGTAAACTGATATTCTTTGATGTCAGCACGTTGCCAATACAAAGGGAAAATCCACTGCACAACTAAAAATAATGAGTAAATGAAGCAACGAATGAGAGGAGTTCAAAGAAAAAGAGAAACCCAAGCGTCTGGAGGTCTTATAATAGATACATTAATGTTTTTTTTTCCATCACAGCTCCTCAGAGATACAAAAAGACTATATGTCTGGGTTTTTTTTTTTTTGTTTGCAGTAAAAAAAAAAAAAAAAATTGCAATTACAGCGATGGATTTTCAATGCTCTTCTCGTCTGCTCAGGTGAAAACTATCCTCTGGCCATGATGGAAGGGAGCGAGGTGACTCAAAGGTGAAAAAAACGGACAGAAAGAAAATCTGGAGGAGGAGGTGGAAGTAGAGGAGGGCCAGGAGCTTCTTACACGTGTGCATCACTAACATCGGACAAAAGAATCTTTCAACCAACAAGGGCTTACAGAGTTCACGAAAGCACAGGTCAGGGGTGGCAATGCAGGAAGGGAGGATGACAGAAGAGAGACAGAGATTCAGAGGGATTATAGTGGGCGGGGTTTCGTGTCACAACGTGGCGTTCCGGACGGATTTCCTTCTATCCACAATGCACTGACAGCAAAGAATTCCTCCTGCTTCTTCACCTCTCTGTTTTAGCGACAGTTTTTTTTATTATTCGTCTCAGAGGCCGATTGATAAAGTTTTTCTTTTTATAGTTATTTCTTTATTTTTAACGTCAGTCGTCCAGCGAGTTGCAGAAGCATCCCTCGGGGCTCCTCGGCCGCCGTCAGCTCATGCCCCGAGCTGATTGGCTGCAGCTGTTGTTGCCGTGGCGATGCGAAAGGAAGTGAACGAGTCTGTCATCTAGAGTAATCCCTTCTCAAACTGGAAGGAGTTCATGTACCTGGTATGGCTTAGAGGGGGTGGGTGTGGGGGTTGGTGGTGGGGGTGGGGGGGGGGGGGGTTCACTTGTTCTTGCACAATTTAGTCTTTTCAGGCAAAATGCTCAGTTTGTCATATTTTTAATCATTTTCTTTTATAAGTATATGTTTTTTTATTTCTATATATTCTTTGAACTGAGATGGAAAGTTTTTGCACCCTGGCACATTCCAGTCGACCTCAGCGCGCGCCAGAGGAGTCTGGCAGCTGAAAAGCAGAGCAGATCAGTCCAGAGAACTCATGGTAGTATTATTTTTATGATTGTTTTTTAAAGGTTGTTGGTTATTTGTAAGAGGGGGGCAAAGGAAGGGGTAAGGTGGAGGCAGCGTGAGGAGCGTCACTCCCACTAACAGGTCTGTTCAGAGTGCGGCGGGCCAGCAGGGGGCCTCTCTCAGCAGCGCCGAGCCCAGCAGCAGCAGCAGGGTCAGCAGACCACAGGGAGACGGGGGTGTCAGGGAAGGCTGGCCCGACTCCCGGCTTCCGCAGCCTGCTGCCTCCGACTCGCAGCGGCTCTTTTCGCACAGCAGGCCCGAGTACTCTGGGGGACAGTTGCAGCGGGCATTGTTGACACACACTCCCCCATTCTGGCAGCGCAGGAGCTCGTCGTCACACACCGGGGCTGCAGCGGGAGCAGTGAGGAGAGAGGAGACACAAGTCAGTGTGGTGCACACAAGTGTCTAGTTCACTTGAAGTGTGCAGGTGCATAACAACATTAGGTTTTGATAAAACAAAGATTAAAAATATTACAAAAAACATCTTAATGTTAGATTTTACCCTGTTTTTAGACTAAGAAGACATTTTTTAATAAATGATTATATTTTTGAGACAGATACGGTTAAAGATGAAAGGACTGAACTCATCAAGATGTAAAAATCAAGAAAAAGGGAACATAAAAAAAGTTGTAAAATAATAATTCGATAATTTTCAAATTTCGCTTTTAATTTTTACTTCCTGTTAGGTAAACTTTTCACTTCCTGTTGGGGTAGAATTTTCACTTCCTTATTTGCAAACCTTTTACTTCCTGTTTTGTGAAGTTCTCGCTTCCTGTTTTGTAAAGTCTTCCTATTCTTTTTAGTCAAGTGTTCTTGTTTTTTTTATTTTTTTATTCAAACTTCCTTTTTTGTAAAATACTCACTTTCAGTTTGGTAAAATGTTCACTTCTTGATATGTAAGATTTTCACTTCCTGCTTTGTAAAATTCCACTTAATAAGCAAGTTTGAGATCACCCAGGCGGACGCAGCGATGCGCAGATCGCCTGGATTGTGGTGCATGCTGGTTAATTTTTTGAACCGACGTCACATGTGCGCCGTCATCAAAGTATCGCGAGAAAGGGGCGGGAGCAAGGTACTTACCTAAGCCAGCGCAGCCAGAAAATAGGTACTGCGCTGACTGCAAGCTGCCTAGATGACTAAAAAACAATGCATTGTGGGAAACAGTGTCCTGACAGTTTTTGTAGTTTGCCCGCTCCCGTCTGCAGCCGCCTGCTCACGCCAACGATCCAGGCGAGGTGCTGGGTCATCTCAAACACACCTCATGTTAAGTAAAATTCTCACTTCCTGTTTTGTAAAATCATCATTTCTGATATTTTAAATTCAGACTTCCTGTTTTTGTAAAAATGTTCATTTCCTGTTAAATGAAATCCTAATTTTCTATTTTCTAATTTTCTGTTGTTTAAATAAAAATAAATAAATAACTTCCTGTTTTGTAAAATTCTTTTTTCTGTTTCATAACATTTTCCCTTCGTGTTAAGCACAATTCCCACTTCCTGTTTTGCAAAACTTCTCACTTTCTAATAAGTAAATTTTCTCTTCTTGTTAAGTAAAATGTTTACTTCCTGTTTGTCCTTCAAGTTAAGTAAAATTGTCTCCCTTAAGTAAAGTGTTTGTTTCCTTTTAAGTTTTAACTTCATTACTATTAAACCAAAATGGTTTGAGGATTTTCTCACCTTTAACATTACAGGCTAAAATGCCATAAAAAGAGCATTTGTCCAACAGTTTAGTGACATCTCACTCTGATTCTAGGATAAACTGACGAAATGCAGTTAGACTTTTTTATAGTATTATCTTTGATGTTACAAGCTAAAGTGGCAAGAGATATACGAAGTGTGAGGAAGTTAGCAATTTTATTCAAAATATCAGTTGCCCCACCACTAGCAGGTGGCTATGATGCTTTGAATGTCCATATTTAGTGAGAGATACTTAGCAATATTGTCATCAGACCTTAACAAAAAATGAAACAATAATTATACTATGTATACAACTATTTTAAAAAGAAAAAAACCCCACTAATGTTAAAATTAAGAAAAAGGACCACGGCACCCCCTAGTGGTGGATAAAATTGAACTGATACCATTAATTTTGCCTTCTAAAACACACACACACGCACACAAACAAAACACTTGTCAGTTACCTTCATATAATTTCATATTGTTATTTGATAGCAGGACATGCAGATTAACATGTGACCTATTAACACAGACAGCCAAGACAAGCTGAAACAACACCAAACACATTAAAGGACTGGCTAAGTCATTAACGCGGAAAACTTCCCGATTTCCAACACCCGCACTATTTTCCCCAAACACCTCTGACTTTACACAAACTCAACATCAGGCGAAAATTCGGTGTATATTTAGAGCTGGGGCACCGAGGCCACTCTATTCCCAGTGGAGGCAAGCTGTCAAGCAAGCTGGAGGCAAACAAAGCAGCACGGCACAAACTAATAAACCCACACAGACAAATAAACAGTGATAAACACGGGGCCCACTTCTGTCCGTATCCGTCCTTCATGGGAGAGGAAAACAACGTGGTGAGCACTCGACGGACTCAATGGGACATAAATATCACAAAAACAAATATAAGGCCTCCTTCTTAATGCGGAGGCTCGGATGCATGCCGCCTCCCGGGGAAGAGCCAAATAGAGCTTTGATAGGAGACTTGCTCAGAAACATTACCTGCGTGATTCCTGTTTCAGAGTGGTTTTTTTTTTTGTTAGTTTGTTTTTTTATATATAAAAAGGTGAGTTTGGCTCAGAAATGTGACATCATCTGTCTTGACTAAACGCAAATAAGAAACAGGGAAGCTTTTGCCTCAACTTACAAGTCGGTTAAAAAAAATGCTGTCTACAAGGCTTAGTCATGGTTTTGTTTAATTTCATTTAATTTCTAATAATCACTCGTTGATTATTAGTTATCCTCCAACATAGCAGCAAAGAGCATTTCAATGCCTTATTAAAAATAAAAAACACAAAGCCATCTTATGAGCAGCTTGTTTAATTAAACAATGACCTTTCATTTCGCTCATCTTTCACCTCCAGAGGAGATGCTATCGCCTGTTTCTGTTTTCTTCCACAGAATTGCAGGTTACGTGTGCTCACCCTTTCAAAGAAAAAGCGGTCAAACGGGAACCAGCAAAACAATGAGACTGTAAATCAATGACCAGTCAACTGTGAAAAGAGAGGATCTGCTCACTTAAAGAGGCAACTCGTGTAAAGGATTCACTTTGGAAATGCAACTGTGATGCATTTAGACTTATTATAAGTAAGGCAGAACAGTTAACTAATATACACTTTAGGACAAATTTAATAGAAAAGCTGCAAAACACTAACATTTCACAATGTTTTTCTTTGATTTGGGAAATTATAGACTTTTATTGTGGATTTGTCATTAGTTGTTGTTCTATAGGCCTGAAAATTACTTGTCACTTTTGCTTTCAACACTGTCTCTGCAACAACAGATTATATAGTTCCCAGAAGACATCAGAGCTTCCATGAAAATAATATGAACAGGTTTTCAGATGCTGGTTTTGTATTCAAAAATTAAGATTTGCACAGTAAGAGTTTCAAATATGTGTTTTCAGCACTAGAAAGAGCGCCATCAATGAATGGTTCATTTTTGAAATGTTGTCATATCTAAAAAGGTGCACCAAACTATAAGGCGCACTAAGCGAGACAAAAAGAGTTAGAGATAAGTTTGTCAGTCAGACTGTATTAACTGCGTTCACAGTAACTCTAGAATTTGTTTGGAAAATTAAAAGCCACGTTAGCTATATTAGCGTTATCACAATACCTGTGACTCCCAACCTTGTTTGCAACACGTAAAAAAAACAAACTGAGACCACTAAAATAAACGTTACTGCACACAAAAAAATAGACCAACAGCACTAAAAATTAGCCATGTAAGATTAGCCACATTAGAAGCGTTAGCCACGTTAAAGTATTTACAATACCAGTAAATCCAAATTTTATTTGCAACATGTAAAAAACTTACTGCTACCGCTGAAACAAACGTTACTAACTCCTAACCCTGTTAGCAACACAAAAAAACACAGTTCAACACCGCTACACGCTAGCCACATTTGCAAATTCACAATACCTGTAACTCCCAATCTCATTTAGGAGTTTGGAAAAACAGACTGATACCACAAAAAAATGTTGCAGTGAATATGGGTACTCCCAACCTTGCTTGTAAACTGTAACCAAATAAGACAGTCCGACACTGCTACACGTTGGCCAAATTAGCTACAATAGCAAATTCACCATACCTGTAACTCCCAGTCTTGTTTGCAACATGTTAAATACACTGATACCTCTAAAACTCCCAAACTTTGTTAGCATCACATAAAAGATAAAAATAAAAAAACGCTACATAGGCAATACGCTGCAATAGCGTATTCCCAATCAAAACATTTTGTACTTCTTAAAATCGCTTCAATATCAGTAAGCACAACCGTAATTAATCTGGTTGTGCTTAATCTGCTCCGGAGTAAAGGCACACTTTTGTTTTTCTTTCTTAAATCAAGACTTTTAGGTGTTTCCTATAGTGCGGACAATATAGTGAATTGAAAGGATGGACGAAACTAACATTCCTCCTAACTCTGGCTTATGAATGTGTTTTTACTGTATATGCTGGGAATAAATATATTTTTTAAAGAGCCGTCCCATTAAAAATGAATTGAGGACTAACAAGTTGATCTGATTTTTAGAAGTTGGATAGCCATCCCCGCAGGCACAGGGCTCCATCGGCTGCCAATTAGGCAGAGCTTAAAGCCCAGCATAAAACACAGGTATTGATTATTTAAAAACAAGCCTCAGTAACAAGCTGTGGCAGTGATGTAAGGCGGGTAGGATTTACGCTGGTGCAGCCTGAAAAGTTTCTCGTAGAAATTCTTTCAGGTGCCCCGTACCTTCTTCTACCATCACCCTCCCCCTAACATCAAGTCTCCTGCATTACCGCATGTAAACAGAGCTGGCACTGGGAGTAAATGACAAGATTTGTTGCATTTGCTTTTGATATGAATGATAATATTTAGAGAGTAAGGCCGATGAGCTAGGTGTGCCTTAGTGGGAGTCTGGTGTTTGGAGAGAGATTTAAGATTTAATTGCATTTTTTGGTATGCATGCAGATTAGGCAGCGGTCATGAGCATAAATTGTGCAGGAGGGAAGGTCAAGGTAGAAGGTTTGTGCTTGAATAATGACTTGGAGCTTAAGAAAGTACGACTTCAAGTGTTTGCTACCGCACAAACTTTGTGCAGCCAACAGAGGCAATGCAAACACTCCTGATGATTTGGTTTATTGAAACACTGCAGGTGAAGGAATACGAAAGTTTGCACAGGTCATGGGGAATAAATGACCTAAAACTCCCTAAAGTTTTCTGTAATGATGATTAAAAATATTTGCAAAATTAAAGTAAAATCCCAATTTATCATCCAAATGATTTCACAAAGCTGAGAAATGGAAAATGAAAGAACAAACAGAACTTTTTTTTGTTTCCATCATTGATTGTATAAGAAAACTGAACTGACTTGAACACCCCATGGACTTCTTTTTGTTGGGGCCAGAAGTAAATCATTTTCTTTGAGTGATGTCACACTCACTCAGTTCAGTTGTTATATACAGTCAATTTCTGTAATTTGCAACAAAAGTTGCTTAACTTGTGAGGACATAACTGACAATTATTCGTGAGGTAACTTGGAGGCTACGATTGATTTAGAAAACTTTTTCACTTCATTTAGCCTTTATTTGTAAAGTGGTTATGATTTATAAACCTTACAGTATCATTTTTATGCTGATGACACTGTTTATTTGTTTTTTTTTATTGAAGGAGGAGCTGCTACTGAGCTTTCTTTATTGACATTTAATTTAATCTAAATTTGCAACAAAAAAATTCTATTAAAGCTGCAAATTAACATTCATACTGATGTTGTCATCGCATACAAACATCTAAACTAGTCTGTTTTTTATGAGTTGCAAATAAGGTTGGGTGTTATAGTAAATACACTAACGGAGCTAATGTTGTTGGTACTTGGTTTTTTGTTTGTTACTAACAAGATTGGTAGTTAGCACAGTCACAGTAACATTTGTTTAAGCAATTTTAGTATTTTCTTTAACATGTTTCATACAAAGTTTGCTGTTATTATGGATGCGTTAACGCGGCTAACGTGTTGTGGTATCGGACAGTGTTTTCTCTGTTACTAACAAGGTTGGGACTTAGCGTATTTATTTACAGTAACGTTTGTTTAGCTTCATCAGTCTGTTACAAACTTTGTTGGGTGTTAAAGGTATTGTAAATACGCTAATGCAGCTAAAGCTGCTAACATGGCGAACGTGTAACATACTTCGAACAAATTATGTGAGCACAGTTAATAAAGCCTGACTGACTGACGGATTTTCTCTGACCTTATATATGACAAAAGATTGAAAATAGACTGTTCACTGATGGGGCGCCGTACATTCCAGAAAATACGTGGTTTTTTAATTTTTTTTCTGGGTCCTTCATTGGATTGTGACAGTCAACTGTTTCTCACTACCAAAAAAGAACATTTAAATTACCCTTTTCTTGTATGTTTGCCATTATCCAGTATGTTTTTGTCTGTAACCTACAGTCTGAATCCATTTATCCATTTGGATGGTAGACGTATTCTGCATAGAGTTTGAATCCAGACAGATTCCGGTTGACATGCTGAAGGTTTCTCAGAGCCCTGTGCACCTTCAAAGTTTGCTCAGTCATGAAGGAGACATATTGGGTCCAGAAGTTAAACTCTTGATATGAAAAATATTTAAATATTCATAGATTGTGAATATTTCAGTGAGGGATTGGGTGAGGATGCTGCATGTGTGCATCTCTAAAAGAATCGTTGGGAGTTTTAGGCTGGGAAATGAAATTAGTAATGAAAACTACTTTTATTTTCCTAATTTTTTTTATGTTTTACACACCTTTTTATTGCCAAATGGGAGTTTTTTCTGTTCAACTTGTTTTTGCTTTTTTTTAATATTTATTATTATGGGCAAATTGATTTCCTGTCTTCAACCTGCCAAGCAGACGCTTCAGAATCTGCGGCTGCATTTTCTCTTTACAGGACGTGGGATCTGAGTCGTGCCCTTCACGCGTCTTTTTGTGTACAGTAAAAACAGATGTGTATGTTGACAGCGTTTGTCGAAGCTCCGAGCGCTGAATACATTAGCGCCAACAAGACGCCGAAGTCAAAAAAACAGTGAATTTTAATGATGATCCATCTGTGTCAGGAGCTGTGAGAAAGAAACTTGTTGCATTTTTTACATTGAATTTTAAATAGTAAAAACACAAGAATTTTTAAATATTTATGCCTGAAACATGATTGTGGTAAGACATGTATTTCCCTGCAAAAAGAAAACAGAAACAAGTTCATTCCTACCCTAAAACAAACTCTTAAACTCTATTTTAAAATAAAGAGATGGGGAAAACAACATGAACTTGATTATTCAATCATACTGTTTTAATAGTTTTAATAGTATTGGTCTATAAAGGTGCGTACATTTACGAGTTTCACAAACTGCTTTGATTTTTTTGCCAGTTGGTTTTTAAAACACAAAGCTGAGGCCTGTGGATTAAACAGCTCTTCCTCTGGACGTTTTCATCTGATAAACAGCATTAACGTACTCCTTTTATTGGATCTATATTTCAAGTTCATGGATTAATATTTATTAGAAAGAGCAAAATTCTCTTCACTGGAATAAAATACAGAGCCTCCGATAGACATAATTCTAAAAAGTCACCATCGTATGTCGCTTATAAATAAGTTTGGTGCCCGAAGCGTGATCATAATCATAAAGGTTCTTGGTTAAAAAGTTCAGATAAGATTTTTTTTTTTGGTGTTCAAATCTTTTTATGGAAAAAAATGGTAGAATGTGAATAAGACGAAGGCTTTGTCAGAATTCCCCCGCTACAATCTAATCTCTAGAAAACTAAGGTGCGGGACTATCCAGTGCCCTGGACAAACTACTTTTATTTCTTCTTTGACAGCATTCTTTCGACTACCGTAACTCTTCAACCATTCACGCAATTAACATAATTTCAAAGGATTCAGAAGTGGAGGTAAGTCATCTTGCGGTAATTTTACAGTAGTGATGCAGAAAAGCAGCATCGATATGCAACGCTTTGCTAATGTAAAGTTACAGCTCGATGCAAAGTCGCAAAAGCTGCCTTTGTCTGCGTTAGAATGAGCTAATTCACATTGATTGCGTAAATTGTCAAAGAGTTACAGTATATCATAGAGTGTGTGTTGCTAAGGAGTCGCTAGCAACATCTCAGGTGTTAAAGGGTTAAACGGAAAAGATGATGTCACCCATTTGTCAAAGTATAAACCTAATAAATACGAGCATTTAAGGACGGCTGTTTATAATTTATTATTTTGAAGTTTTTTTTTCAAACCATTCAAACGCAATGCATTGTGGTCTATATTTGCCAATCTAGTGAGCATCAATGTGCACTGGTTTTTCACACAGACTTCTGAGAAATTTGCAAAGCACTGGATTTTTGAATTCTAGATTCAGAGACCCCAATAATTTGGCGAAAGCCCTACATAGCGCACTAACCAGGGAGTAGTGAGGGAATTCAGACACAACCTAAGTTTATCTTTAGCAAAGATGGCTGACAGGGCTAGGAATGAGTTGGACTGGACAACGACCAGCATTCTCCGTTAACATTGTTGGTGTTGGACGCTGCGGGCCTGTTGTGTGCTGGCGCTGACAATCAATCACAGGCAGCTTGTCGAGCCTTCAATATTGACTCAGCTGTTGTGTTGCTGGGCTGCGACATGCCTGGATAATTGTGTTAGTGAGCGGCATGCATCCTGCCATGCCATTGCTTTTTCTCTGTTTGCGGTCCACCTGGCGGCGTGACAGTGCAAACACGGCTGCAGCAAGTGGGTGGGTGGGGGTGGTGCAGGTTTGGAACTCAGGCAAGGGAGGGCAATGGGCAACATTTAAGGTCGGTAAAAGAACCTGCGTCTGTTAAAGGCTGGGGGAGGAGACAAGCGGAAGCTCGGGGGGTCCAACAGCGACAAGAACACAGCGGAGAAAGACAGAGCTGAGGGTAGAGGGGTTTGGGGGAGGGGGGGACAGCTGCACGGGAACGGTTCTACTTACATTTGCAGCCATTGTCCCACAAATAGCCGGGTAGACACTCCTGACACTTGGGCCCTGTTGTGCCCTCCTTACATATACAAAATCCTGTGCCATTACAGTGATCTCTGACTGAGCCAAAGGGATTACAATTACACTCTGGAAAAACAAGACACACACAAACACAGGCTGGAGAACAGTTGTGCTTCGACTTCCTGCCGCATTGTCGTTTAACTCTGACAGCTCGAGTCCTTGAGCTCAAACTACTTCATTAGATCTACTTGATAGAATCATATACCTAAAAGGCTCAAAGAAATGAGTTTGAGTGTGAAGAAGTGGGAAAAACAATGTGAATGGTTGTACATCCATGAAGTTTTAGAAACATTGATATTTAACAGATCTCCTGTCGTAAAACATCACATCGTGCAATGAGCAAATATGCAAAGCAATTTCGGTGGCAGTGATCTCAGATGGACTATGGACATGCTTTCAGTCACACACACGATGGACAGCAGACAAAAGCTGTGAAAAAAAGGTTCGACACAAAGAAATGATTGAAAAGCACATTAAAATGAGCCTTCTACTATTTTTTATTTTAGTCATATTTGTATATTTTTTCATGGCTTTTAACCATTTTATGAAGAACATTAGCACACTAGTGTCTTACGCCTAATTGACCTAGCAGCTCTCCAGCCACCGGAGCATTTTACAGTCAAAATGACTCCTGATCTGACAGCTCCTGACCAACAGAATGCACCTTGTGTGGCTGCGGCTGCAACCTGGTGACATCCAGGGGTCAGGGGAGGGGAGAGGTGATGGCATGTGGACAAGCTGGGGGGGTGGAGTGGAGGGGTGAGGTCAGCCTAACACTCAGTAATGCCTCTGTGGCTCCTAATGCTAACTGACGCTTTTCAGCTGTTGCTCCGGAGGCCCCTTCATGTCTATGACATATGCACTTGCCTGGCATCTCTCAGTGGCGGTGTGACTTCCCTGAAACATTTCTCTCAGAAGCCTTGTTGCCTGTCAGATTTGCCCCTCTGGACTCACAAATGTGGCTGACACTGAGCGCTGTGAGTTCACATCACATATAGTAGCTAAAGATTTCAATTGCCAGCTGTTTCTCTGGGAGCTATAGCTGGAATAAAAAAAAACAAACCCAGAAGATGCAGTTGAATGCCTACACACAAAACAACACAAACAGGTAAATACAGAAGCTTCACCTTGAAAAATAGCAGGAATGGTACATTTTCATGGTATTTTTAAATTTACTCTTTGAGATTTTAAAGTTATTTTTGATTAAATTGATATTTTATCCTTGTAAAAAATTCAATAAGTTTTAATAAAGTGATATAAGTTACCTTATGTGTTGCTTCAATTAAATTTAGGATTATTGAAATCTTATTATTTTCTACCAATATGTCATAGTTAACATGAGCAGATCACCTAAGCTGACAGAAATATTTTTTACTTTTTCAGAATAAAAGTTTTCCTTTTTTCATAGAAAATATATGTTGCTTGATTTACTTGTTTATTCCTAATGTGTAAATGTTCATTGAAGTAAAAAAAAAAAATCCATTCTTGTCTTGTCACTTATATTTCTCTACAAAAGATGTAAACATTTTTCCACCAAGAAAGCTAATTTTTACTCTTTTAGCCAAAAGAAAAAAGAAAAAAAGAGCTTAAAAATTAATCTAAAATGAATTAGGAACCGCAATCAGCTGAACAACACTGAAGATGAAAATGGGAAAGTACTGTCAAGGTTAGTTTTGTAAAACAGTAAATAAAATAAGGAATGCAGAGCTAGCTCCCTTCAAAATGAGCATGTTAGCCAGTTAGCTTCACTAAAAATGTCAGATTTGTTGGTTAACTCCAAATAACATATATATGTTTTTCAGGTTACAGCGTCATTATTAGTACATGAAATAAAGAGTTTAAAACAAGTTTTTAAAAAAGCTTATGTTAGCTAACATTTGCTAACTTATAATTAAAACTTACTTATTATTAAAATATGTTTTAGGTGAATTATTTCCCACAGCTGCCTGAGACAGAAAAAGACACTCAGAAACATCTAGAAAGGACAATATATGAAAAATGTGGGTGCAAAACATGACATTCCTCAAAAGGACAAGGGATGTGGTGAGGAAAATGTGACAGGGAGGTGGCAGTGAAGTGGGGGGGAGGGGGGGGACTAACCTATGCACACATTTTCATCGTCCAGTTCTGCTGAGACATTGCGGTAGTAGCCCATCTTGCAAAGATGGCAGTGCTGGCCTCTAGTGTTGTGCTTACAGCTCACGCAAATGACGGTGTTTAGCACCTCGATGTAGCTGCATCTGTTGGAATGGCCGAAGCACTCGCAGTCTTGCAAAGAGAGAGGAAATGTAAATGGAGGAGCCAGGAGGAGGAGGAAGGAAGGAGGAAGAAGGAGGAGGAGGCGCAGGAGTGATGTCAGTATTGCAAAAGTCACAGCGAGGAGTTACCAAAAGTTTGAGTGAGGCACTATGGCATGCAAGGTTTTAAGAATGGCAATGCTGCATGGTTGAGAAGATGCTGGTAGGGTCGGTTATGATTAGTCTGACAAAGGCACAGTCCGAGTTAGATACAGACATCACAAAAAAAAGGAGCACGTTGTTAGTAGGACTTAGAGAGCTCACGCCACTTTAAGCACACAACAACACGAAGCAAGAAAGGCTCAGAATCAATGGCACGTACACAAGATCACACTAAAGCCATGTTTCCACTAAGCAGTACGGTACAGTTCGGTCTGGTCCGGTTTAGAATGGTCCAGGCAATTCAGGTGAGTGTTTCCACTTAAAGTTGGACCGTGCGCGGCCAAGACCAATTGCATAGCTTTGCATTATAGTCGTGCAACTACAACAAAAGTGAAGTTAACAAAAACAACAATGGAGGTTAACCAGCAGCTCATTTTTTTCCACTTGGCTTTTGGTACTTCATACATACAAAATAGTTATTGTTGTTTAAGAGAAGATTGCGGACGAGGAAGAGGAATATAGCCACTTTCCTGGCGCTTTCTTAGTTGTAATGACTCTCCACCAACCAACAAAACAGGATTCAAAAGTATCTCAGCGCTAACTGGTCCATTCCCTTTTTCTGTGGACCTACAACCAACGAGGATCAAAAAATGGTACGGTTCAGCTCAGCTTAATGCGTCTATTTTAGAATAGAAATGCTCAAAATACTGTACTGGACCGAACTGTATCGTACTGCTTAGTGGAAACAGGGCTTAAGAACGCCACAAAAGGAAAAAGAATGAAATGGGTCCTATGGCAACCTGATGATGGGGGTAGTTTGAATTTAGGGTTTGTCCTTAAATAAACACATACAATCAACATTTTGAAAGCCCAAGAAACATTAAATGAATGAAAACAAGGTAACATTTTCTGTAGTGATGTGCCAAACCTAATTAGAAAGGAGGAGGTGGAGCTGCACTGCAGCACCTGCTGCAGCCTGTGATGCTCAGCGGCGGTGCTGCCCAAAGGCAGAAAGATCAGCACACGCGTAGTCGCAGCTCGGCGGTCACTATGTGAGTCTGCTACACACAGTGACCACTGACACCATGTGTCACGGTGCAGACAGATGTGACCCTTAAGCCCCGTTGGCAGCCAAGCCAAAAGTGACAGTACACTCAAGGATCCAGAATAGAGCGGTTTCCAGATGGGGCTTTTGTCCCAGGGATTTCTATTGTCAAGAACCCTCTATTGAGGTCAGCTCTCTCTGTTCATCCACGATCAACCTGACAAGAATGGGCAAGAACGGACATGAAACGTCCACTCCACTCTGCCTTCCACCTGCATCGGCACGTCCCGCCAAAGCCACACTGGAACAAACGTGTGCTCTCAGAAGACAAATAAATCGCTCCTTTCCACAAATAGGCTAAGGCCATAAATCATGCACGCCCGGGGAATAAAATTGTCTCAGGAACATTGTTCCCCAAAAATAGTCGTAGCCAAAACATCCACTTTGTTTGCACAGAAACAGAAATGATTCCGCAGGCCGTTTACGGGGTTTGGAAATGATCCTATTGAAGAGTGAGACTTTAATGTGCCCTCTGCAGTGAAAGACAATCAGAGCAGCTCTGAGCTGAGGATAGAGATAGAGGGTGCCTCAGTGCTGTAGGGGGTTGCAGAGGTTAGGTATGTGCGCGGGGGGGGGGATTACAGGTAAGCAAATCTTGGGGGTAATAGAAGAATTTCAGAGCTCCTACCTCGCTTGCTGTTTGCAACGTAGACAGAGGGGGCAGTGGAGAATGCTATTTGTGGTGAGACTGGCCAAAATAAAAGAAGAAAAAAAACAAAACAAATGAATTAAAAAAAACATGACATTGCAATCAAATATAACATGTGAGATGATAAATAACTGTGACAGACTGGTGACCTGTCCAGAGTGTACCCTGCCTTCGCCCACAAGTGGCCGGGTTTGACCACGGCAGCCCCATGACCCCAAAAGGGGCAAAGCGGGTTAAGACAATGGATGGGTGGATAGATGATAAAGAAATTAAGAAGCACTGTGCCCTAAAAGATCTATCTAAAAAATATTAGATAATGATGAGTAAAAGGTCACTCCTAGAAGCTTGGTCACATGCAGCTGTTTGGAGGTTGACGGGTTTTGGATTAGTGCAGGTGTTTCTTGCAGTTCCCTTCAGGCTAATATGGCCACCTTAAGGGACGCCATAAAAATGGGACGCACGATTTTCGTGGGTAAGTGTATTGTGAAGTATTTGTTAGGATAAAGTCAGTTACACACACTTATGATGTACGGGTGATGCTTTTGTACGGCGGCCTTACGCTACACTCTAGTTGTTTGCATGGTGTGAGTACTAAACCCTTACTGACCTTGTGCAAATGTGGCTTACACAAGTTGTGCAGTTAATAGGTAAAGATACGCAGATAATAAGTGACCATAAGACGCTTGTAGGATGCACACAGTCTATGCTCTGATTGTCTAATTTTTCTCACTTCTAACAATGTCACTTCTAATCACACTACACCACTAAGAGTACCCACTTATCCCACGAACAGCATTCATACACCCCTAGTATGGTCTAAGGGATGTAAAGGCGGTCAAAAAATTAAATATCACGCTTTTGACTAATCTATTTTACCCTTGTGTATTCTATAAGTATTTTCCACGAGCTGTTGCTCACAGCATGCCCATAGAAAAAACGTGAATGAACATTTTCAATCTACAGGCTCACTGAGGGGTCTATGACCTAGCTGTTTTGTACCTGTGTGTACAGGTGTAACGTTTTGTCCATTTTTCGCCCTACAGACAGCTCGTATTCATCCTTAAGGACAGTTGTGACTAAGGTCTAAATTATCTGCTAGTGTCAGCATCTGCTACAAATGTCAGACATTATAGTTATTCAATAACCAGTTCAGTTCAGTAGATTTGTTCAGAATTGTCAGAATAGAAAGCAAACCATGACAAACTATTGTCCATTTTACGAGAAGAATGTTTTACCTCAAAAGCCATGTTCGAACCGCCTTTGCCAACGCAAGATCAAGCAACCACTTTAAAAAAAAAGTCTATGAAAATGCCTTTTGGGCTTCCGCATTCAAAACTCTCATGTTCAGGGTAGTTACGCAAGTTTCTACAACTGTTTTTGGGCTTTATGTGCAACATTGGTAGGCTACTGAAGTTAAACCAGGTGAAATTTTCACCAATCAGGGACTCAGATTTAGAATTGATGTATGTGTGGTGTCCCTTTAAATTCACGGAGGTGTCAACCGTTTCAAAATTGATTATGGAAGAGAAATGATTAATTGTGGTTTGTGCCAGGCCGGAATTATATTACACCAAGTCTTTCATACATCGGAATAGAGCTGTAAAAGACAAAGCCTGGAGCAAGATTCGCAAGATTTGCACCGCTTTGACATTTTGCACCAAGCGTCTTCCAACTGTAGGTGATGGACATGCGCTAATACACAGTAGAAAAAGAAAAAAAAGCCCCTCCCTGCTTGTCCAGTATAAACACCATTATGCACATAAACAGCTTGGTGTGTTGGTAGCTCGAAATTAAGTGCAACAGGGAAACCAACTCGCAACCTGTGCTTTTCTACTATGCGCCTAAAAGATGCTTTTCTTCTGTTGGATAAAGATCACGTTGGGATGACGGAATCAGCTCAGATAAGGTCAACATCCTTTGCCTTAACTCAAATCAAAGCTTTTGAAAAAGAGTCTCCCTACAAGTTGCAATGAAAAGTAGTGTATGCATGCACACATCCAATGTTGAAATGCACAAGGCGCCACACTGCACCGGATCAGGGTGCCAGTAAACACACAAACCTAAAGGACGTCATCAATAGCTGGAAATCAAAGGGGGAAAGAACAAAAAGACTAATTCAAAAAATATTTGGTTACCAAGGAGCCAGTTTGTAGTTAGGACACAAACACCTGAGGTAGATCTGCGGCAAAAATGAACACACAGCTGTTGCGTAATATTAAATGCCTACCTTCTTTTCGGTTAATGACACCTAGGGACGAGGCATTCGGCCGAACTGCGTGCAATTGAAAGAAATCAGGGGTTATTCACGTGTGCTTGTGAGATGCACTTAACAGCCTAAAGGGGGGAGACTATTGTGGTCGCTGACACAGACATCTGGAGAGACGAACATGTCTGGCATGACTCGGATCGGTCAAATAAAAAAAACAACAACCGGGGAACAGCAAATACAATGGGGAGGGGCTGACATGAACGAGCAGAGAAAATGCATCCAGAGACCCCCTTGAAGGACATCAAAGAGACATTGTATGTAATTTGCGTGACGCCCATGGACTTGCAGTGTCCGGTGTGTGGAGTCGTGGACAACCTAAGGAGAAAACAAAAAAACACCCCTCCCCCCCAAAAAAAACTCCATAAAAGACTAAAACTTTATATTTCAATCATGACTTATACTAGAAAGTGGAAACTATGTATAGTAAATGAAGGAGTTGAGGGGTATTTTGTTTAATTCATCACATTGACTATGTAATCAATATCTAATTACAGTCTATTTCTGGTGGAGGAATAACAATGAATAAATAATGGCAGGTGTTGGTACTTGGAATGACAGACTGCTGTGGGTAGCATAACCTCATAATTACATACAAGTCAGTATTTCCGTGTCAGGGAAATACTTTGTGGTTGGAAATGGAGAGCGCTCGGCCAAAAACGGGGGTGGGGTTGGTGGAACGCGTACAGATGAAATTCTTCCTTATGGCCCACCGTCTCATCACTTGATCTTTGTGTCCTTTTGCTATCGACTCCATGAATCATGCAATCCCAGTTGGTTAGCATTCAGAAGGGCGTTGGTAAGAAGCCTATTACTTTAACCGTGTGTGGACAAAGAATGCAAATTTACTGCGGTACTCTGTGGGCATAAATTGGCAATTCCCACTACCTCAATTGGTTTTATTTTGCCTTTTTATTTGTTTTAATAAAAAAAAATGCGTGAATGAAATGACATCATACAGAGGCTCATAAATATGGATGAACTCTAGAAGCATTGTTCTTTGTCAGGAGCATGAGTGAACGGTGCTAGATTATAAAGTTAATGTGCAAGAGGATTTGGGATCCATTGTTGAGCAATGAGAATTACCCCCTCCCAAGTACAAAGTGTTCAGGGAAGGTTCCGCCAAGAGTGGACATTCCAGCAAATCTTCTCAAGGGTAGATGGTTTAATTACTCAGAGCAAAGTCGGATGTGCTGGATGTTGCTCCCTACAGGAGTGCAACCACACTGGGACTCTTTCATTTCCACTGAACACAGATGTGTTTTCCAGCAGAAAAAAAAATCTATGAAATAATTAAAAAAGGTAAAGTGATGTGGACATTTTAGAAAAAAACAGGTTCTGTGTTTGTAAATGAATCACCAGATCTCTAGCATTATCCAGTAGCCTTTTTGCCTTATTTGAGCCAATCCACTTTGCTGGAGAGTTACAGTGTTTGCTGAACTTGAAATCTCTAAAGTTATGTTCGCACTGCCCTCCGCAAAGCACGTTCAAGCGACCACTTCCCTTGAAAATTCTAAGGAAACGCACGTAAATGTGTGTTTGGGCTTCAACGTATAAAACTCTTACATTCATGTATAGCTACGCACATTTTTAGGAATGTTTTTCGGCTCTATGTACACAATGGGTGGCCACAGATAATTAAACCAGGTCAGCTTTGACCATTTGGGGTCTTTGGCTTCAGATCAATATGTAATGAGATAGGTAAAGAAGCAAATTTACTTCTTTGGTGGAAGTAAATAACTATCAAGCTTTTTGACTTATCCAATCCAAAAGCAAGGCTTTAATCCAAACAAAATGTTGACCTAAAGAGAGCAACTGGTGGGAAGGATGGGAAGACCGAGAAGAATAAAGAAGCTTGAGTATTTGTTGCAAAAGATGCTGTTCTAAGCTGTGTAAAGCGGGACTAAATAATGCCTTCCCTCATGTTTGCACCTTTCTCAGTAAAAACAATTGTGTTGTTTGCAGGAGATTATGTTTTCCGGATGATAAGGCCTCTTAAGTTCAGGTTTATCACAAAACATTTCTTCAAAACACTGATTTCTCCTCACTTACACCAACCATCCTCTTGTCTCATTTACAACAACCATGAACCTCCTCTTTGGTCATTCTCTAGGCTTCTTTCATGGACCTCAGCATCCTTCTACCATCATAATCACTGTTCCTCCTCTCAACACATCCTAATCATCCCAATCTGCTTCCTCGCATTTATCTCCAAAACATGTACCATGATTCATTCCTGATCCTATCCATTGTCACTCCAAAAGACAACCTCATCATCTTCATTCCTGCTCCCGGTGACCTCACTGTTCCACTTGAGTCTCTCTCATTGACACACTGATATTCATCGCTGTCCTACAGCTCTCACACAAGTCCCGAACAACTTCTCTGTCATTCCAGATTTCCTCATACAAATTACAAATCCTCTCTGTATCTTGTCATAGACTTTCTCTAGATTTACAGACACAAACACTCGCTTCTGACCTCAGTTTCCACCACTTTTTCCACTACTTCATTGTATGACTTTTCGGCTTTATTCCTCTGTAGTGTCCACATCTCTGCATGTCTCCCTTGTTCTAAAAAATGGGCACCAGAACACTTCTCCATTCCTGAAGTATCTTGTCACTCTTCAAGATCTTGTATGACAGTCTAGTCAGAAACTCTACTCCACTTTACTAAACGCTCCCATATCTCTACAGCTATGTTTTAAGGATTCAATGCATTTGAACTCGTCAATCTCTTCAATGTCTTCCTCATTTTATCCTTAATGCTCTTTGCTATTTCATGCTCCACAAGGTTAAACTCTTCTGCTTATTGGTCTCTTAGAATTTTCTTCCTTTATCAGCTCTTCAAAGTTTTCCTTGTGCACTCTTGATCACACATTTAGAATATGGTGTTCACACTTGACAAGCAGAGAGGGGCTTCTTCTTTTTTCTTTTTCTACTGTTCTATAGCGAATGCCCGTCAGTTGGAAGAGGCTTGGAGCGAAATGTTGAAACAGTGCAAACCTAGCAAATTTTGCTTTGAGTTTAACCCTTCACAGCTCCATTACATTATATGAAAAACTTGATGTCATATAATTCCAGCCAGGCACAAACAGCAATTATTAATTTGTCCTCCATGATCAATTTTCAAACGATCGATACTTCCGTAATTGAAAAGGGACACTATTCATTCGTCACCACCAAATCCAAGTCTTTGATTGGTCAAAGCTGACCTGGTTTACCCTGCAATGCCTCTTCAATGGCATTTTGTAAGTATAGTCCACAAATGGTCTTAAAAATGTGCCTAGCTACACATTCATTCGAGAGTTTTGAACGTGAAAGCTGCATTTAAGCGCATTTACATGCATTTTCACAGATTGTTTGTTGAAAATGGTCTTTGAACGTGCTTTGCCAAGGGCGTTGTGAACATAGCTTTACTGGTGGAACTGGTCAACGCATTTCCACCGCAGTCCTTGATCAAACCTACTTTATCTCCATCACTCTGCTTCACCTCTACAGAAACACCTCTCCCTCTTGTGTCCAACTTTCCATACGAGTCCTCATACACCCTTTGTGTGACCTTTGCCACCTCCACCTCAGTCTTGTGCTGCTTCCTCCTGTCTTCTGTCCTCTCAATGTCCCATTTTTTCTTGGCAAACTTCCTCTAAACAAACTCCTGAACTTCCTCATTCCATCACCAAGTCTTCTTATATACTTTCCTCAGTCCAGAAGAGACAACAAGTACCTTCCTCCAAGTCTCCCTGATCTCTATCCTGACCTTCCAAAGTCTGTTCCTAAAGGTCCAAGTCACACAAACCAGTTCCTTTTTTTAACTTCCACCTTTTGATCATTTGCTCCCCCCTTGATCTGTTCATCTTCCTCACTAACAAAGTCATCCTCACACTACCATCCTAAAATCCTATATAAAATGTTTTATTTATACCAAAAATAATACAAATCCAAAACTGTACAAAATTTGACATTTTTGAGCAGAACTTTTTCAGCCGATTTTGTGACAGCTGCCTTTTATGCATATCTATCAGATGTTTCTTTCGTGTTTGTTAACCCCCACAGGAGGAGTGGCAGTCTTTTTGGAAAAAGAACGATCTACAAGGTAAGAGGCTCTTTGAAGTGACAGATTAACAAATAAGCAGCCTAATTCAAAAGGCTACACTTCATTTTTACTGTACGTCAGACTTCAAACCCGCTCAAACTATAGTCATATTGTTCGTTTCTCAGATCAGCACTTTGTGCTTCAGAGGAGAAAAGGAAGTGGCTCCAATTAAAAGAAAAGAAATAAAAAACTAGTTTTTGAACTCCTGACAAAACAAACTTAATTATTCCATAAAGGTAATTAATTGGATGTTATACACATCTGGGCACCATTAATTATTTTGTTACAGGGGGATATTCAGACAAAGAATGGTAAATGAGTGGTGACGGATTTTAATCAATTCTATTCCTATTATATTGAAATGCAATCTAGCAGAGGCAGAATTGTTGTTGTTTTTTTAAATATTAATGTCACCTTAATGGTCCACATTAAGCAATTTCGCCTGGCTAAATAAACTTGAAATAGAATTGAAGAAAAAGTCAATACGGAATTCATTTACCTTCAAACAACAACAGGAGGGAGATTTCTTCATACCCCCGCAGGATTTGTGCAAGTTCTTTTTTTTTTTTAACAAACTCAAGGACGTCATTACCTTGTTTTTTTCTTTCTGTCCTGATCTGCTCCTATTATATTATTAACGCCGGCATGAACTTAATCTGCTCCGAGAACGAGCCTCATCCTTTGCAGTTTGCTTTACAAAATAAAAGCCTGTTTTTTTTTTTATTCTGTTTTCGGGGGGGAGGCCTACTAAAATCAACCCCCCTCCCCCCAATTTGTTATGACTGTTTAAGAGAACTGGACTGAGTGACTCCTCCCCCCTCACATTCTAAACAGGAAGCACCCGCTGATTTCAAAAAGTCAAAATCCCATAGACTTCCAATAAACAGCTACGACTCAATCATTCTGTTTGTCAGAGTAAGCATCTTTATGGTGTTACCTTTTTTTAACAACTTCTTGTAAAACCAAATTTTTCTCATAACATTTTTACTTCATTGCAAGTTATTCAAGTTACAAACTGGCCAATCAGATTCCTAAATAAAAATATGTGATGGAATATTTGATTGACAGTATGTGTAGCTTGCTTTCAAGTGGTAGAGGTTTGGCCTTTAACCAAGCTCACTCCTGATTGGTGAGAGTGGTTGCCAGAGTAATGTTGACTCAGACCGACTTGAACCAATCACTGCTTACTGACGTCGTCTGGCACCAACATGGCAGCGTTCATATAGCAAAAAAAAAAAAAAAAGGCAACTAAAATGACTTCATTTTGTTGGACCTAGAAGTAAACCATTTTCCACAGGTGACATCACACTCACTCGGTCCAATTCTCTTATGCTACGTTCACACCGGGCATGTGTTTAAAAATGCGCTAAAAGCAGGTTCTTGGACACGCTTTCAGCATATGGTATTCACACTGGACTGTCACTACCCGATACTAATGCACGTCCACCAACTACAGTAGGTAGACGTTTGGTGTGAAATGTTGAAGCAGTGCAAATCTTTTCCAGGCTTTTTCTTTCATAGTTTTATTCTGATATATGACAAACTGAGTGTTATATAATTCTAGCCGGGCAAAAATTGCAAAAATTGTTTTTCGCGATCAATTTTCAACCGGTTGGTACTTCTGTGAGTTTAAAAAGACGGCACCCACACGTCAGTACCAAATCCAACTCTCTGACTGGACAAACTATAATGGTTTGACTTTCAATGAAGGCTAGTGGACGTGAGTTTTGTAGGTAAAGCCTGAAAATAGACTTAAAAAACTTGAGTAGCTATGCGTGAACACAAAAGTTTTAAAAGCGCAAGCCCAAATGTGCCTACGTGCACATTTACAAAGACCAGGGGCGCTCATACTTTCTATGGCATACAAGCTACTTTTGAGAGATAAGTTCCAATATATGTATCCACACATATGTGTGTGTATATATCTATCTATCTATCTATCTATCTATCTATATATATATATATATATATATATATCTATATATATCTATATATATCTATATATCTATATATCTCTATATATATATCTATATATATATATAGATATATACAGATATATATATAACATATACAATATTTTCAGTCAAAAATTCTATGTTTATGTCCTTATAACTCAAAAACTACACAGTAAAAGTACACAAATCTTTGTGAGGAAATAATTTTGTTGTGTTTGTTAGTATTTTTGTATCAATGCATAACTAGAACAGATAAGGCGTTTTATTATGAAAAAAGAAAGTAGCGACTATTGCATTTCATGCTCTACTGTAAACCGTGTAATGGGGGGGCAGGACATTTCTAAAGCGCGGCTGGCTAAGCCACGGCTGCGGGGACAGGAGCCCCTGGGCCGTGGGCAGGGCTCCAAACGTGCCTGCTCCTGGAGGACACTGCCGCCAAGAGGGCTCGGATCTGCCAGGCGGTAATTGCAGACCTGCCAGCAGGCACCGTGGCAGGACAGCTGGGTCAGACGGGGTGTCTCGGTCTCGCTTCCTATCGAGGAGGCACGTGGGCCGGCCCGGGCCTCAATAAACGCTCCTGCGGACCAGAAAGGCCCTCAGCTGAGCCGACAGAGGCTGACGGCAGGCGGAATGTGTGCTCATTGTAGTTAAATATGCATTTGCAGTGACGTATGGATCAGAGGATGTTCAATTGACCTTTTTTCTGCAAGTCAATCAAGTAATATATTTCACAGTGAGGATGATTATTTGCTGACTGATATTTTTTTGTTTATTTTATTTTCTTGTTCTACCCACGTGTCCTTTACGATCGATGTAATGAGGACCCCTGACATAGACTATTCATTGGAAGTGGTTGTTTGAACGCACGTTTCCGTGTCGGGTGTGAACGTAGCATTATACAGTCAATGGTCAAACTGGATGAGAAGTGAAGACTTTTTGTCTTTTCAAACTAAAATAAAATAAAGAAATAAGCCAACCCTCCAAACACACACACATTCCCTCACACACTTATCAGCATGCTCACTCTTCAAGTGAGGGATTTTGAGGACAGGGGTTGTGGCCGGGCGTCGTACACGGAGCCTGTGTGGAGAGCATGCGCACACACACTCCAAACTTGAGCACACAGAGGTTTTCTTCTACAGAGGTGATGAGCAGTGGAGGGGTGTCATGTCAGGGTGGGATGGTGGTGGTGATGGTGGGGGGGAATAGAGCCATATGTCAGTTTCTGAGTCAGCATCGGACTTTGAAGCAGCCTCTCCGTTCCTGCGCAGACATTTTTAAGCTGAAGCCTGATTAAAAGCCACCTGGTGACAATCTGCTTCGGCAGTGAAATCACTCCAGACCCGCTTTTTGGGAAACCTTCCCACATTAGTCATTCATCCCAGCTTGCTTGACACTTGAGCTTTAATCAAGATCTGAGTAGAACGCTCCTCCGGGGAGTGGCTTCCGAAATGGAAACAGCTGATATTTACTCCAATTGGGGATTTTAAATGGATCAATTGAGCCCATTTAATGAAGAACTCTTTCTGCCAAGCAGTCGAGACGAAGCAGGGAGACGGTGCTGGTGGTGGTAGGGGGGTCAGCTTACTAATCAATCTACACCCAGGAAGGAGTGCAGAAGCAGAAAGATTTGGGAGACTCGAGCCCGGCTGTGAATGCACTTTGACTTGTTCTATACTGTGTCCTGGTTGCTGCCTGTCTTCCAGGCAGCGGTAACCTGACACATGGCACCTCTCCTCTTTCTCCTCCTCCGCAGGGGCTACTGGTTGACGAAGATAATACCAGCAGAGGCGCTTGCGGCTTATATTAAAATGACCCCCTGTGATATTATACTGCCAGAGAGGTCTTGGCACTTTAATAAAGTCTAGATGCCATTTATTTATAATGCATGGGGGGAGGGGGGGAGGAATAATCAAAAAAAACAAATGACATTTGGCATGCAGAGCCAGTTGAGAGCTATCTGACTGAATTGAGTCTGGATATAAAGAAAAACAATATGTCCACATTATTACAGTAGCAACACCCCCCCCCCCCATCTGGAGGAAAAAGTCGTTGCTGAACCAGAAATGAACACAGGGCTCGGCGGGCTTGAATGTGCAATGAAGGGTGGAGCACAAGCGAAGCAGCAAGCAGTTGGTGGCTTCATCCACTTTCTGGAGAACATTTACTTACTAACGGGACCGATGCTATTAGGAATACCTGAAAGAGAAGAAGAAAAAAACATGTTTGTTAAGGGACAACTGCTCTCTCTTCAGTGACATTTGTAAACATTTGGGGTTGTAGGACCCTTCTCTTTTTGGTTTGCTCCAATTTTTTTTAAACTTTTAGTGGAGTTCCCAAAACAACATTTGAAAGTGTTTTTTTTAATGCAAACATTAATTCCTTTCCTTTCATTTTTTTGCCAAATCAGTATAAAGTTGCAAGTTGGAAGAGAAATAAAAATTAGCAGTTTGGGCCTGACCGGATTTATATGACACCAAGTCTTTCATATAGATCTGAGACGTAAACGGCTGGAGCAAGATTCGTGAGATTTGCACCGCTTCTGCATTTTACACCAAGCCTCTTCCAACTGTACGTAGTAGACGTGCTCTAGCAAACAGTAAAGAAAGACAAAGAATCCCATTTCTACTTGTCAGTATGAACACTATATGCGTAATGAGCGTTAGCACATTTTTAAACACACATCACCTGCCTGGTTTGAACCGAGCTCACGGCTTTAAATATTAGACCTTTCTGGGTTTTGTAGCTTTTTAAGTTTTCCTTCCGAAAAAACTCCAAAACAAAAACTCAGTTTCATTGAAAAATCTGAGAATTCCAATGGAGTCTTTCATGATGAGCTCTCGCTTCAGGAACCGGATGACGACTCGTCCTTTCCACCCGCCCGCTTGTCCATCCCTGCATTGTGCAATCTCATGAGCCAGGTGGCCACTGAGCAGATAACGTAGTCTGTCTCATCCCCATGGCGACCAGATCCTTTCCCACACCAGGACACCGGTTGGCCGTGGATCTAAGGGAACTTTTGCAGGCTTTCCACTCTGATCATTCCTCCATCTGAAATTCCCGCTGACATCTACGTCTTTAATTAAGACTGTAATTCACAGTTGTGGTGACAACACTTTTTTTCTTGAATGTTCCAGCAGAGCATTTTCTTTTCTCCACAGAATGGAGCCTTCAGAGAAGTTCGCTGTCAGTGTATCAACAGCAGCTCTAGTGTTTCTGATCATCCGTTTTGGATGGACGCCCTAGTTCCTTTCCTCTTCCTCCTTTTCTCCACAAAAGCAGTTTGGAAACATCCAACTCTCCGTAGGAAAGAAAGAATGCTGGGAAATAGGAGACGCCTTTCCCCACATTTCTCCTGGAGATAAGATTATAGATCCTTTCCGGAAATCATTTCTCTCATGTCATATTATTATTTAAATTAAGTATACGTCCTGGTTTTCCAGGCAAAAGTAGATAGTTTTAAAAATGGGGGTTATGATTGAACGCCTTCTTGACCAAAGTATCATCACCATGTTCTGATCTTTGCCCTGCCGATGGTTTTTAGGGTCTGAACCTGTGAACTGCAGGTGCCTTTACTGACACGCGGAGCCGGAGAGTAATGGATCTGAAACCTCCGGGGGGCTGGAGAGCAGATGCTAACCAGGGGACAGGAAGGACGGGACAAGGATAATCACAGTCACGCATTGTTACACAGTGACACAACAGGACAGAAAAAAACAATTTGAAACCTAAATAGTCAAACCGTAGTGGTGTATCACAACTCCAGAAGACTGAATGTTCTGTTTTCATCTGCAGCAGTTGCATAGAGATCCATTAGCATAAAATACAAGCAACTCTCATAACATTTATGTTGTCTCTAAATTATCCTAAATGTCAGAATATTGTTTTAACGACAAAGCAAATGTTTTTATTTCATTTCTTTTTACATTTTTGGATTGTGTGGAGTTTTTTCCAAACGTCAAAGACAAACTAGGCGTTGTGGATCTTGAAGTCTTTATCAGCTAAGCAAATACTACTAAATTTAAATCTTATCTAAAACATTTTATACCAAACATAAACTAAAGTTATCGGGTGTCTGGTATCGTAGAGCATGTTAGCAAATTGTCCTGTCTGAACTCTCATATATTTTTATTGACTCGTGCATATTATTTCAGGTATTTGAAATCCACATTTTTGTGTTTGTGCAGAACATTTGTGGACAAAGAGTGACACAAGCAGGATTTGATTTGTAAAACAGATGTTGTAATACCGAACACGGAACTGCTGCAAACTTAAAAAATAAGGATTAAATCATTTGGATCTATTTTTCTATCTAGCCTACTAATAGTAAATTAATAGTATATTATATATACTACATTGATAGTACATAAGTAGACAAAAGTAGTACACATTTAATATACATACTATATTAATAGTTTGTTAGTAGGCTGAATACACTGTTGCAAAAACAAAAGAACACCAAGAAAAAAAGACAATCAAACCCTAGTCATACTAAACAAGGATTCAGGATGTAAGTTTCTCTGTAAGTTTCAGTGAGAAATCTAGAGTTTAGTGATTGGTAATTGTCTGTGAATGAAATCAAAACTTAAACAACATTTAAAGGCAAAGAGTTTATTTTAAATCTAGCAAAAGTTTTTAAAAGTACTCCAATAGACCTCTACAAATATCCCAATATAAGACGGATACATGTTGATGTGCAGGAAACCTCTATATGCACATATTTTTGAACCGTTTTTGGTAGACCTCAACCGTAATTGTGTCTAGTTATGCCATAAACATCTTATGGCCGCTGAATAGTGCAAAACATTTTTATACTTTAAATTTGTTTTAAATTTGTTTAATCCTTTTTGCACATTTTTGAAACATTATTTACACCTTCTGTTTGCATTTGTATATTTCTCTTTGTACATTTCTATTTCATGCACCTGACCAAGAGTTTTACAAATGTGGAAGAAAAAAGGAGCTTTTTTAAAGATATTTGTCACATTTGTTTTGGCAAAAACTGAAGGTAGAACTAGCGTCCAATGTTAGCTTTTGCTCATTTTTAGATGAAGTAAAATATTATTTCTTAGTATATAGTTACGGAAGTAGCTGTTTTAATCCTCACCATCCATTAAAAAAACAAACTTCTTAAAACTCACTTTGATAGCTGGGATTTTGACACAGCATGAGATTCTGCTCTGCTGGTGGTTTAGTTTGCTTTTCATTCATGTTACCATTTTACTATTTACCGTATATCTTTCAATAAACGCCGTGTCTAACAGGTGTTAGTTGTATTAGACTCTAATAGTGGCCAGGCTCCTTTAGGACCCCTCTGTGAGCATGCTGTGAGCATGCTTTTCGAAATAAATTAACCTGATCTCTTAACATCATCCCTGTCTCCCATGCATTGGAAATGAGATAAACAGAAGCCGCTCCGTGTAGCAATCAGGTTAAAAACATTAGCTGCTAGCTCCGTGTAGCAATTCTGGGGTGACGTATGCGAGAATGGTGCAAACAGATGAGTGAAAGGGCGGAGACGGCCGCAGAAAGAAAAGGAGCAAGCCTGGCTTCCTGGTGAGCAGAGAAAGCGAACGACAAATTAGAAGAACTGTTTTGAACATGGATTACTGGGCAAAGGAAAAGGTGCGCATGTCTCCAGGAAAATGATCGGCATGAAGCGAAGGGGATTTTTGATTCGGAGTTTGATGACTCAAAGAGAAAAGAAACTTTCAAAGCCAGTGCTAATCTGAACAGAATACAATGTTCTCATCATTTCAATAAATCCTGAAATATTTATCTGTTGTTTTCTGGATTTTGTGAATTCCACAGCAAAATGAACCAGTTAACCATCATCATTCTGTCTGTGACTGAATAAACGCCGGTCCCCAATAGACGCTGGTCTTTAATAAACGCCGGGTCGGCAGACATTTTTGTAAATAAAGGCCATTACTATTGGAAGATATACAGTATGAGTTTGATATTTTACAACTGCATTTTCGGCACTAAAGGGCACACTGTCATGGAATAGTTGGATCTTGAAATTATGTCATAAGGAGCACTAAGCGAGACAAAAGAGTCAGTTATTCTGTCAGTCAGACTTTATTTACTGTGTTCAGAGTAACTCTAGAACTTGTTTGTAACATGCTACACGTTAGCAGTGTTAGCCGCGTTTGCGTATTCACAATACCTGTAAGTCCCAACCTTGTTTGCAACACATTAAAAAACAAACTGATACCAGAAAAAAAAACGTTACTGTGAGTACGCCAATTCCCAACCTTGTTCGTAACACGTTAAATAAAACAAAACAAAAAAATAAATACTGTCCAACTACAGTGTCCACTACATGTTAGCCACATTAGCATATTTAAAACAACTCCCAACCTTGTTTGCAACACATAAAGAACAGATTGATACTGCTAAGACCAATGGTACTGTGACTACGCTAGCTCCCAACTTTGCTGATAAAATATAAAAAAATAAGAACACTAGTGAATACAATGATGCAGTCGGACATCGCATTGGTCTATTCACAATAACAATCAACTAAACATTGTAAAATAGTGCCGTGCACCCCTCGAAATCGCTTTGACGTAAATACAACCAGAATTAATCCATATACATGTTGCTCTGGATTATAAAGTGTGCTGTCACTTTTTGAAGAAAAAAAAAATTAAGGTTTTTAACAGTTTTGACTTTTTTGTTGTTATTTTAAAAGTTTGAGTTTTAATGTCTGACGCCTTGTTTGACTGCAGTCCTGTGAAAGCGCCATGTAAAGAAAACTGACTTGACTTTTAACATCTGTTGTTGCGCAAAGATGTTTTACTTGAAAAATAAAATCTATCAAAAGGGAAGAAACAAAAAAAAAAAGCGTTTCTCACCATTCAAACAGCATGTCCCTTGATCCACTGGGCTCTTTTTTGGGGCAGCTGTGCCCCAATTTATGCTGCAACCCCACCAACTTGTCTGGCAACAACAGATCTTTTCTCTCTCGGAATGAATGGGGTACAGGTGGGGCTATTTCTCATGTGGAAAAGCCCATGTGTCTTGCACTTAGGGTTCCCTACTTAGCGGTGATGATCGTCATTATGCTTCTTGATGGAAAGCTCAAAGAAAAAACACAAATAGAGGAAAAGACTTTGCAGGAAAAGTGCCTGCTGAAGTCGCTGACGAAGCAATAACAGACTGGCGCTTTTTACATCCTGTTGGAAGATTAGCATCGACCCTGCTGCATTTAACAGAGAAGGATCTTAATATAATAGCAGAAAAAGTGAAAAGTGATTTTTTTTTTTCTCTCTTCCAAAACCAATTCCTGCTCATCGTTTGAGTGGAGATGTTCTTTAGAACTGTGTTAAGTCAGAGGATGTCTCAACAAAGATGGAATAAACAACAGCAATAAAACTGATACTGCAAGCTGTATTTAAAAGAGTTAAACTCAAAGCTTTAAAATAATATAACTCTATTACCAATTAGCCAATTTTGCTGCCAAAATTTAGGTTTTTTAGTTTGTATGATTATTTTCATGTGATTCACAGATGATTCATAGTGTCTCTCTTGTGTATTTGAAGTAATTAAAGCATTAATCCTGTTTAGTGCTGGAAAAACTGTTTATCAAAATGACTTTTTGTCAATTTTTTGTCATTAGGCAGAGCTTAACCTTCACTTCCAGGTCGTGTTCTGGAGAGCCAGAGCTCTGTCCGTGCCATAACTCTGCTTTATGAACAAACTGCGGCTTACAAGCAGATCCATGTGGGGTCATTCGATTAATTTTCAATCACTGTCAATTTCAATCCTCTCCACCTGCCTGGCCGTGCCATTACAGGCCACGGCTGCAATCTAATTTTGTCCTATCGCATAGGAAGAGCATTTGGAGCTGTGCGCGTTCGATGGCATGCTCCATTGATTTTTGATACGTTGGCTGCTGGATGGTGAACACGATCTCCGAGGGGCTGTGTGAGTCCCTGAATATGATACGAATGCGCTCATGTAGGGTCAGCAGATGTGACACATACATACAAATTGGGTTGGGATTGTTAGAGTGGCAGTCGGAGTGCAGCAGCGACTGATTTTTCAATAAACCTCAGTCAACGGAACTGTGTGATTAAAGCTGTTTGGTTTAGGAAAGCTTTAGTCACATTTGCCATTACAGGTCAGTAAGAGCTGGCTGCAGGCGAAAAATGGGCAAACCCTCTTACAGGATATGCAGGACGCCCACACACAATATCAAAGTTGTAGATTGCTCGGTGAGGGCGTAGAGCAGACAGTTTTTATGCATGTTTTCTGCTGTGGGTTTGCTACAAAAACAGGTCATAGCGAACACTTAAACAACACGTCTTGCACTGCCCAAAACATGCCGTGATGCCTAAAAGGCACTGCTGCCAGACCGCCACATTGTGCCTGACGTTCAAATCAGGCTGCTGGACCTCTCATCGCATCTGGACATTGACTCAACATTGAAACTAGCCACTGGAGTGTGAATTGAATTTGGTGTGAAGCTTAAGGTTTAACCCTTGAAAAGCAGAGTTTTATCTCCAGTGTTGACATTATTTTGACTCCAATAACCCTTTAACCGTTTACGCAGTTAAAGTAGTTTAAATTGAATGAGGGGAAGAAAAGCAGCCTTGCATTGATATACAACATTTTATGTTAGTAATGTGTTGCATGCCGGTGCAAAGCTGATATAAAAAGCCACTTTTCTCAAAATCAGAATGAGCTGATTTATCGCGTAAACGGTTGAGGAGTTACGGTATGTCAAGGAGCATTTGTTATTTAGGTGTCACCAGCGACATCTCCAATCTTAAAGGGCTAACAGGTTTATAAATGACCTGAAAGCCTGTTTTCTTTTGAACATCCAGCACTTAGATTTCTAAGGTATCTTATTTTATTTAGCTAGTAGGCTCATCTGTTGGGTATTCCCCGTGAACCAAGCAGAATTAAGAGGTTTTTGGTTGACTTCCTATTAGGATTCATCCATTGTTTTGGACCCAAGCCTGAAGCTGTATGATGGCGGGCATCAGATCATTGTTTCTGTCAGCTTCCACCCCGCTCTGACCTTCAGCGCTCCTCACCTGTTTGCTTTGGCACTTGGCTGGACTGCACTGGGGAAAGAACTTATCTGTTGAGTTTCCACCTCAGGCAAACTCGGTAATTACTTTCTGTGGCTGCCATAGTTTCGCAGCAATCCATCATCATCTGACGCTCTTCAGCATCACGGGGGCCTTGTGACGTTGACGGGCAGAGCTAACTGATTAGAGGCTGCAGTCGCTGCCAAAAACACGGGCGTCCAGCACGTAAGCTGATCGAATTCCTCTGGAGCAAAATTACAGTTTGTGTTGGGCGAGCGCCCGTGTCGCTCGCTTTTAGATCGGAATTTAAGTTGGCAAGTTGAAGTGCCCAGACGTGAAGTTAGAAGAAGCGGAGTTTAGGATTTCAGTGAGAGAATGAGGTGTACATCAGTGGTGGCAGCACAAGGCGGGTAGGAGGTGGAAGGGAAAAAAATATCTGAAGATGGAAGAAAACAAATATTTGAAAGAAAGATTACCGTCACAGCTGCACAGAGCCGAGATGTGGAAAAGAAAGAGTAAACAAGCTTGGTCTCTGGGGTAGTTTGGTGGGGAGGAGGAGGAGGTGGTGGCGGAGGTGTGGGGGAAGAGCAGGAGGAACCCAAAACAAGAAATGGTGTCGGAGCAGAGAAAAGCTGAGGAAGACGAAGGGGGGGAAAAAGGTAGTGAGGAAGACAGGCGGAAGAACCAGCGGGATGACAGCGAGCACAACAAGAGTTCTGCGGCGCAGGAGAGCGGGGGATAAAATTAAGATTCAAATAATGGAGGAAAAACAAGTAAAAGCATATTTTGAGTGGGTGTTGAGTGAGAGGGAGAGGAGCCATGTACACACAGCAAGAGTGAGCGTGGAAGCAGGAACATATGGCACCAACAAAAGACATGGCGTTGCTGGGAATCTGAGGAGGAAAGTTTTTCTTAAAATTTAAAGGGATACAACGCTGATATCAAAAATTTGGTTTTATTTATAAAATTGTTTTTGTTTTTGAAACATTGATATCTATTTATGCTTTGTTAGTTCTTAGGGGTGCATTTCCACTATTGGTTTTTTTTTTAACAACATTTTAGCCACCAATCATGATGAAACGATGTTATATAACCAGAATCTATCTTAACTTGGTTAAATATTAGGCAATTCTTGGAACACTTCCATGCCTTTACCCTTTAACACTGAAGTTGACGTCGACGACACCTGAATAAGACATGCTCATTGACATACCGTAAATCTATAACTGTTTACGCAATCAACGTAAATCAGCAGATTCTGACTTGGAGAAAATCGACATTACAAATGTATTGTGTTGCTTCATGACAATTTCTCTGCGTCAGACTTAGCTGATTTGCGTCGATTTCGTAACCCCTTTGCTTTGTTTTTGAATCCACTGATCATATTTAACTTTCAGGGCTTGATTGGGCAACCACCTCCTAGTGGTGATTAAGTTGATTGCATCTATTTCAACTTATTTTTGTTTTCAAAAATTCTTCAATATGGAAGCGCCACCCCATGTTTTATTACTAAGATAAATAATCATTCATTGAAATGATTGATTTCTGTTCTGTTTATTCAAGCTGTTTCCATTTTTCAGAAATGTAAATGTCTTTACGCTTCTCTCAGGAAGGCTGTTGAAGGTTTACTTCAAACCTGACCAGAGTCCAGTTTGGGACATGAAATGATGTTTTTCTGTCCGTCAGCTCTGGCCATGGCAAAGCCTGCTGCCACGCTCATCTTCTTTGTATGCAGGGGAGGATCCATGCAGAAAAAATCCACTTCATGTTCAAGACTTTCCTGCTTTGATCTGAAAAATTCATGAACTCAGAAGCCTGCTCCAGCCTAATCTGAACAAGTGTCTGTTAATCCCGCATGGACGAGGTAATTGCTCATTTTGTTGAGATGTACACAAACAAGGGCTTTTTCTGAATTATTAGTGCAGCGTGTATTATTTAAGATTTAGGGACAGAGCAAGTTTGCTGTCTGCAGCAAGGTCAGAACTAAAAATATTATTTTAATTTTTAAAAATGTTTCCATAGCTGCACAATGCTGAACAGATGCTCTTTAACCGTCACCCTACTTACAATCGACATCTAATAATATATTTTATTCATTTTGATGACAAATTTGACAAATATCAGCGAATCTCAAATGCACAATAACATGATCTAACTCGTTATTCTTCAAGGGAAAATTTAAACCAATAGAGAAGTCTGCATTAATTCATTAAAACTACCTGTTATTTTTGTGTGTTGTATTTGAAGTATCATGCTACAGTGTAAATATAAACAGTATGAAGGTTGTAATATGAGTTCTTTCTTTGATCAGGACTTTGTAAAGGCCCCTATCCCACTGAATCTGTTTGATTTTGTCTGTTAAAATAGAAGTTATGTTTGGATTTTAAAAGAGGCTGCAGTGGATGCAGTTTTTTATTATTATCCATAAAGAAAAATGCAACTTTAAACAATCAATTTCTTCATCCACACACGCACGAACAGTGTCAGCTAGCATGACAACAGCTGGTATGAAGACAGCTAGCATGAACATAGCTAATATAAGGACAACTAGCACGTAGACAGCCAACATGAAGACAGCAAGCATGAAAAGGACTGCCATGAAGATAGCTAGTATCTTTTGTGTCAGAGAGAACACCGTGTTTATTCTGTGTGACTGACAAACAGACACCCTGACTCAGCCACCGCGTCATCTTTGAGATTATTACCCAGCAATCTTTGAGCACACACACTTTCCAGAGAGTAATTCCCACATCATCCTGCTGTTCATCCATCACATCTCCCAGCTTTTCCCCATATGACTGTTTGCTTAGGGTTGCAAAGTAAATGAATCTCAAACTTCTCATACTGTTGACTTTGATGCTGACATCTGCCTTTGTGTAAACTATTGCTTAACAAGCAAAAATACTGGAACCATATGGTAGCTTAAGTCCTGTTTTTATTCTGAATGATAGATGTATTTTGATAGATTCTATACTTACCTTCAGTAAAATGTACCCTTTAGTCTTAGCTTTTTAACTGTACTACAAGTATAAAAACTCTGCCCGTGGGGCGCCATTGGCCATGGCCCTCAATAAATCATAGTTGATAGTGCAGCTGTACATTGCATGGAAAAAAAAAAGTTTCATGGTTTCTGGACACATCTGCAGGAAAGTAAGGTAATTATATCCAGGTGTCAACAGTACAGCGTATTAATTTCACCACTAGAGAGCTGACAACATTTTCTATGCCTCTGCAAAGAAAGGAAGCACTGTGACAACGGCAGTAGAAATGGAGTCACCATGTTACAAATCATAAAAAGTGTGAACCATTTACTGGAAAGGCGCGCAACAATAAGCTAGGCTATGCTGCACACCAGATAATGTTTACAAAAATGGCAAACTCCAAGGAAAGCTGTGACAGAAGATAGCTACGCTGTAACTTTGGAAATGACCCGGTGTACCAAGTCCTTCAGTGATGGGGACTTTGTAAAAGAGTGTATTCTGAAAATAGCTGACATTGTTTGCACAGAGAAGAAGAAAAAGTTTGAGGAAATAAGTCTGTCAAATGCTACAATTACTAGACGAGTTTAAGATCTGGCCAGCAACCTCCGACGGCAACAGGGAAAACATCTGGAGGGCCTGGGGAGGGGAGGTGGCACTGGACGAGAGCCATCTCAGCACAGCTCTTACTTTTTTTTTTAAATAGTCACAGAAAACTTTGAAATAAGCGAGGATCTGCTAAGTATGGAAAGTATGAAAGACTGAACAAGAGGAGCTGATACTTGTGATGCTGTGTGAAGCTGCAGTATATGGTTGGTGTTACAACAGATGGAGCTCCGGCAATGATTGGGAGAAAGACAGGAGCCGTGTCACTGCTCTCTGAGAAAGTGGTGGAGAAAGAGCAGTGGTGAGAAAGACATCACAGATCATTGTCGACTACACCAAGAAGCCCTCGCTGCTCAAACTCTTGAAATGAAACATGTAATGGACATTGTTGTGAAGGCAGTTAATTTCCTGAACTAAAAAGAAATAAAATAGTTCATGGAGTCAAAAGGCCAAGATGCTGACAGTTAAGTGACACACAATGGCAGTGTGACTTAGCGCTTTCTGTTCATCTGAATACTTTTCTCGTGATCTTAATGTGAAGCTGCAGGGCCAAGGGAAGCTCATTTCCGCACTGACAACGTGAAAGCTTTCCAGCAAAAACTTCAACTGCAGCAGGGACAGGTTAAAAAGGGAGATTTGACCCATTTTCTTGCCTGCAAGGTGCTGGTAGATTTACAGGTGTCAAACTCCAGGCCTCGAGGGCCGGCCTCCTACTGGTTTTCCAGAAACCTTGCTGTATCTGCAGCTTATTACCTGGATCAGGTGTGTTAAGCCAGCAAGGAACTTCAATGGCAGGTTGGTTGGAAAACATACATGTAGGACAGCGGCCCTCGAGGCCTGGAGTTTGACACCTGTGTGGTAGAAGACACTCACAGAGATATTTCATGTCTCCTGTGTTCACAAAAAAAAAAAAAAAAACATGACCTGATACAGAGTCTTAATGCATTTTATTTTATTATAAAACAGATCTTTGCTTCATCTTAAAAAAAAAATTCTAAAAAAATTATTTATTTGAAAATTTCTAATTTACAGTTTTGTTAAATTTAAAGTGGGAGAAATGGAACGAGTGACCATTTAAACTAAGGTATAGCTGACACACTTTTTTCATATTACTACTTCTGAAATGTTAGGTTTTTATTTTTACCTTTTAGACATTATTTCCTTTTTTCTGGTTTTATTTCATCAAGATTAAAAAGTGTTCACGTCTCATTTTGAAACAGGAAGGGAGACGATGGAATTGTTAAAAGACCCTCTCCGACAAATATCATGCTTTTAGTGTTTTTAACATCCCAGAAGTGTCTTATTTTTTTGTTGTTTTTTTTTTTTTTAGGAGTTTTTCCTCACGAGAAGGAGGGTCTAAGGGCAGGGATGCCAGCTTAGCTTAATCTGTTTAGTTTAGCAACCAGCTATTGTTTATATTTTATGATTTTATGTGTTTGTACAATTACCGGTGTGAAGACCATTGAAACCATTGTTGTAATATTGGGCTATAGAAATGAAATGGAATTAAAGTGAACATGTTATTGTGGTATTTTTCTGATGATGGAGAATATTTATTCAGAAATCTAAGCTTAAAATAGAATTTCATTGTGAATCAGGAGCAGATGAAAAAATGCCGTTGGAGAAGAAAAAAAAAAAAAAGTCACTCAAACCGGATCCACTTGCTGCTTTCTTCGGAATGAGGCCGGTCACTATGGAACTATCGGACAACCAACGTACTATAGTTTTGTGGCACTTTTGGCACAACAACTTATTCTGTTCAACTGAAGACATAAAAAGTGGCCCACCCACTCACTGTTAATACGAGACACAATAAGACATTTGAAACTGGAAAAAATTAACTTCCTACTAAGCCCACGGTCACATATCCCCAAATGCCGCCGCGCGGCAACCTAAATGCAAGCTGTCTAGTAAATTTGGCAGGTGGCAGCACTGCAGCATTTGTAATCTGGAGGCGGCGGTCGTATGTTTACATGCTGTGATGCCTCCCCATCACCTGGTAGCAGTTTGTGACCATAGCCAAAACGGAAGACTAGAAAAAATCTGTTTAACCTGGAAGCCTTTCATGGACTTTTTTGGCACAACAAAGATGGAACTACTGAGCTTTTTATGTAGTTTTAAATGTAATACCATCTGTTTGTCATATTTTGGTTTTGTTGTTAAAATGTATAAATACATATAAAAAACAGAATAAGTTCATCTTTGTGACAGAAAATACGACGGGCGGGTCACAAGCTCCCTGCTTTGCGTTGTTCCGATGCATCCACTTCTAGACGACTAGATCCATGTACGTCTTTATTTTCTGAGCTGGAATCTCGATCAAAACTGCACCGCTAATGTTGATTTGGAGGTGTGAGGACTGTAAGCTAATGAGAGAGCAGTTCAACAGGTGAATGGCAGGAACGGGGCGGGTTTACTCTGCACCAACGGTCCTGCCACATTCAGAGGCAAATTCTGATGAATTACTGCTGCTCTGTCTTAGAAAGAGAGATTTTTTTTTTTTTTTATTTTGGCTAAAAACGGCATAATCATAATTAGAAGACCGCTGGGAAGGCTTTTACAATAGATCAAAAGATGATCAGAGTGGGACTTTAAGGTAAAGAAGTTCTCATTGGAAATTCTGGCAGTAGGTTTGATGAAATAGTTACTCAGAAGTTGATGGTTTCACAAAAAGGTTTTAAGAAAGAACCTTCGCCAGAAGTTTGGATTTAACCAAGAATCCCCCCCCCACACACACAGGAAGTTCTCTGCTAAGTATTAAATATTCATGTCAATGTTGGCTTTTTTAGAACAACTGACACATTTTTGCAATCTGGAATAAAGTTTTTGGAAGCGAGCGCTTACTGCCCTCCTCACGCCGTGTTTCTCCCAGCTCCACAGTGAGATGAGCTGCCATTGTTAATTCTCAGACTGATCCCTCTCCTTCTGTCTCCACAGAGGAAGGAAACAAGAATGAGCGAGGATGAGAGGAGGAGGAGGAAGAGGAGGCAGAGTTAGCTGTGACAAAGAGCGATGCCCACTTCTCCTCCTTCAATCTCTGCCATCCATTTGGCTCCACGTCGCTCTTGATCCAAACGCGGCGTCACAGTGAGCATGCGCCCCCTCCCAGATGATGATTCATTTACCTCCTTATCCCGTCAAGACGACTTGATGGGCACAGTAAAAAGAAATTAAATCTTAATTACATTTCCATCTTTGACAAATTTGTCTGTGCAGCGATGCCATATGCTCACTTAGGGAAGTATACAGAGAGTTTTGAGGAGCGCAGCATCAGGACCGTTTTCTGCACAGGAACCTTACATCCCTATAGATTTTTTTTTCTGCGTTATTACGTTATAGATTTTTTTTCTCCTCCAAGACAAACTATAATAATGCATTTTAGAGTGGGACTGTTTTTCATCACTTGCAGGTCAGTAGGAGTGTGCGTCCTTGTCCATAGAAAAGATGTGTGTTCAGCAGCCAGGATGAGCACCTGTGTGTGTGTGTCACCTTTTTTAATAATGTGCTGTCAATCTGAGCTCTGAGAATGGCTATTTCACTAACCCTCCCCCAAGTCTCATAATGCACATCCTCAGGGAGGCAGAATAAGTCATCAGTGGCCGGCGGCCGAGAGTCCTCGAGCCACGCCAAGACCGCCAGAAATCACAGCAAACGCAATAAGATGGCAGGACGGGATAAAAGCCGAGGCTTTCTTTTGTTTTTTTTTTTGTAGAGTGCCTGCATTGTCAAACTTAAAGTCTCGCTGCTCACCCTGATGGAAAAGTAAAACAAAAAAAAGTGGCTGCTGGAATCAGGAGGATGAATACGATGAAACCCTTAGACCTTTTTTCCCGCAGGTCTTAGCAAACCCTTAGTCTACCCAGCCTTAACTAGAAGTGAGGCAGTTTACTCAAAGTTGACTTTTTATGTGCCATCTATGAATTTTAAACCCAAAAATGTTCCAGTTTAGTCTGAAACCAGCGGTTTGTTTGGGAAATCGTCTCTTTTCAGCTTTTTATTTTTCCTACAGGTTTCAGCTCCCTAAAATTCCTGAGTTTATGTCGGAAATACCTTACATTTTTTGGCCAGCTTCTCACCTAACCTATAAACTCCATAAAGAATCTACGAAGATGAGGAGCACCAGACCCCCAAAGCACAGAAATGCTGAAGCCCGCATCATAAACCGATCACCTCCATGCACAGAAAACCCAAGTTCACTTATGATCCAAACTCCAAAAACAAAAGTTTGGATGATATTCTATTGTTTCTGAGATGCACCTGTATATCATGGCGTGTGCATATAGGTGCTGCGTACTGTAAATAGCAGCTCTTTTACCACTCCTGTACTCCCAGCAGTTAAGCTGCTGCATGTGCTGAGCTCTGTCTGACACTGTGTCCTTGTTTAGTTTGCACCACAGGAAGAGCAGATGTTACTTTCCTCCTGGGAAACAAAAAAGAGAACAGACAGCGCAAGTTTCTGAGAAAAAAAAGGAAGAAGTTGAGATTATTATAGGCCATACTCCAATTTTTTTATGCCGTAAAAAAAAGGTCTTTGTTTCTCCTTCCTTTCTGTTCAACTTTAAAATGTCACACATCTACCTGAATTTTACAAAAGCAAGACTTTAAAGAAATTCTCAAAATTGTATATGACGGACACAAATTCAATAATAAAAAACAATGACAATGAACAGAAGATTTGTGCTACAGCTGCAGAAAGTCACACCCCAGCAAGACTTTCACACCTCCTGCATCTTAGCTTTGACTTTTAAAGACGCTTCTATATATACTGATGCAACATCATGCAGCCCAGATGCAAATTTTGTCGTAGGTGATGACAGCCGCTAACCGGTAAGCTAATTTATAACGTTCCCCACACATTTGACATTTCAACGAAAGGCTTTGCTTTTCTGAGCGGGAGGGGGGGAAAAAAACTACACAAAGTACACAAAATGCTAACTCTATGTATACACCCGGAATTTGGTGCACTTCTAAGAATGCGCTAAAGGTGATACTGTCAGCATAAACATGCGTTTTGCCAATAGTGTTCAAACTCAAATGTTTTTCTTTTTCTACTGTTTGTGGCGCAATTCCGCCACCTAGAGTTGGAAGAGGCTTGGTACGAAGTTTAAAAGGGGTGCGAATCTCGCAATTTGGGCACGAAGCGGAAATGGTTCGAGTGATTGCTGGCTAACTAGCTAGCTTTGTCTGGTAGGTGATGACAGCTGCTAAGTGGAAGCTAACTTATAAGGTTCTCTGCATGTACGACATTTTACTAAAAGATTTTGCTTTTCAGAGCAGAAGGAAAAAATGACACAAAGTGTTCCAACATCATGTTGTTAAGCTACGTAGACACCGGACATTTGACGCATATTCTTGAATGCATATAGCGTTCACACTGGACAAGTGTGCGTGTGTGTGTTCAGGAGTGAGCTTGTTGGAAGTCCACACCCCGACTACTTCAAAAGCCGGCTCGGGAGAATCTGTGAAAACATTTCAAACTTTGGATGTGGCGCCCAGAGGGAGGGGTCATGTCAGCCAATAATCTGCCCCCATCTAACACTTGCCCTTGCATCCTCAAATACACAAATGTTAGCTGTGCATTACAGAAAAAAAAGAAAAACATGTTAGAGGTTAAATGTAAAATATTGCACAGTTACTTTTTTTTTTAGCTTGAAAAACATCCAAAAATGCTTGTTTGTGCACTCAAAATGCTACTAAAATGCTAACTTATGGCCACAAAACACTAATTTATGCACAAAAAATACTAAATTGTAGCCAAAGAAATGCCAATTTGTGTGCAAAAAATAATTAATTGGCCACAAAATATGAATTTGAGGGAACACTTTAAATATTTTTTCATGTCTAGGGCTCCATACCTTCTTTCTACGTATGAGAAAATCCTTAAACTAGACTAGACTTTAAAATCAGCTTTTTATCATCTCTGATTTTTCTACAGTTTGTCAGCTTCCCAAATTATTGCAATCAGTTTGGTATGACTAGAATCAAAGATTAGATTTTTATTTTGAAATTCTCATGTCGTTTAAAGTAGTCTTTGAGTTTTAACTTGTCGTGCGGGTGTGCATGACTGTGTTTGCCCGCGTGCACTCACAGATATTAGCTGTGCCTTTGGGGATGGGTAGGTAGGAGCCAGCGCTCCATGCTCGCCCTTGGTAGTTTATCTTGCAGCGGCCGCAGTCGGGCCCGGTGGTGTTGTGCTCGCACTCGCAGCTCAGCTTCTCTTTGTCATACACACAGCTGTTGGCGTGGAGATTGCACTTGCACCTGTCGAGGAAACAGAAACTGAGATGAAAACTGAAAAACACATCAACACTGGTGATTCTTTTTCTTTTTTTTCCCACCGCGGGATGAAAAACAGACAAGTTATTCATTTGGTCGGACAAAAGCGTCTGAAAGACGGGCTGTCCTTGAGAGAATCTCCACTAGTTCAAAGGAGCCACTCGGTTGCACAAACAAATCTAAACATCTTTACTTCCTCCGTCCCATCCTTTCCTCTTCTCCTGCGAACATAGTTCAGATTTAATTGTCCCCCGGGTAAAAGCGTGATCGCGGTTTGGTCACAGTCAACCGACGAGGGACGGTGGGAAGAGAAAAAAGGGCCAAGTTGCGTGTGGCAAAAGCCGAAGAAAACAAGTTAAGCTAAATTGCGAACAAGTTCTCGAAGAATGAAGACTTCAAAAAGGCTTGTAGCTCTGTGAGACGATGAATAGCTCAGAGTTAGCCAGAGGTAGTGGTAGTGGAGGGGGGATGCAGCACCTTCTCCGTGACAAATTAAAATGAGATGAGATCTCTGAGGCACACATTCGCTTTGGAAAGGAGGGACTCCCTTAAGGTGCACTAAATCCTCATGGCAGAGCCACCATTTAACAATAAACTCAGCTAATTCATTTTCTGCCATGGCTTGACGAGTTTGAGAGGGTCTCGATCTGTTAAATTAATTTATGAGCCTCGCGCTGCAAGAACCGCTTCCAGAAATATAGAGAATTTCCAAACTGCAGCAGAAAATCAACAAGGGTGAGTGCTGGAAAAATCCTCCACACAAACATAAACAAGAAGGGTTGCCAAACACCTAAAATTAGCCCAACTGACTTTTGGAATTCAGAAAAAGACAACATTTTTTAAAGCTTTTATTTTGGTGGGATTTTTATTCCCGCAAATTGTTGAGTTACAGATTTGAGCTAACCCTATGTAATTAGCTGATGGGGTTCAGATCTCATTGAATGTAAATTGGTGAAAGCTGACCAACACAACCACAATAATGCAAATACAAATGCGGATTTAGGAACCTTTGGGAAAAGCCCTCAACCTTAGTCTTCCTAGTTTGTTGGAAATAAATGCGCAACAACATCAATTGACCTGACAAACTACAGTCACTCCAAAGGCAAACCTCTTTCATTTTCCTTCTTGATTTGGTTTCACTGTCGGCTAACCATGTTAGACTGCATTTTTTGCAATATCTGCTTGATTTCCTTCATTTTACATCATCTCTGGGCACTTGTTTCCAAATATTTTTGAACAGAGCCTTTAAATCTGCTCTATAAAGAAATACACACAAGTACAAAGAAATAAAGTTTAACCTCAAACACAGTGGAGGTTTATCTAAATATACTCCTCAAGCGTTCATATAAACCCCTTTTTGTAACAGTGGCTGGAATTAAGTCAGCCCGGTTTCTGATTGACTGATCCAGGTGACAAGTAATTACTGAAGCAGGGTTAGCTGCAAAATAAGCAGGGCGATAGCTCACGAGGAACAGGTTGGAGACCCCTGCTTTGAATTGTTAAACTGAAAACGCCAGAAGTCTTTTCTGGGCAAAACCAGCCTTTAGATAGATATGTTTGAATATTTAGTACAGTGGCCCTGAAGTGCAAATTACATCAGTAAATAATTCAACACAAAAACAGTTTAAGGATCATAACAACAATTAAAAAAGCACTTTTCGGAAAACAAAACGAAATGTTAGAACAACGTAAACAATGAAAAACCGCCAAAGGTAGGTACTATGGGATGTCGCTGATTAAATGATGAAGTTTGTCCATCATTTCAACCAAAAATTATTTGACATGAGGCAATATTGAAAGAGTAGCTGGGATAGGCTCCAGCAACAATGTGAACAAAAAATATACCAGGTGGTATCTGGGTACTCACAACATAATGGCAAAAAAAAAAAAATGCAAGTAATGCAAGTTTTAAACAAAATAGATGTAAAGTGATTGCTTGTTATGATATTTCAATCTTAGGGGTCTATTTCAATAAAAAGAAATTCTAAAAGCCTAAACAAAATGCCTGTTTTCTTCTCTTGTTGTCTAAATTTGATTCTTTTTCCACTCAGGCAGTAGTGAAGCTTAAACATTTTATTTATTTATTTTTGGGGGCGGGGGGGGGGGGCACACTTTATAAGGGAAGCAAAGGAGTATTTATTATTTAAATATAATGTTATTTGATATTTGTTGTCACTTTTGCAATGTTTAAACAAGCTTTTTTTTTTAAATTTTCTTTATCTTTGTCAATAATGACACTAATATTTGCTCAAAAGTTGGGAGCAAAGCTTTCATGCTGGGGGGGGTTGGGTTAGCTCCCTCCCCGCATTCAGGAGAAACAAGGAAAATGAAAATAGACAAAAAGCTTAGATAGAAAATAAGATTGAGGTTTAACCTGACTAAAGTACTTCATAACTGCCGAAAGTAATCCACTACTGTTATTCATGACAACAGTAAAAACACTTATTAGATCTGCTTGAGTGAAGGAACAGGAGTAATTGGGGGAAATGTTGCAAAGGTTTGTGCAGAGACAGTCGCTGCAGGATCAGACTCAGTTCCCACACGGCTTACTCAGCGAGCTTTCAATCTGCTTTGTTCTAGATGCCAGACTTGTAATGTGTTGCGCACGTGTTGTGTGTGTGTGTTGTGTGTGTGTGTGGCAGACTTCGCACGGACCCTTTGTGGTTTAACCTTCAGCTTCTTTCAACATCGGAAACATTTTAATCAGCATCCAGAAATGATAGCGCCGTCGGCATAATGATGGAGACCGCCAGCTATAGGCCCGCGGGGTCTTTCAGCCACCAGCCATGTTGTGCTTCCAATCAGTGTCAGCTGATGCCAGCCCCCCCTCCTGTTTTGAATGCAGCATCATCCAGGAAACGGCATTTAGCACCGTTTCAATGGCCAAATTTCCTCTTGGGCTTCCGGCACCGTCGTTCCTTTTCCCTCAGCGCCGTTTTTTTGCTTCAAAAGCTGTGTGGTTTGTTTCCCCTTGACTATCTGTGTTTGCATCTTGTTTCTCCTTTTCATCCACCTATTAGCCGTTTTATTTTTTCCTTGTTTTTAAACTCCGCTCCGGTGTCTCCAGCAAATTAATATTCATGGCGGCGAAGCCGCTTTGTGTTTGGGTGGTGTTCTCCAAGTGATATTGCTCAAGGCACTGCTGAGTGCGCCAGCCGCCAAGCTAAAGGTCCTGATATGCATTCACAACAACCCCCCCATCCAAAAAAAAAAAAAAAAAAAAAGAGCTTAAATTGCAAGACTGGCTGAAAGAGAATAGGAAAGTTTGGATTTATTTTGTGAGAGAAGCAAACAGCTTCTCATATCTGAGAGGATTTACATTTCTTCCTGAATTGTGTGTGGAGGGAGTGGTGGGTGTACGGATGATATTGTTGGGTGCAAATGTATTATTTGTTTGAGACTCCAACTTCCCTGCAGCAGTTTGTCTATGACCTCTCCAGTAATGGGATTCTGATTGACACCACAGGCGCACGCCAACGTTCTCGTTGCTGATTTGAGAGGCGGAGAAAACGCACACAAAGACAAACACACACTTCCTTTGTGCATCAGCCCCCACACCAACAGCGCAGACAGAAAACCTTCAAACGTATAGATTCTCAAAGTTTCCACAATTCTTCACCATGATTGAGCAAAAACCTAACCTCCAGAGGCTTCGAAGAAATGATTTCAATCAGAAATTGTCTTATTTAGAAAACCGTTTTCCTTCACTTCGTTAAAACAATGAAAAACGTAACATTCAATTGAAGCTGTAATCGTCAGAGTTTGCGGTAATCACCTTTTATGAAGTCAAGCTTTTTTAATCAACTTCTTTCCTGACTTTGCGATTACGTTTTTTTTTTTTGGTCCATTAAGTGAACATAATTTTACCAGGGTTAAAAAGTGACAAGTCACTCTGAGTCATGCTGCGTTTAACATCTTTGGTAACGATGACAACCTCATGGCTTTTTTTGGTGAAGCAATGTTCCTAAGAGAAATACTAAAGTTTGGGAGTCTCATGGAGTTTGCTCCATTCAGCTGTAATAAGAAGAAAATTGGTTCCAGACTTGTTTTGGAGTCAAAACCATCAAGCACTAATTAATAGAAATTATCCTCAATCTGAGACGGTTCTGATGTGGAAATGTGCTGATCCAAACAAACTCTGCAGGCTGAACTCAACATGCTCCTGAAGGGGGTTAACTAAGTGAAGCAATTAGATTTCAATAAAACAACCTGCTGTTTTTATATACAAGGCAGCTGGGTCAAACATCCAGCTCATGTGCACTTTTTTGGGTAAAAAAAAACAAGTACACACAAGGCTGAGAAAAACAAATGGAGGCTTTTGAAGCAGAAATAGGCCTCAACGTGACGAAAAACATTGAACTGGACGGATTAAGTGTGACGTCACTCATAGAAAATGGCTTACTTCCAATCCAAAGAATTAAAGTCAATTCAGTCGCCCTTTTTGGCGATATGGACACCATTGTGTTGGAGTTAGACATCGTCAGTAAAGTCTTAGTGCGAGAGAGGAGCGTTTGGATCCCTTTTGGCTGAAAATGCAACTTACAATTGTTGTGTGTGTGGTAAGTGTATGGATAAGTGTCTGTAAAGCCAATGTAAGTTGCACGATCTTCTGATGAACGGATGATGCCGTCGTACGGTGTCTTAACACCAAAATCTGGATGTTAGTAAGATGCAAGTACTAGATCTTTACTGACCACTCGTAAATGCTGCACACACTGTGATGCACAAGTTCCTGTTCTCATAAACTATGCTTTAATTGTCTATTTTCCCTTTTTCTAACAGTCAGATAGTAAGTAGCGTGCAAGAAGCACACAAGTAGCCCGCACTTCTAACTTGAACAGCACTAACAGGCTCCTTGTGAAGTGGGAAGGATTTGATATGGGCTGAAAAAAGGAAAAATCCACAACATGCCTTTGTCTCACCTGCTTCCCCCTTACATGATATTTGTAAGTGTTCACATGCCTGTAGAGAAAAACACTTTCATGAACAGTTTTACTCAACCGGCTCACCGAGTGGTCTACGATCCTACCATTTTGTGTGCGCTACCTGTGTGCCCCGTATAGGTTTGCCCATTTATATCTCTCAGCCTTCCATCCAGACTGTATAAGGTCAGTTATAACAAAGGCTCTTGCAGTGATTGATCCGAGTCGGTTTGAGTCAACATTGCTTTGGCAACTACTCTCGGGGTGAGCTTGTTGGAAGTCCACATCCCCTCCATTTGAAAGTGAGATAAACAATCTATCAAACATTTCGAAAGTCCGACTAGAGACACAAACATTTATTGAGGTATCTGACGGGTCAGTTTATTACTTGAATACATTTTACTGCAAAAAAAAAAAAAAATAAATTGAATGAAAACAATTCGAATTATCAAGAACATGTTAGGCTCCGGCAGCCCCGTGACCCCGAAAGGGATAAAGCGGATTGGAAAATGACTGAATGAATGAATGAATGTTTAAAAAAACATAGCAGAGCAAGAATAGTGATACTGAAAAATAGCCATTTATTTCTTAATAGAAGTCTATGGGATTTCGGCTTCTTAGAACCAGTGGGGGAGGGGTCACTCAGTCCAGTTCTTAAATACAGTAGTCAGTGGATAAATGTAAAATAAATAATCAAATGAAAACAGTTTTAACCTCTTGATTCTGTCAAACATTTACATTCGTCTGTAGGAGTACACCCGTCTTCTGCGGAGCTCGCCGCTGCCGTCTGCAGTGGCTTATAATGCGTCATCCAGGCCCCGCTACATGTTACCTGCTAATTGCCTCCTCCACTTTCCTTTCACCTGCCCTGGGAAGAGGAAGAAGCGAGATTTCAGAACCAGCCCTCCAGGGATGAACCTCAGCCCCAACCTTCTCCTAATTAAATCCAGCCGCCCCATCCCCTCGCTCTCGTCTGACTTGGAAGTCAGCAGGTGGAGAACAGCAGAGGGTGTGAGAAAATATCATGGCAAGCTTCCTCTATTACTCCTCCCTCAAGGTTCGCTTTTTGGTCCAATTAGTTAGCATGAGAATGGGACCCAAACTACAGACCTGTTCAGAAAATACAATGAGCGTCAGGAATCCTTGAATAGCATAAAGGTTTTGCTGCTTTTAGATTTGGTTGTGTGATCAACTGTAAATATTTATCAACATCACCTCCAGGTTTGGTGTATTACTCTGCTCAGTTGGACTCTTGGGATGAATTAATGCGGGATAACTCTTGAACAATGGTGCTTTAGCTCCAGTGTTGACAATCTTTGACCTAGCGTAACTCTTTAGCCACTTAAGCAATTAACGTCAGTCCAATGGATTCTAACGCAGAGAAAAGCGGCTTTGCACCAATGTACAGAACCACTTTTCTCTGCATCAGAATCTGTCTGGTTTGCATTAATTGCGTAAAGTGTCAAAGAGTTAAGGTAGTTGGAAGAGTGTGTGGAGAGCTGTCACTGGCTACAACTCCGGTGTTACAGGGCTAAAAGAAGGGCTTTAAGGCTAAAATAGATGGCAAACAGCAGTTTAGTTAGACTTCTCAAACTTTCACGTGTTGGACAAAAAAACAGCCTTACGGGAAGGAGGCCTTACAGAGTCTGCAGTTCTAGCTGCCACCTCATTAATCCAGAAAAAAAGAAGGAAACATGCCAGTAGATTTTGTAATCCTCATCATCCCCAACTTGAGTTGAGTTCTCCAGTTCCAAGCAGAGAGGTAAATGTGCTGCCTGCCTCCATCAATCAGCCCCAGCCATCTGTCTATTGAACCCCTCAGCATTACTAATGTATGCAGTTGGACATGCTATCCAAGCAGGAGTCAATCAAGAGCTCTTTACTGCCTGTGACATGCCAAGGCAGTTCAATAGAATTGACAGGCTGGGATTCACTGATACTGCCCTCAGCGAAAGAATGCTGGCTGCTGACTCTGTGACAGGAGGCAGTGCAGAGGTGGAAAGCAGTCCTCGTCTTTGGGGCGAGTGTCACGCAGACTTAAGGCGGATATCAGCAGCAGAACTCTATTTGAAGGCATGAAAAACTGGATTTGACTTCTGAAAACATCATTCTTGTTTGACTTCAAAAAGGAACCAAACAAATTAATTACCTGAAACACAATGGAGGTCACCAATATCCTAATGGTAGTGATTTCAGAGGACACCAAAACTTCGAAATTCCTCTGCTCGTCAGGAAGAAGTCTGGGAAGTTGTTTAGATGAAGCAGAAAATCTACAAAATTCCTGAAACTAATTAGAGACAGTTCTTTGCTAGCCAATATTTTCTTTCCTCAAGCAAGTTAATATATATTTTTTGCACCGGATTATGAAGCGCATCATCAATGAACGGTTTTGAATTTATGTCAAATTTAAGGCGAACTGACCCATAAGAAGCATTACGTGAATCAAGAGTCACTCTAGAGTAACTCTAAAACTTGTTTGTAACCTGCTACACACTAGTCGCATAAAAAAAAGTTAGTCACGGTAGAGTATTCCCAATACCTGTAACTCACAGCTTACTACACATAAAAAACAGACTGATGTTACTAAACCAACAATACTGTGACAACTCCCAACCTCATTAGTAACATACAGTATATTGTATGATTTAAATGTAAGTAATGACTTGCTTTAGCATGACTTTTTAAAGTTATAAAACTGATGTTGCTATGTATTTTCCGGGCACTGGCAGCACGCGCTAATGTAGCTGACCAGCGAATATTGATGGCGTCATCAAGGGGTAATGCCTGTTTGGGCCATCCGAATTCAAAGACACTATTTTTCCAAATCTTTCCGTTTGGAGGGCTAAATGTAAGTATGGAGAAGCCGTAGGGGTAGGGTAAAAATTCTGATACGGCCAAAGAATTTGAGAACATTTTTTTGTGAATTTGGCCTGGTGACTTTTACAAAGTATATAACAAAATATTTATAAGATAAAAATGCTAATTGAATGATTCACACTTGACTTCCTACCCAAATTGTGAAGATACTATATTCTTATTTTATGATAAGCAACATAGGTCTATTTTATATTTATTTACATATTCAAAGGAAAGTTTATTATACTCCACTTATTCAGTTGATTTCAGCTCATTATTTCTGGCTAGGAACAAAAGTGTAGGGATGGCAGAGCGGATTTATAGATGGTGTTACCGGATTGATGCAATCACACCATGTCAAATGAAAAGTTGACACATAAAAAAATTACACTTGAATCCAGTGTTGATTTAAACTAGGCTTTAGACATTGATAGCAGTCATGAAAGGTGTTTTTACCAAAGAGCGGATGTATTTCTCTCTTCTTCGTGTTCTTTCTGAATGTGGCAGGGGAAAAAAAGTCGTTTTAGGTGTAATTGTGTATTATTCATTGAAAATGATAAATGCTGCAGGGATTTTAGTTTGAGTTGGAGTGAAAAAAAAAAAAAAACAGAATGCATTGTACACACTGCATATTTTAGATATTTTTGCCACAGTCAAACAAGTGTATTTGTTGCATCATTAATGCTGCACAGCCTGCTAGAGTGACTGAGATGCTTAAAACAAAACATGGTATAACACCAAATATTTGTTTTTGTTTATATATACATCCGAAAATGTTTGGAAATCATTTACCTTCTTTTTTATTTTGGAAATTAAAAACATAAAAAACAAACAAAAGTACATTTTTTCTTGTAGTTAAGAAAGTTTTGACCAGAACTTTGCTCAGTTCACATTTATCACCGTTGTTGTCACCCCAATCCCATCATAACAAAACAAGTAATAGTGCTCGAGTTGGTAAACCTTTAAAAAACAAGAGGTTGTAAAAATCGACTAAATTTAATTACTTTTTATTTGTTTAATTTTGTTTTTTCTTTCTACCTCAAGTGTTTTGTGACATTACAGCTTAAACCCCTCAGATGGTAATATCTCATTAGTTCCATGTTCTGGAGCTTCAGAATCATTGTCTGTGAATATCTTCAAAGGTTATTTTCAAACCAACGCTGTCAATGTGCGCGTTACAATGTGAATGGGACAAAAAGACGCCGTGATGACACTGTCAGCACACTGCTGCCTGTTTGAAAATGTTCGATCTGCTTTGGCTTGTTAAAGGGGAAAAACAGCCATATGGTGTTTTCTTCGCCGATGAAGCTCTTTTCACACGTCATCCATGCAGATACGACTGGCGCAGTTGGAAGCCTGACTGATGACTGGATGGTCGGCTCTTTTTAGCATTTCAGATTACATGCCAATTGACTGAAAATTGACTGTCATTATTGCAGTTTTATCTGTTGAGTCGTAGAATCGTAGGCTTCTCATATGGTAGCAATGTTATTTGTTCAATGTGTTGCTAAATATCACAACAAAAAACACTTTATGTAATTTTTTGAAGGCTCTGGATTTTTTGTGGGCATGAATTATGTAATGAAAGGAACAGTTAAAGGATACAAATACAGGCAAATGTGGACAAAAAGGATACAATTAATGGAAAATATGCAAAGAACTTGTGTATGTTGCATGCAAACACACAAACTCGGACATATTGGAGAAAAGGTGTAAAATGACAAACAGAGGGAAGGAAAAAAAGGTCTAATCTGAAGCAATTGAAACCATTGACTTAAATATTGTGAGGGAGTAATTACCTGAAACAGAACCAGCTGTGGTGATTAGCAACCAAAAGCAGGTGTGATGGTGATGAATTAGCAGAAAGGCAACAGAGACTGAAAAACTGAACAAGATAACCAAGACAAAAAAAAACTAACATGTTCACATGACAAATACACTCTCACACACACACACACATATATGTATATAAATAAAACGCCCCTCTCACCCTACACGAGTGATAATTCACCCCAAGCTCTGGTCCTCTACCAGAGGCCTGGGAGCTTGAGGGTCTTGCAGTATCTTAACTGTTCCTAGCACTGCGCTTTTCTGGACTCAGATGTCTGAGGTCTTTCCAGGGATCTGCTGTAGCCACTCCTCCAGTTTTGGGGTTACAGCCCTGAGTGCTTCAATTACCACGGACACCACTGTCACCTTCTCCTTCCAAGCTTTCCCCAGTTCCTTTCTGAGTCCCCGTGTATTTCTCCAGTTTCTCATGTTCCTTCTTCTTGATGTTACCATCGCTTGGTACTGCCACATCCACCACAGCAGCTGTCCTCTGTTCTTTATCCAACACTAAAGTGTCTGGTTGGTTCGCCATTACCATCCTGTCCGTCTGTATCTGCAAGTCCCACAGGATCTTCACTCTCTCATTCTCTACCACTTCGGAGATGTTTCCCATTTTGACTTTGGGGTTTCCAGTCCATATTCTGCACACATGTTCCTGTATACCATTCCAAACACTTGGTTGTGGCACTCCATGTATTCTTTTCCTGCCAGCATCTTACACCCTGTCATTACGTGCTGGATTGTTTCAGGCACCTCTTTGCACAGCCTACACCTTGGGTCTTGTCTGGTGCTCGGGGTTTGTTCCTGAGCTGCCAGGATGAGCGCTTCTGTGCTGTCCTGTAGGCCAGCCCTCTCTAGCCATTGGTAGGGCTTCTGATATCAGCCACTTCAGTTATGGTTCGGTGGTACATCCCATGAAAGAGGTTGTCCTCCCATGAAGATCTGTCCTCCAGAACCACATCTTCTGCTGTCCATTGCCTGAGACATTCACTGAGCACACTGTCAATTGATCTTGTATTCATGCATCTTGGATCTTTCATTCTGGATAGTGACCTCCATGCTCACTAGTCCTCGGCCTCTTTCCTTGCTGCTAGCATACAGTCTCAGGGTGCTGGATTTGGGATGGAACCCACCTTGTATGTTGAGGAGCTTTCATGTCTTAACATATGTGGTCTGTATCTCTTCTTTTGGTCATCAGATTATTCCTGCAGGATATTTGATGACTGGCAGTGCGTGACTGTGTATTGCCCGGGTCACGTTCTTGCCATTGAGCTGGCTTTTCAGGACTAGCCTTACTCGTTGGAGGTATGTGGCTGTTGGGGTTTTCCTTGTTGCCTGCTCCAGGTTGCCAATTGCCTGTGGAATTCTAAGGTTCTTGTAAATGTCCTTCATGTCTGCTTTTGTTTCTTCTGGGAGTGAGACCCCTTCAGTGTGGACTACCTTGCCTCTCTTTGTCAGCATTCGACTCCATTTCTCAGGCCCGAATGACATCCCAATGTCAGTACTGTAGATGCTTGTGGTGTGGATCAGAGAGTCAATGTCGCGCTCGCTCTTAGCATATAGCTTGACGTCATCCATATAGAGGAGACGACTGATGGTTGCCCAATTCCTGTGTCCTTCACACACACACACACATATATAAATATATGTGTGTGTGTGTGTCTGTGTGTGTATAGAAGGAGATTAAACCAAATTAAATTAAACCAAATTAAACCATTAAAATTTGAAGAGTGCAAAACAATTTTTTAGCGAATGTCTGTGGCAGAGCAACAACTACCATTTTATATTTTATAATGGTTTTAAATATCATCAAGGGAATACATTTCTTGAATATAACAATGAACCAGTTAGAATTTTGTTTTTTATTGCCGCTCGCGTGCCTGCACGGTGGAACAGTGGTTAGCGCTCCTGCCTCACAGCAAGAAGGTTCCCGGTTCAAGTCCTGGCTGGGGGACCTTTCTGTGTGGAGTTTGCATGTTCTCCCCGTGCATGCGTGGGTTTTCTCCGGGTACTCCGGCTTCTTCCCACCGTCCAAAAACATGCTTCACAGGTTAATTGGTTACTGTAAATTGTCCCTAGGGTGTGAATGTGAATGTGAGTGTGCATGGGTGTGTGATTGTGGCCCCTGCGACAGACTGGCGACCAGTCCAGGGGTGTACCCTGCCTTCGCCCATGAGTAGCCGGGTTAGGCTCCGGCAACCCCGTGACCCCGAAAGGGATAAAGCGGATTGGAAAATGAATGAATATTGCCGCTCGCCAAGTCTAGCGAGCTTGTCCTTCCCTTAGCGAAAAGTAATCAGAGTACTACAATTATACTCTGTCTACACTAAAAGCAAAACATTATACTTGAAATTTACTTTTTAGGTTATTATCTATATGCTGTAAACCATATATATTCCAATCTAGTCTGAAGAATGATTCAGTTAGTATTTAGTCAGTTAGTTTAAACTTACTACACTATATGTACTTGGTACATAATATACTTTACCCAAGTCTACTTAAAATAAAATCAAGTCTACTACTTTTTGCTAAGAGTTACCTCGAGTCAGACTGGTATTTTTTCAGGAAGTAAACAACATTGATTGTAGGTTAGAACCTGCTAGCTCCCAGTTTCTCTGAGCTTAGGACTTCAAATCCATGGTTGACACTTAGCTAGGTTCTTTAATTTAATGGTTAGATTTGTGGGTGAAGCCACTAAATGGATCACTGCACTTCTGCAGCTCACTGCCTTCTCAGCCATAGATATCTAATCACTAAATCAATAATTTAGGTTCTACAGAGATGAAGCCTGAAGTCACGCAGCCATATTGGCAGGACTTTACTCCGTCCAACTTGACAACATGGCAAAAAGGGCAACTGGTGGAGATAAAGTTAACTGAGAGTTTTGCCAATGTTACCGAGGGGTACGTACCCCACTATCACCTCAAAAACAGCACATTTGATGCTGCATTTCAAGCGTTTCTCAACATTTATTTTACTTTTTTTCCCACCACCAACCTATTGACTCATGTTTAGGTCAATATGAAAAATTAGATGAGTTTCATAACTTTGATGGGTTTGGAATGTGAGCCTGTGTGAGAACCATCTTCTGGATAAATCAACAGAAAATCTCCAAATATCATTCAATCCTGTTTGGGGTTTCAATACATAAACTTTAAGGATTTGTTGTCTGTGTCAATCAACCTCGTTGCTGCTGCTGGTATGTTTGTAGTATATATTAGTGTTGGACACTCGTTTTGCTGAGACTGATAAAAAGTCATCAGATGTGGATGTGCTTTTCTAAAGATAGAGGTGTAAAAAAGAAGAAGAGATAATTAAATTCAGTGCAAATAAACAAAAATTTTTGCAGAGTTGCTGGCAGACAGCAAAAGGATAAGAAAAAACTTGAGCAATTTAATGAGCATCAGCCATCACAAGGTAAAAAATACAAAGAAAAGAGAAACGCCCAGCCTCAACATACCTCAAATTAGATAAATGTCCATTAAAAACAGCCAAAAATCCCATTCTAACACATCAAAATGTAGAACATGGCATAAAAGCCTTTTGAAGCGTGTTCAGAAAGGGGAGCTCAATGTTTCTTTGGGTGTTATTCCCCCTCTACCTTCGAGCCTTGACTGAAACATCAATGCAGTTGGAGCTGCAAGTGAATGAGAGGTCAATGAGGGGATAAGTCATGAAACCCTGACAGCAGGGCCCATTACGGAGGTGGCGGCAGCCGTGGAAGACGGCAAGGAGGCACCTCGAGAAAAGGCCTCTCCATTAATGAAATGGGTCACCGCATGAATGTTGAATGTTCTACGTTGACAGCGAGTAGGAGAAAAATGTCTCCTCTATAGCAGACTTTCTGTGCCTGGAACCAGCGTTAGAGAAAATTTGTAACTCGAGCTGAAAGATAAAAATAAAAGAGGCTTCACGGAAAAACACGTAGAAACAGCCTTGACAATCCAACCCCCACTGTGGCGAGTATATAAGAAAGTTGATCAGATCAAAATATGACTATCAAAGGTTTTAGAAGTTTTTGAGTACGCAAGTCCTAGTTTTAGATGCAATGTTTCATCGTTTATCGTCTGAGTCACGTTGTAAAAATGACACATTATAGGTGAAATCCGTAAAGTAGACATCTTTCATTTTTTACAATAATCATACTGTATACCCTCACTACACACTTAATACATTTTTTTAGACATGAATTAACAATTTGATTTTTATAAACATTTCATACTTTTATGGTCTACAGCAAATCAGGATGTAAAACAATGCGTTATCATTTTTTTTTTAAAGTAAAAATGCCTTAAAAGCAATTCTGTAAAGCAGCAATACCACAAAAAGTGAACCGTGATGTAGCAAGGGATCACTGCATAGTACAGGTGTAAGAAAATAATCAAAGCAATGAAGCATTGCAATTTCATTTGGCGACACCTGTTTCAATACAAAATGCTGCCAAGATTAAATTTAATTAATTACTTATAAGCAAACGTAGTTCAGCATCTTACATTAGTTTTTTTACACTTGAACCCTCGATCGCTGGTTGGCAGCACAGCACACAGACCTTTTAGCAGCTCTTTACAGCACCAAAACAACAACAAGCTTATGACATGTTTATTCAGCCTCACGTTTTTTGCTAAGCGTAATGACACATGTACAGTGTAGTTTTACCTGGGGATGAGCACCGAAACTGTGCCAAGTTGGTCCTGGTACCATATGAAAATGCAGATTTTGGTGCTATGTGGCGGGACAATATAAGAACGAGTGAAGCTTTGTAGATGCGCAGCGCACACTACACGTAGCCTCAGTCAGAATGCTGGAAGCAAAACGAATAAAAGTACAGCTGTACTTCTCAGCGAAAGATTTTGATAAGTGTTGTCAGTCAATAAAAAAAAAAATCATTTCTTTCATTTTAAAGAGTTAACTCAGACATCCCAGAAATGTAGTTTGTGTGCAGAAAACACATTAACAGTTAGATAGGCAGAACTCTAAAGAATTTTATGTCTGTAGTATTATTCCAAGAAAACAAAATGCTAACATACACCCATAAACAAACATTGTGATTCCGCACTTTAAATGGTCTGGGTGAATACTCTAATCTCACTGGATGGTGGGTGTTCTCTATCACTGCGCAGGCTTCTTTAAAACAAACTTTTTGTTTCATCTTCTGGACAAAAACAAGAAGAAAGAGGTGAACTGATGCTTAACTGCATGTGTCACCATGACAACGTACCGCACCACCAAACAAGCAGTCCGCTTTTTGTGAAAAGCGAACTAAACCACAAAAATAACAAAAATAAAGTACTAAGAGTCTATTGAATATCTATTTATTTTGTATGTGACCATTTTATAAATGGGATAATCCCCTCGAAGTGTGCATTTTCAGAAATGAATGCACACAACCTTACCCATCCAATGCAAAAAGGAAGACGGTCGCTTCTGACGTGTAATTTATCTGCGTTAATAAATAATAATGCATTTGTTTTTTAAATTAATCATGTGCGTTAACGCATTAATGTTGACAACCCTAATTTTGATTAAAAATAAAAAGGCCAACATTGAAGCAATTAGCGGTGAAATTCCTGTCTACTTCCGCCTTTGTGGAAACAGCTGCAGTGCAGACTGTCATGAAAATAAAGCATCTTAGCCACATTCAAGCGCTCTCCTTCACCCTGTCAAGCTGCTTCATCACACTGAAATGTTTATAGAAAGAATTGGCGAGTTTTTAAAAATTCTGGCTCCTGAACCGTTTCAAAAGGACAGGTTCAGCTACATTTAGCAATGTTGAAAATAAAAAGTACTTCATTTTCTTAACCATTCTTATAGAACCCTATCAGTTAAGGCACAATTGTTCTACTTTTAGTAGACTGTTTAGACTGAAAAATATTTTGTGAAAATCAAACAACATTGACTGTGAAAAATATTTTTTTTAAATTCACCACAAGAAAAGCATCATGAATTTTCTTGGTCAAAAGCAACTACCAGTTTATGAGGTACAGTTGCAGTGCTTAGTGCTCTGATCAATAAATCAAATGTACTTTACCATTTTATCCATGTAAAAGATGTATTCATTGATTAACTTGATTGATTTTGCCACCATGCCAATAAAAAATCAACAAGGAAACACAATAAAGAAAACATCTTGACAACATAATAAAAAGAAAATTACAAATTGAGAATATTTCTAACATAATTTGGGCATGTTGGTCATAGAGCAGGCAGAAGCAGCGATTATTAAAGACCACCCTTTTACTTTTCCTGCTGGTTTAACAACACAGTCTCATAAGTCAGCATATCAAAGATAATAATAATAATGATAAATCAAATAATATTGTCGTCGTCACCATCATTCCTAACATTGTTACAAACTTCACACATTTATCATGTACATTGTCCTTACATTTCATTTCCACTATACTGTGACCAAACCATTTTTTGTAAAGTGTTTTGAAGATATAAATGTTTTGACATTGCTTGTGTTCATTATCCAGACTGTTCCAGAATTTTACCCCAGACACACAAAAACTTTTTTAGGTAGTTTGTATTCATTAATAAAGTGAAATTAATAATCAGAGAAAGATTTTTCTAAATTATACTCTTTAAAAAATGTCTGAAGTTTTGTCTCTGGTAAAGTGTTGGGATATATCACGATTTGTAGTGTGTCGTGACGCCTGTATCTGCAAACTTTTGCCAATACACACCCCTACTGTATAGTATCTCCTTTTGAGCCTTGTTTTATATGTATCATCTAGAGAAAGCTAGAAACCAAGTTCCCCAAACAATTAACTGCTACTTCAACAGCACAGTATTGGATAGAAGAGACTCAAATACCAGAATAGTCAACATAAATTGTGTTTTATTTTCTCCCCATATTCCTCCAAACACATATTTCGACCATGCTTTAAGTCAAACGTGTTAACTAAGAAGCTAAAGCTTTAGTCACACCTGTTTGGGGGTTGACCTGTTCGGGAGAGCTGCAGGTTTTGGGGTTTGAAAGTTGCGGAGAAGAGTGGCTGCATCATAAGGTGTGTCTTGTTCTTTTGATGCTTGTACAGCCACATCAATAGACGTCATGAAAATGCAACATACGATTGTCATGCGTGTGGCAAGTGTATCGTGAAGTATTTGCAAAGATTTTTCAGGTGCATGTGCTTATGACATACAGGTGACACTGTTGTATGGTGTCCTTTCGACACACTACTTGTTAATTAGGTGCACGTAATGGTTCCTTATCAACACAATGCTACACTAACTCTGATTTTCTCAATTCTAACAGTTAGTCTATGCGCAAGGAGTGAGGAGCACATAAGGAGTGTCATGGAGCCACATCCCGTTGCCATGACAAGAAGTGCACACCTATCACTTGAGCAGCACTATCGAGGCCCATGCGCAGGGTTTATAGGGGGTTTAAACATCTGTTTGACGTGCCTGTGTCTCACCTACTTCACCCGTACTTGTCCTCAAGTGTTAGGTGTTTGCTATAACAGGTTACCTGCAACATACCTGTAGAAAAATGTGCATGGCTGTTCTCGCCCTACGGACTCACCGAGCAATCTATGTCTTTGACATGAAGTGTGGGCCACCTGCATGCCCTGTACAAGTATGGCCATTTTTTGCAGCCCATATCTATCCATAAAGGCAGTTGTGACTCAGACCTAACAGTGGAGAGAGGCACCTAAGCAGTAATCTATCCATCTAGTACAACTAATTAATCTGTCCTTTATTACCTTGGTTGGACATTAGCACAAAAAGACTCTGAACTGCCACACCACTAAAGCTGAGTGTTAATTCAAGAGCTGAACCCTAAAACTTTAGGATCTGGGGCTACTAAACCAAAGCTGTCAAAACTTGAGAGGCACTCCACCTCTCAACAAGCGTGCTCCTTTTGTGGCTTTAGTTGACTTTAATCATATTTAACAACACATTTTTCTCAACACAGGAAATGTTTGGCTGCAGTTGGTGGCTGCCATCATGAGCTTTGAATTTAGCTAAAATGTTATTGCGAAAAATACACCTTGACTACTCTTTTTATTCATTTATTTCTTATGTTGAGGGGGTTGTAAGTGTTCGTTGTAACTGATTATGGCTGTGAAAATACTGGTTTGCTGCAGGGTTCATCTACCCAAGTCATTAATATTGCATTGGCATTTACAATGAAGCTTTGTTTAACCTTAAACAATAATATATTTCTCTTTCCAGTGAATTTTAGAAGCCATTACTATATGCCCGTTTTTTTCTGAACTTTTTTACCACCAACTGTGGAGTTGACTGATTCTGCATTCTGTCACCGCTACTTTCAAGTACGCAGTTTGGGGTGGCAAGAAGTTGACAAGTTGTTCTCACTGGATATTTTTTCATTTTCAGGGTAGAGCCTGCAGATACAGCCAATTAGAAAACTCTCTATCAACCAGCTTGCAGTATTTGTTTGTTCTGGCGTGCCTGTTGGTGGCTTTGTAATCACATCCAACAGTGCACCGAACTATAAGGTGCATTAGGTGAAACAAAAGAATCAGAGATAAGTCTGTCAGTCAGTCAAACTTTATAAACTGTGTTAACAATAACTCTAGAACTTGTTTGCAACATGCTACATGTTAGCCACGTTTGAAAAATCAGCTGTGTTAGCATTTTCATAATACCTGTTACCCCTAATCTGGTTTGCAACACATAAAAAAATGGACGATACCGCTATAACAAACGTTACTTTTACTACGCTAGCTCATGCTAGTAACATGCTACATGTCAGCCATGTTTGAAGCACTAACCATGTTAGTGAATTCACAATAGTCTGCCAGCCTAACAGTCTGATACTTCTAAAAATACATCACTGTGAACACACTAACTTTCAACCTTGTTACTAACATGTAAAAACACACAGTCCTATACCGCTTCGTATTGGCTAAGAGGTGAGCTGGTACATTTGGTATGAAACATGCTTTACAGTACAAGAGCAAAATGGTAAGCTTTAAAAAAAAAACAAAGTTATGACTCAAAGTAAAACAAGCTCTAATGACAGTAAATGGGACTTTTGTTATAGGCCAAATGATTAAAGCTCAGTCTTTTGAAGTTGTTCCTTTTTTCTGCTCCATAAGAGAAAGCCATACCGCTCCGTGGAAACAAGGCTTTATTCTCTAACCAGGGTCAAATGGAGATTTTTTTAAATATACAAGTATTTTATTCTTTTGTGCAGTGTCAAAAGCAGAAAATAATTTTTGTCACTTTGAAAAATTAAACTAGCAAAAGTGAGAGCTGCTGCTTTCACTTGGCTGTGTGTCCCTGGACGATAAACACCTTCTTAAGGTTTGTGCTGCACCTGCAACAGCCTTTCAGGAAACAAAGGAAAAAGCAAACTTTGTGCCAATGCTGTGAATATTTGGGTTAAAGAATAAATAGCTGTGGATTTATGAAAGTAAAGCCAAATACATATAAGCCGGATTGTTCTGAGAAAAAAGCAATTCAGCATGTTGGGACTAAGCAGCCAAAATCCAGCCTTCTTTCATCGTGTCATTTGTATGTGAGAGTGGTGGTCAAAGTGGGAAAACAAGGAGGAGGTTTTCAAAAGACAGTGGGGAGAACTCACAGAGCTGTTTTGTATAAAAATGGAAGGAAACTCAGCACAGTTACCAACCCCGCTCACATATTAGGATAAGTAAATGTGCCATCCATTCAAATGCCTTCGGTAGTGGGAATTTAAAACAAGGTTGAGCAAACTTTTTGACCTGTGTCCCATCAAGGGTTCTAAATTTGACAGAAGGGCTAGATTAGGTGCTGATGTATGGAGCGTTTTGGTAATCCACCTAATAAGAGAAAGAAGCACACTGATATCTGGACAAAAACATCCATCTATCCATTTGTTAGAGTGATAAAACCAACAGAAGAGCCGTCATTTTGGGAAAGGGCTTTTTACATCAAGTTCTCACGAACACCTCAGACCAGCCTTAAAAAAGGCTGAGGGCGTGGGGTGCCTGTGGGCCATCCAACGCCAACGCCACTTTATTAGATTTTTTTTCTCTTTGTCAGAGCCATTTAGAGGTGGGATTGGACGATAGGCATCCTTCTACACCTAAGTGCTATGGAGCCTTTTGTATGACAGGGTATATTTGACAATGATCCACAAGCAAATAACACCATTTCACTGCTGCAACTAAGTTTAACTGTTCCCTTCATACTTTTTCTTAGAAATGCTGTTTTGTTTTTTATGTTCTCTGATCGTATCACAACACGCAGTTTTAAATTATTTTGCCTTAACTTTGCTTATTCCACAGATTGCTTAATGAAAAAGTTGTTTCTTTGAAAAATAATCACTTTAAACTTTATTTTATACTTATTATGCCCCCACCTTCTGCTCCAGAGTTTGACACAACCCTGAAGGTACCAAACGTTGTAGTTCCTTAAATGACCACTGGAGGCTGGCGTCAGACGGGAACAATTTCCCATAGATTCCAATGTTTTAGATTCAACAAACAGTTTGTTGTCAGAAGCTCATTAAATTAAAAAAAATCAAAATTTAAAACTGTACTTTTTTCTGGAAACACAACAACAACTAACAACAAAATTTAACGATAAACAGTTTCCATTTTCAGGTTTTTAATCAGAGCTAATATTAACAACGTGGCTAATAAATACCCACAGCATTGCTAAACTGTGTCCACACCTTATTAGGAGACAACATGTTCGAACAAAGTTTGATTGACAGCAGAAGCATCATCTCACAGGTTGTTTCTGCCCTTTTTTACGTCAATCTGCCCAATGCTCATCCGTTACGTTGGAGGACAGGGCTCTGATGACGGACAGCTGACGTAGCTAGCAGATGTCTGCAGGTGACTCCGCACAGGCAGCTGTCCTCTGTGGTTTTTCTGGACCATGTAATAATCTAGCTGTCACAACACACCTTATCCTGTTGGTGCCCTTGCACAATTTTTTTTGCCCATGCTGTGTGGGTTTTTTTGCAGCTGGAAAAGTCATTTTTTGAGTTAAAGTTGACATGTTTGATGGTAACAAAATTCGCAAAGAAATATGTTATGGAATTAGAAATATGATAGCAAAAATGCCCTACAGAAATCAATGTTTTTATGTAAACAAAAAAATCAAAGTGTAAAAAGGTGAATTAATTTTAGCTCAGTTTTTTTTTATTTATCTGCATCAACAAACACCTTTCCACACAAAAGGTTGTTGATTTGTACGTGTTGCTGCTTGAGGTAGGTCTCGAAAGCTGTCAGATCGCCCGATGTTCAAACAGATTTGAATCCAACACGCATACTTTGCAAACATCTGAAAGTTCTGCGAAAGCAGGATTTTTCAGCAACTGGATTGAGGCAAGTGAAAAGCGTCTGGTCCAACTGATAAAAGTGTCTTTTGAGTTTCTCAGTCTGTCAGAGTCAAACAGGGGAAGGGCGTCGACGCCAAACGGAGGGAGTAGGATCAAAGACAGGTGGGGGAACAGACTGGTCGGACGTCACGGGCGACAGGTGATGTTTGTGCTCACTGAAGCGAATTAAAAGAGAGGAGAGATGACAGCCAAGGTTGTGTGATTACCAGCTGGAAAAGAAACAAATAAAACATGAAGGAAAATAAATAAGGATGAATGTGGCTCAAAAGGAAGACAACTCAGATCCAAAAACAGGTTTGAATCTTAGCTTCATCATTCATTGTGGAGGACAAAAACCTAACCTTTTGTGGCCTGGGTTTCATGACCAGGATAAACCAGCAGGCTCAGATGAAATGAGTGAAAAATGACATAAAAATGTCATAAGTACATTCAGTTCTCTTTGCTTCAAACTTGCATATTTTAGAAAAGTAAGTTGATTTAAGGACAAATTAAAAAAAACACTGACAATGCAGAGAAAGCAGAGAGGTACAGTATTACTTCCAAAGATCTTAAATTCAGCATTTCCTCTAACTTTGTCTGCATTCAAAATTTTTTTCACCAGATTGGCTGCACTTAAATGCCTTATTTTTTTCAAAAAGCATGAGTGTGCCTAATAATCCGGATTTGGTAATGCGTCTTTCATGTAGCAGTGTCTGACTGTGTTTATTTACATGCTAGTAACAAAGTTGGGAGTTAGCGTAGTAGCAAGAAATAGCGCATAAACAGTACAATCAACAAAGGGCATCATCATGTTAAAAACAAATCAAACTTAGGATAATTGTAGATTGCTTGAAAGGGGGTGAAAGGACACAAAGTTATACAATCCCACCCCGTATCTACGTAACTCTTTTCTTTACACGAGTTATCATTATCCGGTATATAACTTCAAATCAAATATTTATAGCTTACCAACACAGATTCTGGTAGGTTTGTGATAACGCTAACACGGCTATCGTGGCTAACGTGTAGTGTGTTACAAACAAGTTCTAGAGTTATTGTGTACGAAGTTAATAATTTCTGACTTTTGTCTCGGTTAATGCACCTTATTGTTCAGTGCGCCTTAAATAAAACACAAGTTTGAAAATAGACCATTCATTGACGGTGCGCCTTCTTATCCGGTGTGCCCGGTAGTTCGGAAAATACAATACCTAGCCACATTGCTTCTGTAAGCGTCACCCGCCAGACGTTGCCTTGTGCAGCCCTTCTCTACCTTTCTTTAAGGCCCAAAGCACTTTCCAGTCACATTCACCCATACTGGCACCAATCTATAACCATCAAAGCGGGCTTCACTGTCTTTCCCACATTGACGGGTAGAGCAGGGGACCTAACCTCTGACCTTCCAATCAAACATTAACCGCTTTACTTTTGCTTTAGGAGTGCTACAGTAATTTTGTCTGTGTGCACACACGAAGTAAAAAAAAAAAAACTTGTATTTGTGGTGTTCTGTGCACCTTTTGGCAAGTCCGTATGACATTTTTACAACTTTAAATACTTTTTATGCATGCTTAAATCTTTTTTAATATATTTTTTACTCTGAAATAAATTAAGGCTCAAGATTGTTTGCACATGCAGAATCCTTAATGCATGTATAGACTTCTTTGTTTGAACTGTAAAACACAATTGTATGAAACTGTATGAACTATCGCGCTATACATTCATTCATTCATTCATTTTCCAATCCGCTTTATCCCTTTCGGGGTCACGGGGTTGCCGGAGCCTAACCCGGCTACTCATGGGCGAAGGCAGGGTACACCCCTGGACTGGTCGCCAGTCTGTCGCAGGGGCCACAATCACACACCCATGCACACTCACATTCACACCTAGGGACAATTTAGAGTAACCAATTAACCTGTGAAGCATGTTTTTGGACGGTGGGAGGAAGCCGGAGAAAACCCACGCATGCACGGGGAGAACATGCAAACTCCACACAGAAAGGTCCCCCAGCCAGGACTTGAACCGGGAACCTTCTTGCTGTGAGGCAGGAGCGCTAACCACTGCGCCACCGTGCAGCCCGTACCAAATCCCGCGCTATACATTTTCTCCTTTTTTATGTTTCATTCAACCTTGTTTGGCCTGAATCAAAATCCTAACGTGGCAAGAACCACACGATCACTTAACCTTTAACTCTTTTATTGACCCAATGGGTCAGTTTTGATGCAAACACAATATAAGGGTTAACTACATAAATATTGAAAGCAAAGAGAAGTTTTACTGACACATGGAGCAACTTTAGTGCAGGACGAGTACTTCAGTATTTGGACCATCCCATCCTGTGTGGAACACAACGCAATCCAAAACATTAGCTTGAAGCTCAGCATGAGGTAAGCAAATGCTTACGGTGGCAAATAGTCAGAAAGAGCTGAGAAAAACAAAGACTAAGGAGGGTGGACAAGTAGAATGGCTTATTCAAGGGGGAAGTGGGCAGCAAGAAACATGAAATTAGCACAAATAGATTATCTGTCCGGCATAGGCAGGCTGAAGAGCAAGCCAAGCAGTGTGGAAGGAAGCAAAAAAAAAAAAAGAAAAGTGGATCGACCTCTTGTTTGTTCCTCCCGGAGGGCAGTTCTTATGGAGCCATCACTCACCAAACTGCTGATCTGTGGCTGGAACAGCTGTATTCAAAGCACGCGTAGCACCAAACTCCACAGCAATTACAGTCGTCCAATCACGTGACCCTGTGCACAGTGATGGAGTGCTTCATCTCCTGCAGATGGTAGATTTCTGCAGATGGAATGCTTTTGTTTATCTTTGCTTGTTAAAGGAAAGTGTTACAGTGGATTTGATCCTACAATGTTGCACAGTGCTGACAATTGATCTTCTATAAAGTACAATGCACGTCATGGATACCATGCATGGCTGTAGTTGCACGGCATACGGTTTTTGCTGGATTCCTGCTCAAAAAATTTGAATTTAAAGTGAAGTGTTTTCTTTGTGAGTAGAAAAATAAAAAGGGCAGTTTCCTTTTAACATTCTTATATTTGTCGGAAAACTTTTCTGCTGTATTGATAAAAAACAAAACATCCACAGCCATAAAAACATCTGTCATCTCCAAGAAGGAATTTCACCAGAAAGTTGATTTTAGGTTCTTCATTCCAAATCTTTTCAGAGTTTTTCAGGCTTATGCGGTCACTCAACAGCTGCTTCTTCTGCAGATTGTTTCAAACCCCAGGATCCTTACAGGGCTGAAGTTCTAAAAGAACGCTACGGATCTGAGTTAGCATGAAGCAACGAGCTAATAAATGCTTTGGAGTAGAGGTATCCTCTACCTTCATGAGCCTCAGCTGTGCTCCAGATCCTCCATGACCTTCAAGACTTTGTTTTGGTTGTCAGTATTAAAATAGACACACATTTACAAACACATGCCTTGTGTTTTTTTATACTGAAGCTACTTTGGCTACAAATCAGTGCTAAATGACAACATGTTAGTCTGCTAGTTCACCTGTTTCGACAGCAAAATAACACAAGCTCTTTGAACTACTGTAACTCTGACTGCTCATGAAATCACACAAATTCCAACGGATTCAGACGTGGTGAAAAGCTGATTTCTCCATGTCAGAATCCCTTGTAGTTGCGTTAACCACTTCATGCCATTTATCATTCATTCACGGCATACAAATAAATCCAGGAATCCATTGAAATTAGGCATTACCTTGAACAGAAAAAAAACATTCATAAATATTTTTTTATATAATTGGAAATGAAGTAAGGTATTAAAGGGGTTACTTACATAAATATTTTACGTTAGTAAACTGTTGCATCATGGTGCAAAGCCAATTTACCCAATGTCAAAATATGCTGATAATTCATGCTAGTTAAGTGTTGCGTATCAGTGCAGAGCATTTTGTTTTCTAGGTCAGAGTTCATTTGAATCCTGTTACTTGCATTCTAAATTTACTTTAGTAAAGGGTTGCATGAGGCCGCAAAACTGCTTTTTCCCGCATCATGCTATGCTCACACCAGCTCGAAAATGCGTGTTGGAGAAAGTACTTTTAGTGAAAACTCTACGTCAAATGTTGTTAAATGCGAAAATAACTCGTGTTAGTAAAGTGTTGCATAAAAGTGTGAAGCTGCTTTTCTCCGTCTCAACGCAATGCAAGCCTTACACAGGAGTTCTATTTCCAGTCCGTTGATGCGTCAATGTCACGGCAAAAAGCCGGAAAAACAGGAAAACAGGTCTGGGCTTTAAAATAAATGGACGAAGAACGGTTAATTTTGGAAGTACAAAATCATAACTTCATTTGTGACACAAAACTTGCATTTTGCAAGGACTCAGTGAGGAAGGAGAGGACATGGGGCCTGATTACTTAAGTTTTGGACGAGCAAATAAAGTGGGACGAACTACTCAACACAGGGGTGGCAAGACAAACCAGATACAAGAGGGTGGATCGGAGACGCAAATAATCCCAATGCTATGCAAGGGAGATGCACCGCAGATGGAGCAGTGTAAATCTGGAGAGTTACGGTTATTAGTAAACGGGTTAAAAAGCCTTGCGGTCGATTTTAATTGCACATAAAAAGCTTAATAATTGTCTCTTGGGTGGCGGCCTCCTGGGCCTGGCGGCCCCCTCCCCACGCAGGGAGAGGGATCCCTTAGTCCTCTGGCAAGTCCATGAGCGGGGGATCATATTCCATCTGAGCCTGGAGGGTGTCTGTGTCCTTGTGGTGCGGGTTCTAGTCCTTACCCTCGGGTGCCGGGCCCCTTCTGGGTCACAACATTAGGAGAGCCTGGTCAGGCAATGTACACCTTCGGGGACCCCCACTTCTCTTGGTCATCCCTCCTCTAGATGGGGGTAGCTGACCCCCATCTCTTCTGGATCTCCGCAGCTGCCTGGGGCTTTGGAGCGGGTCTCCCATGGGGGGCCCCGGCTCGTACCCGGGGCTGGGGTGGGGGGATGCTCAGAACTCCTGGGTGGTGGTGGGCGGCTTGTCTGGGGTGGTGGGGCTCTCGGGGGTGGGGCCCCGCGCTGGGCCACCTGGCGGGGTGGGAGGGCTGCTCTCCTGACTGGGCTGGGCCTTGCGCTCTGCGCTTCCGTACCTCACTGCGCTCGGGTGTTGGGGGCCCGTGTGGCTGTCCTGCGGGCCCTGGTCTGGGTGTTTGGCCGGGCTGCCTGGCGGGTGGATCTCCTCCGTTGACCCCAGAGTATGGGTGCGGGGGCGGGCCCTGGTCGGCGCTGCCGCCTCGGCGGGGGTCTTGGTGTGGGGATGGCTGGGGGTTCTCCCTCCTTTTTTGTGCATTCCATCATCCACTTCAGCTTAACAGAACATTCACCTGAGTACAGGCGTCGGCTCACCTTTGCATCTTCAAATAGTGTGCGTGACAGAATGTAATGCTTTACATGTGTTGGTTGGTATGCACAAGTGTGCGTGTGAACTGGATGTGGACAAGTTTGTGAACACTCTTGGAGCCGGCAGGTATATAACAGCTGAGTGTGTGGACAGGCCCCGCCCATTTTAGACCAACATTCACTATTGCAATGGGTATAAGCTCCAGCATTTTGTTGCCTGTAGATTAACAACTCTACCTTCCCTTCACAGTAGCTCTTCTCAAAACTCATATAATCCACCATCTCTCCTCCCCCCCCCACCCCCCAACTCTCTCCTTTTCCCCCTTTCCTTTTCCGTCCGGTCCAACACAAACAAGAACACAAACAAAATTAATATTAATAAAGTTTTGTTTAAATTACAAAAGGGGCTTATGCCAACATACATTTTGTGTTCGCTATGATTTAAAACCCCCGATTGTAAGAGTAAAATCTGTCTAATACAAGAGGCTCTCAGCTCATATCTGTTTGCTCAGCTGTTGGACAGGACAAGTAAAAAAAAAAAGCATAATAAAAATTTGAGCATTTCAATTAGAAGAATATTATTTTGGGTTGTACAGAAAAAAATGCTGTTTGCATGAAGCGGACGAAGAAAAAAAAGATAAGAGCCTGCAATAACTGGGTTGCTCCCACTGCAAAAATGATCGACTTCCTTTCCAATGAATGTGCTCATGGAAGCACAAAATTGTAGCAAAAACATCAAAATAGAGTAAGGTTCAAAAATGAATTTCACTTTAAGCGAAATGTCAAGTACTGGAGATCAAAGGAAGGAAAGCTTGCGAGGGAACATGGAGCAATGCTGTCCCACATTCCCTGAACAAGTCTTCCCCTTACCTTAACCTAAGTTAACATGACTTTAACTTTTATTTCATTGCAAAAGCATGCTTTTTGGTGAGAAGATTTCTCATAATAAGGCAAGAGACCTGGAGTCTCCCTCAGGGAGATTAATACATAGAAAAAGAAAGGGATGGGACAGGGGTAAGAGGAGCAGAAAGACATCCTTTAGTATTCTGAATCTCCTGCAGCTTTAATTACATTATATTGATCACAGACAGGATGGAAAGGGATGAGGAGGGAAGGGGGCTACAGTTGACAAAGTAATCGCAGGTTGTAGATACAGTAGGGCCTAAAAAAGCTAAAGAAATGAATGTAGAGCAAAGTCCTACTACAAATTATAAGAAAATTATCTGAAAATAATCCTGCTAATCAAGCTTTGCACACCACTTAATACAACAGGAAGGTGTCAATCTCATTTGAATCACAAACTGCTGTCTATTTGGTATTGGCACTCATCTCACAGCTGCTCTGCGACTTTAATTTGAAATTTTAGGCATTGATTTTTTTTTTCACCCAGAGTGAATTGGATTTGCTCCTTACACATGATAAACAACAATAGCATGGCCATGCATGGCGTGAGAGATCCAAAGATGACTGGAACGCTTTGGCTGCTCTCCAAAATTCGACCTATTTGGTGAAAAAGTTGTGGAAAATATTGTTTCCCGCACTTCAGAGGTAGAAAATCAACATGCTCTGCTACTGTACTTCCTTCTAGTCACACTCTCCACTTGGGCGGATGCTGGCTAATTCAAAGGAAAAGCGAAACCCGCCAGAGTCAACCTCCCTGGCCCTGCAAAGTCTCTTGCAATTCTGTTCTGGGGGGTTAAGGAGCTTACGTCTCGTATTCGACACACGGACAAAAGGGGGTGAGCAGTGATTCGCCATGGGAGGCGAGGAGTATGTGGAGCGAAGCTCGGCTGCGCAGACGGAATCTCATTACCCCTGAACTGTGCATTACCTTCAGTAAACAGTGGGAAACATTTCTCAGGCGAGCTTCAGTCTAAAAGCAGCAGGCTGCTAAACGACCGCAGCCCCGATGGCACAGCAAAGCCATCGCTCAAGTCTTACAGCCCCACAGGGAGGCATGAGTCGGGTCATGATTAGTCAGATGGAATAAATAATCTGCGTTTATGACAGGTCTCTTTATTCTAACGTGCGCTGAATAGATGCCCTGTCCAACTCCTATGTGTGTTTAAATTCCCTGCAGTTATTTTTGCTCAATGACCTTATCAATCACCAAAAAAAAAAAAAAAATCAAACTTTACACGAGGAATTCATTACTGTGCTTTGGGGTACCCGTCCATTTAGTCCACGTGGAAGTTAGGGACATGCGGTCAGGAGAGCCATCATACAGTGTATAATACTAATAAAATAAACGTATGTCCACTAATCTGTGCTATAAATTGCATTTACATTAGGGATGCCTCAATTTTTGATCAAAAATTGAACTGAATTGTAGACTTTGTACGACAACACAGTTGTATGTTTAAATTTCATTACATGAAGGATGATGTCCATTGAGGTGTGCATGATCAGAAATATAGGACTTCGCAGAAGCACCGTCCTCTGTTTCGCATCGGACGGTTGCTTCTGCAAAGTTTATTAATTTCTGATAATTTACACCTTGAAGGGCATAATCCTGTTTATATCATGGTTGCTTACCAAAGAAATAAGCATTCTATCAGTTTTCAGTACTTTAATCATGATATTTTTTAGGTTGAAATTGCTTTTTCACAAAAATCAAACTGAGACCAGATCATCACCGAGACTATGGTATAAATTATGTTTACAGTACACCACTTTCAGGTCTCACTCAGCCACATCCACCTCCGACCACCAGAGGGAGCCTTCACCTGAGTTCTGATCGCTTAGCTTCCTGCACGCACTGCATCCTGTTCCCGTCCTCTCAGCTGATCCTCATTCCGTCATCACCACCACCAGTTATAAGCTCTGCTCTGTGTCTACCTCTTTGCGTAGTCTTGCTCACACTGTTGTTGTTCAGTCTAAGCGGGTTTCCTTGTTTCCTGCCTGTGGTTGACTCTTGCCTGTTTCATTGGCTCCCACCTAGCACCTGTGTTTTGACCCTTGCCTGGTTTATGACTTGTCATGTCTTGCCCCTGTAAAATAAATCATTTGCTTGCACACATCTCTGCGCCTTCGTTACAACCACGTTTAGCAAAAGCTAACTGAAAGGTTTTTCTTCTTTGTTATTTACTTATTAGCTAATTAGAAAAAAAACATGATTTTTTTGTTGTTGTTTTGCAATGCACCAATCATATATTGAACCAAAACCAAACCAAAAATTGAGGTTTTAACCAAATCATGGAGAATGTGAGTAGTTGCATCCCTAATTCATGATTGATTTTTGCCATTTTACCCATTTTTGTACTCAAATCGTATTTTGTGTAGTTCCTGTACAATTAAAGCATGAGCTGCGGGATGAGGCCTCACATTAGATGAAGTTAATGTCCCATTAGTTGTCACACACCTGGGTGTGTGAAATTGTTCTCCACATTTGACCCAACCCCCAAATGTTGAGTGTCCAACAGGAAGGCATTGGGTATCATTTTTAAAGTCTTTGGGATGACTCGGCCTGGATTTGAACTCACGACCTCCCAGTCTCAAGGCAGACCCTTTGCCATAAGCCCACTCTTATGGCACAATCCATTCCAACTGAGATGACTGATGCCTTTAGTGACACAAATGATGTAATTTTTGAAAATGTGTACACATTTAAGACATTTTTATGACATGTCCTTACTTTTAGTGTCAATAAGTAATTTATTCTATGTTTGTCCATCATGTATTTAGTGCTCAAATTTAACATAAAGCTGCACCAAAAAGAAAGAAGGTGAGACAGGCAGTGGCTCTGCCTCAATGTAATATGGCAAATAGTATATACTTCTATGGTAAATGCTTGTATGGTGCTATTCTACCTTCCTTGAAGGCCAAAAGCGTTTTACAGTCACAGTCATTAGAGGTCGACTGCTTCAAGGGGCGCCTTTGTAGATAAGATATAGAAAAGATACAAGGTCACGTTTCGTCTTCAGTTGTTACCAATTGACTGCAACCTATTGACTCACAAGAAGACTCTTGTGCAAAAGTCACAGAGATTATTGTCCAGAAGCTTTGTGTTTGTGTGTGTGACACTCCATGACACTGTGTCTCCTACTTTAGTCTCTCTGTTGCACCCACCTGGCGTCTTTTAGAGGCATATAGAACAGCCATACATTTTACATTCCTCTTTGGCTCACAATCTACCTGCTATGTTTATAAAAAGAACGCTGACATGAGATATATAACAGTCAGTGGTTGGTAAATATACTGTGTTGGGTTTGTTTGTTTCGAAATCTGATTCTAAAAGAGCCTCATCAGTCACAGACGTCAATGCACATCACTTGTGGAAGTAATCTGCGCTTGATTTAATTCTACAACAACCCTTTAACACCTGAGATGTCGCTGGCAACACCTAACTAGTATACGCTCTTTAGCTACATTCACACCACCCTCGACATGCGCGTTCAAGAAACCACTTCTGATGACAGGTTTATGTAAATGCACTCACACACACGTGTAGCTTCTTAAGAATCTACGCAAACATCTATGCAACTTTTTACAACCGTTCTCAGGCTCGATGTACAAAATGCACAGCAACTGAACGCGTGTTGACTGTTCAGCCAGTTCAAACTTTGACTAGTCAGGGACTCTGAATTGATAGTGACGTATGCATGACGTTCCCTTTAATTCACAAAAAAAAAAAAAAAAATTGATCAGGAGAAATTAATATTTGTGGCTTGTGCTCAAGACTAAGTCTTCCATTTTTTGGGAAAAGAGCTGTAAAAGAAAAAGCCTGGAGCAAGATTTTCAGTGCTTTAAAGAAAGCAGACATGTGATATTAAACAGTTGAAAAAAAGAAGAATCCCTTTCCTGCTTGTCAAGTGTAGACGTTGTTGGCGAAATGCTGGTTTAAGGACGCATGTTTTGCACGTTTAAGAGCATGCGTTGCAGTGTTTCCATAGATTTTAAAATACTCTTCGAATGTTTACGTGATCAACATGGATCGGCAGATTCTTTTGCGGACAAATGTGACTTTCATACTGACTGTAGTAAAGTGTTGGATAACGGCACAAAGCTTTTTTTCTCTGATTTACGTTGATTGTGTGAGTATTTCAGTACTGTAAAGTAGGCTGCTTTTCTTCACTTCAGAATCCACTGATAAAACACTAAATTCATCGACAGAGAGCAACGGTAGTATGTCACACTGGAGCTAGATCTCTGCTGTCAAAGGGTTAACTTATAGACATCAACAAATTAAATGTTCTTTATTGAACAGCCTAAAGTGCCCTCATCATTATTAATGTCAATAAAGCGACAGAAGCCTCTCCCTGGCTTAAACCTTCCCACCATTTTGGTCCCCCACGTGTCTCTGCTCCTGTTTGAAGCCACTAAACCAGACACTCCTAATCTTCCAGCTGAGGCCCGCTGCCACACAGCCGCAGTCTGGCAGCTCCACTTCAACCCTTCTGCCCACTCCTTTGAGTTGTTGTGACGTTCCGCCAGTCTGTGCGGCGAGTCTCTCGTGTGTGAAGAGTAAAACAAGAGTAATTAAATGTTCTCCACTTCAACGCCGCAACCACACAAACCCCGGGGAGATTGGAAAAAACAAAAAAAACAAAACCACACATACACAGTCTAGAACAGATCCACTTAGGCCCATGCCCCAGTGACTTGCTCCATAGCATCAGGAAGCAGCAGCTTTTGTTGCTCATATTTAGGCTAACAAGATAATAGCATCTTGTTTCCGTGTTCTCGTGACCTTGCGTGGGTTGTGTAAATTCGGCCGTAATTACAGAGCGCGGCGACCTGATGGTTGAAATGCAGCATCTGATGTTTTTTGCACAGGCCAGTGGACAGCTAAGTGAATCTGCAGTCCAGGAAAAAAAAAAAAAGCCGGCTCTTCAGCAAACTGTAAGCAGCTTGGTTAATTAAGACGCGCTGACAACTGTTACACTATACGCAGCATTATGGATCTGCTGCCTAATTGGAGCGAATGGTTAATAGTGAACACATTTTTCTTACAAATGGGAAGCTGCACTACATTTGTAGAGTCACAGATGGAACTGGGGGAATCAATGTTATGACTCCTGAAAAACACAAACAAGAAAAAAAAAAAAAAAAAAAAAATATAAATATAAAAATATAAATATATATAAATATATATATATTACACTTTAGCTCTTCATCTGTGATCCGGGCTGAGGATTTCCAATGTCATTATTCAAATAAATGATAAATGTACACATTTTTAATCCAAAACAATTTTCTTTCTCATTAAAGGAGAAAATGTTCACACCACTCATGACTTAACCCCATATAACCATTCGTATCATATTTAATACATGCATTTCTTTTATTAGCATGTTAAAAACTTTCCTTAAAAGTCATCGTAAATAACTTTGTCCATGTTTTTTGCCTTGCAGTGCATTATCATTCCACTAGAGGCAGTAGAAGGGCTTTTTCCACTTATTTAAAATGGCTGCCTCTATGAAATCCCTAAAAGCACTTTTGGCTGGAAAGCGTTTTGCTAATTCTCAAAACCTTATAGGAAGGATAACTCATCTTTTTTTTTAATGACTACTTCCTGTATTAAGAGTTATTTTTTTATATACTTAATTATTGATAATACAGTTACACCATGTTAAAAATGTGTGGATCAAATTTGAGACTGTAAATTAAATGGTTTTTTTTTTTTACGAAACACTCAGGTCAATGTTTTAAACTAACATTGTTGTGAGCAAAAACTTGCCAATTTGCTCAAGAAATCCTTATTAGTATGATTTATATTCAAGAGAAAAAATATACCTTTTTTTTGGTGGAAATATCATTATCAAGCTATAGGTTTGAACAATAAATCGACTGTATCAATAAATTCAAATTTGTTGTTTAGAAAAATGTATTTTTAGGAAAATCGGAGTAAGGTCACAAGGTGTTTTTTGTTACAAGATGCTCAAGCTAGCTTACAAAACATAGTTGACAAAACATTTGCTGTGTTGTTTCGCAAATATTTTTATAGCTTTTGTTTACTTTTACAAAAATATTTTACTAAATAAAATTGTTTTTGTTTACATTTATTCTGTCATTTGAAATTTTTTCTTAAAAAAAGTAAATAGACAGATTGAAATCAGAAATTTAATTTGGTATGAAAAAACCAGAGATTTCATTTGTTTGGCTATATCGCCCAGCCCTAAAAAGCATTATTGAAAGCAGTTTTTTTGCCTTAAAAATACATTATTTTACAGAAAAAAAATTGATGAAGTGTTTATTTCATGTACTTTTTCGGTGACATACAGGTCTGTCTTACCTGCCATGGACTTTAATGTCAGAAATAGCATAGAAGTATCTGGACAGGTTGTTCTCGTCCACCATGGTGGCCCCCGTGGCGGGGCGGAGCAGACGGATTCTCAGGTCGGTGATGGTGAAAAAGTCCCTCAGCTTCTTGGTTGTATCCAGCTGTCCGTACAGCGAGGCCATGTTGTGTAGGCGGGGTCCTGCGAAGAGTGCGAATCGGTCTTTGATCTCGAAACGCACGGTTTTGTCGTACTTCCAAACATAGCCTCGTGAGTAGTCCTCGGTGCAGATGATGTCCAGCAGGGTGTGCTGCGTCAGATCCTGCACCGTCTTGGGCTCCATGGTGAAAGCGTCCAAACAGTCGGTGGCATAAAACTGGTAGGGCTGCCAGGTTCGCCCGTAATCGAGCGACTTCTCCAGGACCATCTGCTCGGGCCGGCCCGACTCAAAGGTGAGGACGATGTCGTCGGTCAACTCGATTGTCTTGTGCCACGATAGGGTGATGTTGACCAAAAGGGGCTTTGGGTACTTCTTCCAGGAGGAGGACTGCCAGAAGGTTGTGGGATTGCGGCCCTCAATGTCAAACATGAGCTCTGGAGGGTGTGCAAGCTCCTCTGTGCTAGCGTCGCATTCGTTGTTGCACATGTAGGGGTTCTCCTGCAGGAGGCAGAAAAGAGGACAGAAGAGACAAGTTACTTAATCTGCTATTTTGAGGGCACCCTAATATCATCAATCTGACGTGGATCTGAGTCCCACTGAACCTGTAATGTGCACACACCCTGCAGAGAGCATCCACACATGAATTTTTGAAGCCACTTATTCTGCAGTGAACTTTTATCTACCGACAGTTCGGTTGACTTTTGTCATTACTGTGGCTTTTCTCCTGTTCGCATCATCGTTACATTAAGCTGCTACAGAAATTGTGTCATGTCAGTTTCCAGACTTAAACAAAGACGTCCGGACTCCTCCGATTTTTACCGATGGAGTCACAAAGTCATTCTGAGAAGAATTCAAAGCATCGGAACTCCACCAAAAAAACCTCAAGCTCAAAAAAAGCTCAAGCTTGTTTCATCAAAGCCTGCACTGACTGAAGGATAAGTCCTCCTCTCCACCTCCATTCAGAGAAAGAACTGACTGCATTGTTTGGGAACTCTAGTGTTAACGTCACTCAGCTTTTCCACAAGTTTCCACACCAGCTTAAAACCATCAGACAGCTTGCTCCAAAGAAACTCCTTTTAGAAACATTTGTCTTTTTAGCACAAATCAGTCCCCGCCGATGTTCTGTCCCCCCCCCCCGGGGAGGAGGTGGGCCCGATCTGGCAGTCAGTGGGGGGAGGAGGAGGCACTCCTCCAAGAGGGCCTTTCAAATGCTACAGGCGCCAAGTCATCAGGACAATCTAATCCACTCCCTGATTATGTGGTAGATGTCACCCTCCGTGTGTGAGTTTGGCGGTGTGGTTAGGAAACACTGGGAGGAGGTAGACTCGTGTAAGACAGTCTAATGAGGCGGGGAGGTGGAGATCCAGCTCTGTGGAGCTGATAAGCCACTTTCTCCCCAACTTCCAAGTCAAAGTGACAATGAAACAGGTTTCTGACAGGCCTTTTGACATTTGGACAGATCCATTAATACCCTGTGCGGGTCATCACCTGCAGGCGTCCCCTAATGCCGGACGGGCAGAGACTGGGGAGTAGACGGTACAGGAGGCTAACGGTGGAAAATTCCACCTTGGTTTTTAGCGTATGAGGTATGAGGTAGCGTATGAGGGTTAGGTGTGCCATTAACACGGCAGCATCTGGTGCATCCTAAAATACGCAAACAGATGTGCAATAACTCATGTGTGACAGTAATGTGTGCTTTGATGATGTAGGCGGTCACAAGAAGCCCACTTGGCATGCCAGTGGGCTAAATGTTGGTAATCTGCATTCAGGAGGGAGACGCTTTGTAGAACATGTGCCAATAAGAGACCAAACCGTGAAAGAACATCAACAAAAAAATCAAATTTAGATCATGCTATTATAGCACAAACGTGTCTTCTGTAATTACAGACTTTTGAGATTCTCTACTGGGAGGAAAAACATATTTGATCGATAAAGGAAATCAGCTAAAATGCATCAGATTGATCTATTGTTCAGAGTGCACTCACAGACCTTCATTTTCCCTGGAAAAATACTCTTCTATCGAATTGATTTAAGCATTCTTTGCTGGATTGATTTTACTAAGCAAAGAATGGCAGCGCAACAGGCAATGCACACTGACAAGGTCTGTCATGACCGCACAAAGGGGTCAAGGGGGACCCAGTGGGTTTCAGCAGATACCAAAATGAACTTATACATTCTGCAGACAAAAGAAGAAAATGTTAAAGTCAAAACTAAAAGAGGGCTGTGAGGGCAAAGCACATTTTTTTTTTCCAGCGATGGCATGAGAGGACCTGCACTCTCTGGGGCGTGTCTGAAGTAGAGGGCTGAGACCATCAAGACCTGTTGGATCGGCCAATTATTGAGCTCTGTTTAGAGTTGACTTTACTGTTTAAAGCATTAGTCATAACTGCCCTTAGGAGTGGATACAGACTGTCTGTGGGAAAAAGATGGACAAGTCTGATCGGGAAATACTGCACAATTTATCAAGATTGTAGACCACTTGGTGATCCCTAAAAGAGAAAATGTTCATGCACATTGTTTTACGGGCATGCTGCGAGTGACAGGTTGGACTGTATACCACATGTAAAGGTAAGTAAGTGGGAAGTTGGTGAGACGCAGGTAGGTCCTACAGATTATTCATTTTTTCAACACTCTTGAACCCTGCAAACTGTGCAAAGGGCCTCTTGGTGCTGTTCAAGTGATAAGTGCGTGTGCCTTGTACACAGCATGACTGTTTGAAAATAGGAAGCGAGGCAATCACAGCGTAGTTTGTGGGAGCGTCCTATGGGCACTTAGGTATTACTTGCACACCATGTGTGCAGCATTTGCGTGCAATCATTCAAGCTACATTCTCACCCCTCTCAGCAATGCATGTTTAAGTGGCCACTGCCAAAGACAAGTCTTAGGCTTCTGTGTTCAAAACTGTCACATTTTCGCGCAGCTATGGAAGTTTTTACAACAATTTTTGGGCTCTTGGTATAATAACCCGTGGTCATTGAACATGTGTTGCAAGTTAAACTAGGTCCAACTTTAACCAATCAAGACTCAGATTTCTTAGTTATGAATGGATGACGTCCGCTTTAGTTCACAAAAAGTGCAAACGTCCTTCATGAAAGTTCATTATGAAGGAGAAATGAAAAATTGCAGTTTGTGCCCTACCAGATTATATAACACAAGTCTTTCATTTATCAGAATAGAACTGTGAAAGAAAAAGCCTGGAGCAAGATTTGCACCACTTTGACGTTTCGCACCAAGCCTCTTCCAACTGTAGGTGGTCGATATGCACTTGTAAACAGTAGAAAAAGAAGAAGAACAACAACCCCTTTCTGAATCGTCCAGGGGTGTCACATGCCCGGTGTAAATGTACCATAAGAAGCCAGTACGCGCACTTCACTGATAACTAGAGTGTGAAGTAAGTGCACTTTATGACCATAACCTGTATGTTATAAGTGTGTGTATCTCGCATTATCCTTACAAATATTTCACAACACATTTACAACACGCACGATCATCATGAAGTCCACTGTGGTGAACGCACGAGTCACAAAGGAACTACAAGACACACCTGCACCCCGCTTAAGATGCTTTCTACAACCTGCTTCAGGCTCGCACAACCCAAAGACCCACAGCACCTGTAAGAGTCAACCCCCAGATGAGTGCATGAATGCCGGAACCTGCAGATTCTGCTTGATTGAGTCCATCTAGGATTTGCATCCTGTCCACCTTTAGACTAATTGAACATCCAATTCTCAATACTGAAAATGCAGCGAAGAAAGCAGCAACTTTGTCAGAAAAACATCGTTAAGTTCAGTTTTCTGCAGACATCTCAATACTTCTATTATAACCTGAAAAACCAAGCTGTTTCCTCCTGTACTGGAGGTTTTTTTATGTCTCAGAAAGCAGCATTCATTGATCAGCCATTACTGCCACAGAATGCACACGCACAGGCTACCCCAGCAGCACCCCGGCCCCTGACACATTTCTGTAATCAGACAAAGACATATCCCCAATCGATCTCTGAAGCTGAGCTGCTAAAAATCTGCTGCATGCAGCATCTGGCAGCCACCAACCGCCGGTCCAGTGCTTCCTCTGCCTGCCCGCCCTCCCCCCAGCCCTGAACATGCAGGTTAAAACCTTTCATTAGCGTTCTCCGCTTTCGCTTAACGGTGAAACGCCGCCTTTATGAAGATCAATAACCTCAACTGTCTGCCGGAGAGGAGATAAAAAGCAGAGTGTATGGCCCACGTGAAAAATCGATGCCAGATTTCTGTGTTTTACTGCAGGGGCCACCGCGGCCTCCGCCGCAGGCGACTTAGGAGCTTGGCACGCATTTAAAACAACGGACGGCACGACAATGGCAGCATTTCTGTAATTACTAAAGATGTTGGTGCTAATCCCATGATAAAGGGCCGGGTTGGGTGGGGGATGACGGTGGTGTGTGAGCATGGGGAGGGTACCACAGATTACAAAGCCAACACCGAGGTCGCTGACGCAGATAGGTCAGGCTAAATCAGTGCTAATAGAGACGCTGACCCACCCAAAGTAATCTGTTTATTAGCATTGCGGTGGAGTGAGAAGAGTCACATGAGGCTCGTGGGCGGATGTCAAGAAGTGGTCGTTTTTGTCCAAAAATGCTCCCGGTTCTTTGCAGAAAGCAACCAGGGGGAATAAATATAAACTGGCCTGGAGTGCAGAGGATATTGAATTAGGCTAATCTGGTAGAGCTGCACTCGGCATACCTGCATTATCTCTTGTGGCTGAGGTCACGTATTAGAACAGATTTTCTCATGGCCTCACTACTAATGCCCCCAAACGTGATAGCCTGCAAAAATCCACTACTAACTATAGAAATAAAAAGCACTAAAACCCACCAAAAAAACAATTCCATTCAACACAAGGATGGACGGACAGATAGATGGGCAAACATGAACAGAAAAAAAACCAAATTGCAGATTTAACAGGGCACAAACCAGTGTCCTGCTTGTACCTGTCCCAAGCCTGGTAAATACATAGGGTAGTGTCAGGAAGAGCATTCAACATGAGACTTATAAGACTATAGAGCAAAGGTGAAGATAGATTTATGCATTTTAGGGCGTCAGGGGGATAAGACACCCCAAACTCTTAGCACACCCAGACTTGCCCCCTACCTGCACCCCATTGTGGGGCTGGCTAAATCCAGGGTCTGATTGTTGAGATTTGCATTATGTTTATGCATTGAGTGATTTGTTAGTGTGATTTTCCCTTCAGAGCCACCGTACCCCACACCTGAAAAGCGAACCACCATCCTGCCTGTATGAAACACACCTTTTTTTGAGCAACAACTGAAAGAAATCCTTTGAAATATTTTTTTAAAAGTAGATTCAGCCGCTTGTGCACTTCCATTTATGACTACTGAATATGAGGACATTCATTCATTCATTTTCCAATCCGCTTTATCCCTTTCGGGGTCACGGGGTTGCCGGAGCCTAACCCGGCTACTCATGGGCGAAGGCAGGGTACACCCCTGGACTGGTCGCCAGTCTGTTGGAGGGGCCACAATCACACACCCATGCACACTCACATGCACACCTAGGGACAATTGAGAGTGACCAATTAACCTATGAAGCATGTTTTTGGACGGTGGGAGGAAGCCGGAGTACCCGGAGAAAACCCACGCATGCACGGGGAGAACATGCAAACTCCACACAGAAAGGTCCCCCAGCCAGGACTTGAACCGGGAACCTTCTTGCTGTGAGGCAGGAGCGCTAACCACTGCGCCACCGTGCAGCCCAATATGAGGACATTTAGGCAGAAAAGTAAGAAAATGAGAGGAGAGCCAGACTTATTGAAATTCTGACTGCAACTCGTTTTGAGATAAGATACGACCATGGCGACTGATAGCCCAGCCGCACTTTGAGCACTAATGGAGGAGGGACATAAATTTACCAAATGCGGACAGAGCCTCCTGATAGATAAGCTCACACCAATCAGAGCGCTGTTTTTGTATGGCAGATGTCCTGGAGGTGGAACCCAGAGAGAAAATTGAATCCACACCTCATCCGTGGTTCCATCTTCCCCTTCTTTCCTTCTCCAGCCTTTTCTTGTTTTTGATGCTGGGGAAAACGGCTCGGTACTGAGCACGGCCACAACAACAGATCACATTTTAATAATTTATTTCTTTAGCAATAAAAGTCTTTCAATTATCCCTAATGTGAATACCTTTTTGACAAACCTTTAATCCCTGAATGAACTTTGGAACTGAGGCGGCAACGCTCTTTCTACAAAGCAACACCCAGAGAATGAAGCCCACCCTTAATATCAAATAAAGTGCAAAATGGGCCAATGTCACGGATATGAATACATATTCAATAGCCAACTTTTCACTGTGAATCAAACATTTGTGGGTAAAAAGAATAAAAGTAGTAGAATTCATCGCATTATTTATTAAAGGGAACAAGCAAATTAAAAGTAATATTAAAAAGAATACAAAACACACTAAAAGACTGCAGCAATTTAAGCAAAGCATTTTGCGTAAATAAAAAAAGAGGCAGACTGACTGCTTTTTGCTTGTTAACTTTATGTCGTACCTCAGTGGAATAACTTTCAATGTGGCTGTGGGTTCCTTAAACTCTGTAAAAGGAAAAATATCTTGTATACATATCTTGTAAATATCCCCAGGGTTCAGTGCTTGACCCTATTTTATTCATCTTACATCTGAGTCCTCTTGGGAGACTTATAAGTCAGTTCAGCCACATCTCATATCATTTCTATGCGGATGATATCCAGCTTTATTGTTCTTTCCTGGAAAATTATTATAACAAACTACAAGATCTGTTGGATTGTTTAAGGAGCATTAAAACATGTCTGTGTAATAATCATTCGCTCTTAAACACCCAGGTAACTGAGACACTGATTTTTGCCCCAGAAAATACAATTCCTTCTTTCAGACAACTCATCGGTTCTGTCCAGTTTGTCTCAAAAATCTCAGGGTGTTGTTTGACAAGTCTACGTCCCTGGAAGGTCACTCAAAGCAGATCATTAAAAACATTTTAATCATCTGAGGAATGTGGCAAAATTAAAAAGTATTTTGTTTCGATCTGACCTGGTAACAAAAATTTCTGCTTGTATTTCTTCTCGTTTAGATTGCTGCAACTCTCGTTTTACCTGTTTCTGAACAATGCTCCCTAAACTGGCCTCCGCTTTTCCCAAAACTCTGCAGCAAGGCTTTTAACAGGAACCAGAAACAGACTACCTACACGTCACTCCTCTGTTGTGTGCTTTACATTGTTACCTATAAAAAATCAAATAGATTTTAACATTCTCCTTTTAGTTTTTAGAGCCTTGCATGCTTGAGCCCCGACGTCCATGTCTGACCTTTTAACCCCCATTACTCGGCCCGATACTTGAGGTCTTCCAAACAACATCTTTTAAGCATTCCAAAAAAAACGCTTTAAGACGAGAGGAGATCTTTCCTTTCATGCTGTCGCTCCTTTGTCTTTGGAACTCCCTCCCATTGCCTCTGCATCAGATTGACTCCATTGAGTGTTTTAAATCCCATGTCAAGACGTTTTTATTCAGATGAGCTTGTATTTCAGTCCTTGTTTTACTGTGTTTTATTAGCTTTTATTATAATTATTATTGGATTTATACCTCAGTGTTTTAATTTGATTTTATGCTCCTTTTGTGAAGTACTTTGTGATTCTTTCTGGAAAAAGGGCTAGAGAAATGAAGATATTCCATTCTATTGTTTAGTGTCACTTGTGTCCTCACCTGCAAACATCGACTTCTGCAAAAAAGACGCCCCATTCATTGGCACGTGTCAGCCGTCCTTCACAAGTCCAGGCATCATAAATCATCATTTCATTGCTCATCTGAGCAGAACCCAGCGATCTGTCAGTCCTGTGTTGGAACTCAACACTGGTAGGCACTGTCTTGTTGCATCAAATGGATAGAATTATTCTTTTCTGCACAGAAAATGCATCGTTTCTTTTGTCTTTTGTCCACAGAACGGTTTGTGTGTGTATCAGAGCAGGGGGTTACAGCTCTCCCTGCAGAATTAATGAGATTTTGCCCCCCCCCCCCACACACACACACAGGGTTTTTCTTCCCAATCCAGGAGCTTGATTGAGGTATGGCTCCGCTGGCTTCCAAACCTTTTCCCTCTGTCTACAATCATGCCAGTTGTTGACACTTGGTGCTGACAATAAGAGGAGTTTACCCTGGACATAGAAGGAATTCTGCATTCCAGTATGACAGATTACAGTGGTAATAGACGCCATGGCCAATTCAGACAAGGATTTCCATTGGAATTTCAAACGTTTAGGTTCTCCCGGAGGTTGCCCATTCTGTATTTTCTTTTAAAAAAGACCCAAAACAGGATAGAAATTAAAACACTGTCACACAGATTACTGTTTTGTTTGAGTACATTTGGGTTTTACCACAGTTCTTTTGCAAAACAAAAATGTAAACCTAAAGCAAATATCTGAGTTTGTTCAATTCAAGCAGCAGCCTTTGCATTGTATTTACGGATTGAAGCTCCTTTCAAAATTAAGAATTTAGAACCAGGTGCAGTTCACCAAACAGCAGCTAGGAGGCCTGTTACGCAAGCATGTCAGTATCCACGCACTTCAATGGTAAATACCCCCCTTTATCACAAGAAGGATGGATGAAGACATCCTTCTATACATTGTTATCTTTCAATTATTGGTTTGTAGAGGATATGTGGCCTAGGTCTGTCATGCTCCTGCACCTGTAAAGTTACTTTTCACAGCCTCCAGCAATCCTCATCTCAGCAATCCGTGCTCAAGCACCCACTTCTAAAGAAAAGTCCATGTTTCCAGCTTCTGCGTTCAATACTCTTGCATTCAAGCATTGGTACGCAAGTTTCTTTGACCGTTTTTGGACTCTATGTATAAAACACCATTGAACACGTGTTGCAAGTAAAACCAGGTCCAGCTTTGACCAATCAGGGACTCAGATTTGGTAAATAAACTACATTTGACCCCATCAGGCAGCAGTGCAGACTGTTTAAAAATTGATCATGAAGGAGAAAATAATTATTGGTTTGTTCCTGGCTGGAATTCTATGACACTAAGTCTTTAATATCAGAATAGAGCTGTGAAAGAAAAAGCCTGGAACAAGATTTGCACAGCTTTGACATGTCGTACCAAGTCTTTTCCAACTGTAGGTGGCAAACCTGCGCTAGTAGACATTATAAAAAGAAGAAGAAGCTCCTCCATGTTTGTCCAGCATGAACACCATGGGTAATACTCACATTCAAGAACATGCGTTTCATGAACATGCTCCACATGCACCATGTGTCCCTAGCATTAGAGGACGACCATGTGTGGATGTAAGACCCTAGCTAATATTTGAGCTAACCCTCTACACACAGGGGCCAGGTTAAAAAGAATGAACTACTGGTTAATATAACCCAAAACATGTCAAATGTAAAGAGCAGAGTCCTCATTATTTTAGCTAAATAGAAAAAGATGCTGCTGAAAAACATTAGCATTTCTAAAATATTTTAATAAAATCAAAATCGTGTAAGAAAAGATACAAAGTTCTGATGTTGAGAAACAGACACAAGAAAAACCCAAATGGCTTAAAGGTTCCAACCACAAAATTTTACTGCAACACAGAAGAAAAGAAAAAAAATAGAGATCTAAGGTAGTGAGCTGCACCATTGAACTCCCTAAAGCACCAAAGTGTGAGTCGTCCAGTCAACTCGTGTTGCACTCATCTCCATCGCTGGCGTCCATTAGGAGGATTCATGAGCCTTAAAACAATAGCAGCGAAAGGCTACAGCGTGCAGCCGCTGCACATCCAGAGGATATAAAAACTATTTTATATTCCATTATCTTTTAAATGCCTAAGCAGGAGCCACTGGGCACCGCTTCAATATGACTTGGTAGACGGCGCAATGTCACCAGCTTAGGTTGTGATTTATCTTTGAGGCTGAGGTTAAGTGCTGTGATCAAGACCTGGAAGAAGGCCTTTTAGCACAGATGGTTACTTGAATGGTTTCTTTCTTTTAATTTGAATAAATATATTTTTTCACAATAAAAGCAACATTTTCTACTTTGCGAACTGTATTTAGAATAAATATTATAGGATACCGCTATTGTAAGTTCTTCTGAGTCTATATCAGTGCAATCTCCTAACTATTAACCATATCATCATAATAGAGCAATTTTTAAGTTTAACAACATACTGTAAAAATGTATGGAGTTGCTACAGAGCCATCTCCTTGTTGTTGATTGAAAAACAACACACCAGTTGTGTTAAAGGTAGGTCACTGTGGATCCTGGAGGAAAAAAAGTAAGGAATTACACTAATACACCATAAACCAGACAACTAACCATTGACTCTAAATGAAAACGTTTACTGAGTGAGCCCACCAACCTCACATTTCAAACAGGCTGGACACACCTGAATCAGGTCATCAGCTTGGATATTTGGAAATCATGCAGGCACTGTGGCCCTCGAGGCCTGGAGTTGCCTATCCCTGTAATAGACAGTCAATGCTTCTATGTAGCAAGGAGGCTAAAAAACAATTGACTGTAGCTCCTTTTTTTTTCATTTATGGACTAGCGTCAAACTACAAATTTATCAAAAAAGAGGCAATGGACGCAAATTTTGAAATAATAAAGATATATCTGAAATTGGTGATATGGTAAACGGTAGCCACATTAGAGGTGTTAGCCGTTTTCACAATAGCTTTAATCTGTTTGCAACACGTAAAAAAACTGCCTGATACTGCTAAAACAGACATAACTGTGACTACGCCAACTCCCAATGTTGCTAGCAAGATGTAAAAAAAAAGAGTCTGGAACAGCTACACCTTAGCCGTGTTAGCGTATTCACAATCACACCTAACCTTGTTTGCCACATGTAAAAAACAGACTGATACTGCTAGTACAAAGATTAATGCGACTATGCTAACTCCTTACCTTGGTAGCAAGACAAAAAATACAGTCCGACATCGCTACATGTTAGCCGTGTTAGCTTATCCACAGTAACAGACTGACATTTTGACGGAGCAGCGTGTACCTCTCAAAATTGCTTCATCATCTGTGAGTACAACCAGAATTGATCCATATATAGGTGCTTTGTCTTATTTGAAAAAAAAATTAAGGCTTTTAAGTGTGCCTTATACTGCAGAAAATACAGTATTTGGATTAGTTGCTTTCTGTGTGATTTGCAGTCAGATATCACAGTCAAACAGGTGAAACAAATAAGCTTCAACACTCTTCAGTATCATAAAATACAAGAGAAGTGGCATGAAATAATGGGTTTATGGTCTGACTGTCAGTCATGCAGGGAGAAGCTAACTGCTCGGCTTCCCTGCAAACAATGGGGCCGTTACATCCTTTGTGCTCGCGTTTACCAGCTATATTTCAGAGGCTGCCAGCGACTGAAGCAGGAATGGATCACCTTTATTTTCACAGTCTTGGCAAGTGTCATTCATCTTTTATTAGAATGACATTTCAGCAGTGAGCTAATACACTGGGGCTCAATTGATCTGCCGGCTGCCGCTGAGCTACATCTCTCAATCAAGCTATTCTGTCTTGTGAAGTTTTTTTACTTAAACAAAATGAAGACATAAAAAGTCAAATGAGCCAACAATTGTCCCTTTATCTTCAAACAAACTTGTGGTTTAAGCACAGATTTTCGGCCTGTCAAACCTTCAACGTACTGTAGAAGCTCCACTAAGAGACAAGGATCACCGTCACCTTGCCCAAGCTGCAGAGGTGACTCCAACCTTTGGACGCCGCTTTTTCCTGATGGACTGAAACCACAAATAACATCACTTTACCTGAAAAAAAAAGAAAGCTGTGTTGCCACGGTAAAACATGAAGAAATATTTAAGCTTGTTGTTGCACAGACAACCTGGTTTTTAAACAGACTGTCAGGCAAACTCTGCTAAACACTAAAGAAAAACTCAGTAAAGGACCACACAAACAATCAAGTTTTCTTATATATAAAGGGAGAGGCCACAATAGTGGAAAGATGTCACCATCTTTTCTCTCAAAGGACTGTTCTCTCCTTCTCCCATTTATTCTAGTGGGAGGTTACAACATTCAGACAAAGAAACAGAGTTGAAAAGATAATTAAGAGTGTCATATAATCAACCTTTTTGTGGAATATTTTTAGTTCCAACTGCACCCTTTTTTATCTGCTATAGGGACAATGTTGTTAAACCCCCTCATCCTGGTTTGGGGAACAACTGTTGCAGAGAGGTAAAAAGGTAATCTATAAACGATAGCTCCAGTTAACATTTGAAAACACATTTAAACAATGATAAAAACAAAGAATTGCTTCCCTATCAGATATGGATCCTAAATTGTGAGATTTTGAACGAATGCATCAACTGATTTCATTTAGAGGAGTTAAAAAAAATTAAGATCAGGAAGAACAGTAATGTCTGGGGCTTTTATATAAGCAGTTTATAACTAAACGATATTTAAGCTTAACAACATGCTGTAAAAATGTGCTGAGCTGCTACTGAGCCATCTGCTTGTTATTGATTGACTTAATAGTTTCAAAAAACTGTGGAAACTCTGCTACTTTATTCTGTTCAAGCAGCTTTTCATCCATCTGTACGTTGACTTGTTTACGCACAAACAGCTTTCACTAGTTTTTACCAATCGTACTTTCAATCATTTGTTTGGTACTGAAAACCTTTGGTTTTCAGACTATTTGTGAAATTATTTCAGACAGAAGATAAAATTAAATGTGCTGTGAGTCCAAAACATTGTTTTCCTATTTGCATTGAATTATTTATTTATTTATTTTACTAAATGTGCTTATTTGGAGTTTTTTCAAATAACCAATTGTATTTACAAAGTTAAGCACAAATATATTTGAAGAAAAACATGTTTACAGGATGAATGAGACAACTGAAAATCACTGGATTTTTGGATGCAAGATAAATGTTATCACTACTCACAGTCTCCATCGCTCACTTTATCCATTTGCTGCCAGAACCAATCAAATCCAGCATTCATGCAAAATTCATGTGAAATTTTCTGAAATTCCTGTAATTCAAGTGTACAACTTTAAATTTGGATTGTTTTTTTTAGATAGAGATTACTTTCCCCAGTTGTTTTTTTTTTGGTGCAGTTAAAAAAAAAAAAAAAATGTGTATGTTGCTCATAAGTGCAGTGACTTTATAACATTTTTTCGCATAAATCAGAGTTTAATCTTGAGAAACATATTTTATCTGAGTAAAATAGTAATAAAAAAACAGTAAAATAAGAAAAAAAACAGTCATTTTGCATTTGGATCATTACGATTGCAAAAGCAGCTCCTAAACCTGAAGTGAAGCTTTTTGAAAAAGGAAACATGGATGTCCAGGTTAAAACAGGCCAAATATGGAATTGTTTTATGTCATTTATTACATCACATGACCAGGATTCTACTGCATAATTTGAAAGGTGTCAAGTATTTTTTTTTCTTTTTGATCGGTTACTCTCCTGTTTATTTACTTATTTTTTTCTTTTTATTGTGTGAACGTAAATCATTAAAAAACGTCAATAAAAGAAAAAGGAAAATAATTGGAGCCAGGTGCAGTTCCCCTAGTAACCACTAGGAGAAGTGTTGCACATACCATGTCCCCATGTTGCATGGGCTGCCCCGTGCAACATGGGGACAGCCGTGGTGCAGCGGTAGGGCGGTCGACCTCTGATCAGAAGATTGCACGTTCGATTCCCACCTTGTCTCCCTATGTGTTGAAATGTCCTTGGGCAAGACACCGGTAGTTTTAGGTTGGGACCAGTGTTTGGCAACAGAGCCACCATTAAAGTGTGAATTGGTGAATGGAACTGTGACGGAAAGTGCTTTGGGCCTTCAAGAAAAGTATTGCGCTATACAAGTATACACTAAATGGTTCACCTACACCACCACATTATACACACACCACTCATCTGAAAATGAAAAAAAAAAATCAAGTTTCTATTTCATGAAAACAGTTTGAGATCAAATCTTTAGAAGTCAAAATAAAAGTACATTTAAATGTTGAAACATGACATTGTTAAACTGGTCGTAGTCTGGAACATCACTGATTAGATAATGGCGTCTGTCCATCATTTCAACCGAATGGTATTTGGCATGTAGTGATACTGGACATGCTCTAAACTAATAATTAAACTTTTATAAGTATGCAGTGATTGAACTCAAATTTAAAAAACTCAAACGTCAAAAATCGAACATGGAATTGTGTTTTGGTTTCAGGAATTTTGCTTTGATTTTTAAAATGTAATGTTGTTTTTTTAATTATTCCTTTAGCTTTTTCAAATTGTCATTGTGATCTTTGATATGTTTGTTGGTGTGATTATTTTTACCGTAGTTGCAAATGTGGAATACCATTTAAATAGATTTTTAAGCAAAGGCCAAAAATGATCCCTGGGGTCAAATGGAGTAAATATAATTGATGTTTCATTCGTGCTTTTAGGATGACAGCAGAAATAACGTTTCATCTGTACATAGGATGAGGCAACTTTGGAAATACTGATTGCTTTTTGAAGCTCTGATGCACTTCAAGTGTGTGACAGACGTGTGAAAACAAGCAGTAATTAAAAGAAACGTTCTCCGAACAAATGACTTCTCATCTGGCGTTCTGCTGGAGAATAATGAGCCCAGCATGGTGTCGTTCGGTGGAAATTTTTTGCTCCCTAAATTGCCTTTAGGTTTGAGTCCAAGACTAGACTTTTCAATCAATCTCCTGTCATCAAACTTCATCCCTCATTAGTGGCTCTGCAGACCAAGAGAACGGCGGATGTTCTATTCTTGTTAATGAGCGCCTCTGACTCGGTCAGCAGCGATTTAAATTTAGAAATGAATAATCATCTCAACAAAAAGGGGTCCTGCAATGGTTGAGATGTCAAAAATTACTTCATTTTTATTATTTCAAAAAGTTTTGATTTTGTTTTTATCTTCTTATCTGTAAAAACTCGTACTGTATTAATTTCACTAAAGTCAAAGGGCGATTAGATGCAATAGTGGTGTCCTATTGTGGATATTTAATGGTGCGCAACGGTAGTTTGGATGCTGCTCCAGGCTTCCCTGTTAGGACTGAAGCTCTATTTAGTCATTCTACATGGAGCCTTTCTTCTTTTTCTCTTTCTTCTTTTTTTCCTCTCTCTGTCTGCTTCCCTCCCCATTTTTTTTTTCTTCTTTTTTCTTAGCACAGACTCTGAGAAGATGATTGGCAGATGACTCCTGGGAAAAGAGCTCAGGCCTTTTCCTTCTTCACAGCTCACAAGATCACGACACTCAAGCACACTGACAGGCCAAGTGGATGCGTACACATCCACACACACATACATACACTTTAAAAAAAAGATCACAACAGTCCTTTTTAAAGGCAGGTCACTCTGGATATTGGAGAGGAGTAGTAAGGAATCACAATAATGCACAATAAAACTGACTTTGCCAATAAGTGTTGACTAATCTATGGATTCTTTTTGGGTGTGGGCATTGATTTGTGCATGGTCAGTAAGGAGCCATCACTCGTACCTTACAAAGCATAAAGAGTGGCATAAGGGCACCGTGCAACAGCATCACTTGTACGCCATAAAAGCATGCAGCTTACATTAGCCTTACAAATACTTCATGATACACTTACCACACACACACACACACAGGACAATCGTACAGTCCTTTTTCATGAAGTCCCTTAAGGTGGCCACAGGAACCACAAAGAAACTGCAAGACACTCCTGAACTCGCCTCAATGCTGTTTTTACTCCAGGCACCAAGATGCCTGTTTGAGTGACCACTTATGCATGCGTGTTTTGGGTTCTGCCTTCAAAACTCATTTGTGCATTTGTGTGTCGCCACGTCCGTTTTTGAGTACATTTTCAGGCTTTACGTATAAAACACTGACTATTGAATGTGTGACAAAAGTTCAACTTTGACCAAGCATTGAATTTGATAGGGGATCATGAGAAGTGTTCTTATCAAAACACTGAAGTACCAACTGTTTGAAAAGTGATCATGAAGTAGAAATGAAAACTGGGATTTTGTGCGCAGGCGCAATTTCATAACACCATGTCATATCGGAATAGAGCTGTGAAAGACAAAGTCTGGAGCAAGACTTGCACCACTCCAACATTTCACATCAAGCCTCCTCCAACTGTGAGGACATGAGCTAAGATTGGCTAGAGACAGACCAGAGTGAACACCATATGCTGAGAGGGTATACAAAAACCCACGTTCAGCGTGCCACAAATGCCCATAGAGAACGTACCATAAGGTGGAGCCGCTCGTCCGGGGGCATGGAAAATCCAAAACCCAGCACTGAGGCTTAAAAAATGTCTGAATATTTATAGTTGAAATATTTTAACAGATGTGAAAGTCAAAGGTCCATTAGCTGTCACACTCATAGTGAGAAATTTCTACTCCGCACTTGACCCGTCGCCTGGTGGAGCGGTGAGCTGCAGATAAGTCCGCACTCAGGAACCAGTTGGTGGTCCAACTCCCCAATACTGTTTGTCAAGCAGGGAATCATTTAAGTCTCATTTTTGAGAGTCTTTGGGATGACTGGACTGTGGTTTTGAACTCATAACCTACCGGTCTCAGGTCGGACACTCTTCCACAAGGCCACTGAGTTGCTTGATGATATTACAGCCTTAGTTGCTTTCTTTAGACTGCAATCAGATTTGAAAATCAAACTCGGGGAAATGCACTTTTTTCTAACTAAGGAGAAGCAAATGAGCTTCAACTCTTTAGTACCATAAAATATAAGGCAACTGGCAAGAAGAAACTGGTTTCACTGTTACCCATCATTCCTGAAAATAGTTGGCTCCAAGAAAAAAAACTAGATTAAGGAAAGGACTAGAAGCACACAGTCGGCAACACAAGTCAGAAAACACAAGTAGATCCACTTTATTCAACAACAATAGCGTCAAGCATCTGCTGCCGCTGTAATCACAGCTCTCAGAAGGGATTCAAGGGTGCTCTGCTGATGAGGTGCCATTAGAAAAGATGAGAAACAAACTGAAAGGAGGAGGGAATAAAAAAATCATACGGAAAAGGAAATCAAAAACTTTAACGGGGCCAGAGGGAATTGCTATGCTATACTAATCAACTGCACTCAGCTAAAATGATAGATGAATTAGGCTCTCTACAAGTGATTAATTGAAGCAAGGGATTCAAACTAATGACACCACACAGAGTAATGTGCATGCAAGGATCTTTCTTCTGCAGGCTGGCATGAAAATTCTTGATGAAAATCCTGCGGAAATAAATTCTATCTATTCTCCTTTTATTTAGCAGTTGATTTAATTTGGCAACAAGCAAACAGTTTGTACAGCTAAAAGAGGAGCAACAATGTCAGATGCCACTCGTGGGGTTTGAGAAGGAAAAAAGGAAGCCTAAATCGGGGCATTTACAGAAGTTTACGCATTGAAAAGAAAGTCAGAGCTTTGTCGGGTCCACTCACATGCTAACCAACAAACACGCCTTCTATTGCCTTAACCCCATAGAAACATTTGTACTATCTTTGATACTTACATTTCTGAAACCTCTTTGAGGTTATCTTAAAAGTATGTGTTCTAAAATAAATTTAGCACTAAGCTAACTTTTGACCATTTAGTGACTACGACATTCTAATGTATAATCATTGGCATTGTATTTGGTATGCATTTCTGAGTCTCCTATCTCATTAAGATCATCAAAACGTTCCTTAAAAACTTTTTTTTTTGTCAATAACAAATAAATGTTTTCCGCCCTGTAGTTCATTATCACTCCACTAGGGGCAGTAGAAGGGCTTTTCCTGCTCATTTTTTAAATGGTGGCCTCCTTGAAATCTCAAATACTTTTCGCGGGAAAAAGTTGAGCTAATTTTCACAACTTAAAAAAGAGGACAACTTATCATTAATTTTCATCATTCATTTCATCATTAATTTCAATATTTTGGACTTACATTGTTGAGAGCAAAAACTCACCAGTATACTCAGCATACCATAAATTACACGATCTATATCCTATAAGACAATAATATTCTCAAAAATGTCTGTGAATTTCATCAAGATATCTTCATTTAAAAAAAGACGAGTTTTTTGTCAATTTTCTAATACAGTGGGATTTACAGGGCGAATAAAATACTTATCTGTCATAATAATTAAAATAAAGCTAGGAACAGTTTTTTTTTTCTTTCTTTGATGTTTTTTTCTTTAATTGATCCATCTTTAAATTCCTATTACTATTAAAATAAAAAGGAAAAAGCTTTAAGTCTGTTAAAAATGCTTCAAAACCTTTCTGGGTAACAAAGAAAACAGACCTTTTAACCCGATCATAAAAAAAACACTGTTCTTGTATTCAGCTTAAAAAAAACTTTCATTAATTTACACTATGCTAAAATGTTTAAATGTTTTTAAATAATTAATTCTCAATCTAATTATTTAAGCAGTAAATTCTGTTTGAGCTTTTATTTTGCTAATTTTATGTTTCTTTGTCATTTTATTCTTTATTTGATTAAAAAAGCTGTAATATTGTAATTGGTTTAGCAGTTGAACATAAATCTACACAAGTTCTGCATGAAATGTGTCGTGTCACTCAGTTTACTGTTGCTCAATCCTTTCTACCAAACAAATGCATACATTTGGACTTGTAACAGGCTAAATTCATTTATTTAAGTGTTAAATATTATTTAGCAATGAGTAAGTGAGTCAGAAAAGTAAGGAATTGTTTTGACTTTCCAATTACCTTTAGTTCTTTTGCCACTGCACTCATTTTTTTCTCTTTTTTTTTTTTTTTTACAGGATACGCAATTTTTTAAACAATGTACAAGCTGACCAGTAAGTGATGATTAGCTTGCAGGTCGCACCATTTTTTTTTCTAAAAATATCTTTAACCTACTAAGAAATTCAATGAGATAGCTAATAAATAACCAACATCATGTTTCGATTTAACTCCTCATGTCCGGAGCAAACTTCTTCCACTTAACTATGAAGCGCCATCCAAAAGTTGAATCTGTCATCACCATTTGAGAAACACCACACGCACGAAGCTTTGCTTTGTTGTCTGAAAACACTGAAAACTGCTGGTTGCGAGCAGCTGTTGCCTATCACGGCTGTCACCAAGCGAGAGGCAGGCTACACTTTGAATAGGTCACCACTCCATCATAGGAGAATTTATAGCACAAACACAAACTGCTAAAATGTCTTCTGACAGTGCAGAATGTGATGTAGGTCATAGAGGAATTGTTCCACCTGCATGTAACTTTTCTTGCTTTCTGGCAGCTTTCTTATGGTGGTGTTGGGTAAAATCAGTACGAGTATTACGATCAGCACGAAAGAAGGAAAGTAAACAAACATATGGGAAAACAGTCGTAAAATAAGTTATACAACTATGAGGAAAAATGTCATACAGTTATAAGGATAAAGTTGTACGATTATAAGTAAAATGTCAAAACCTTGTGAGAATAAAGTCATACAATTATGGAAAAAGTTGCACCATTCTGAGAATTTTACAAGAATGAAATTTTAAAGTTGTGTAAATGAAAAATTGACTAATTGTAAAAAAAAAGTTGTACATTTTTAAGAGCAGTTTTATGGAAAAAAGTCATACAATTATATATTAACTATATATATAAATAAATATGTATACGAACAATTTCACTTTACGAGTTCACAGAGCGGTCTATGATCTTGAAATTTTGTCACTTACTTACCCCCTACCTCTTATTTCCTCCCCCAGGAGATTTTGAAGGATGATCAGTGGAGCTTTCTCTAATGCAGACCAAGCTAGCAAACGTTAGCAAATTTGGCTCCGCGTTTCACCACTACTGTAAAGGGGAAAAATAAGTCATCCACATAATGTTTTTCTGTTGGGAACAGCAAACTAAAATACTTATAGCTTTGGTTAAAATCAAAACTCTGGCTTTTGTTGTGTGATCCTCTCAAATGACTCCATCTTTTCTAACCACACAACCCTTTAAAAAGCAGGGCTTTTCCACCGCAACAATATCTCAAGCTGCTTTTTAAAAGTCAGAGCTCTCTCACATAAGGAAATATAGATTAACACCATGCATTTTTAATTCCCACTCAGTTCGGGGTCATTTTTTTTCCAATAGTCAGCCTGGTTCTCCGCAAATTTGTTACCCCTGGGTCTTTGCTCGCACGTTCTCCTCAACCTCTGCATTCGGGGCCAGACAAGTTTCAAATGTTTTCCTTGTTACTGACAGCAGTAACGATTCTTCACCAAACTGCAGTGCAATTCTTTTGTTTCAGCATGGGGTACATTTCAAATCCTGCCTCACAAAGCAAAAAAAAAAAACCCCAAAAAAAGATATTGCTCCTACTGCTCCATCAGCGGCGCCCCCTCCCTCGTCTTCCTTCCACCAGCTCTTCTTTCCATTCTTTTCTCTGAAAGTTGATTTCATCTGACATGACAGAGTTGTGGAAGCCAAGAGCGGAGGTGCTACAAATGCTCTGTCACAACCCTGAACATGGCAGGAAGCTAACGCCTCGACAGGTCTTGGATGCGGCCCGGGAAACCAGTGACGACTGCCTAGCTGCGGCCTGTTTGACTTCATCCTTTATCTTTTATTTCAACTATATATTAAAAAAAAGTGCTCAGCGTCTTCTCTGTTCAGCTAGCCTAGTTTTATCCAGACGAGGGAGAAACTTCTGACGGAAGAAAAAGGCGAGGAGCGGCAAAGTAATTGATGCTGATGGGGATAATTCTTGGTTGGAGTAAGGCGCACAAAAAGCAAAAGTGGTTCACCGTTCAAACAGTCCAAACAGACTGTTTGGGTGTGACATAATGCAGTGAAACATTAGCATGATAAACTATCAGGCTGGAAGCAAATTGCAGCATTTTCTTTTGTAATAGAAAGCCTCAGACATGTTATTCAGTCACAAAAGCTGGAAAAAGTGGACAAAAAGTCAATGAAAACCATCAAACTTCCTTTTTCTCTCTAAAAAAATGTAAGATGTGCTCATAAAAAAATACATTTTATAAGGTCATCTTAATATTTTCAAAAACAAATTTCACTTTAAGCTAACTTTTGACCCTTTTAGCGACTAATATAACCTCATTAACCTCAAGAACCATCGGTTTCACACACATTTCTGAGACCCCTATCTTATTAACATGATCAAAACTTTCCTAAAAATCCTGTTAATAACTTAGTCCATGTTTTCTACCCTGTAGTTCATTACCATTCCACCAGGGGCAGCAGAAGGGCTTTTCCTGCTCATTTTAAAATGGCTTCCTCCATGAAAACAACAGACATTTATATTGAAAAAAAAAAGTTTTTTTCTTGATAATTGATGTGTAAATTGTAGTTAAAACAGTTAGTAGAAAATATGTATTTTCCTGAACACTAATCTTTTCATGTATTAGAGTAACATTTTTGTGAGAAAATTTTGCCAAATCCCCCAACATATCATAATTGCCTTTTTCTATATCTCATAAAAACTGATCTTGCCCTGCACATTTTTTTGTGGATTTCATCAAACCTGGTATCTCAGTCAATTCTTTCATGGAGTGGGCTTTACATGGTTAAAAAAAAATGAATGTTCTTTTTATGTATTCTTATTTACTGTTCAAAATAAAACCTTCAGAAAATAATTTTTCCAGGTTACTACAACCTCAAAAAGCCCACCTAATGTCAATTTCAAATTAATAATGTTTGATGGCAGCATTACCTCATGCAATATGAGCTTGATTGAAATTCCTTATAGACATTTCAATGGGATTTTGATGCAGAACAACATGACCGGCGCTCGCACATTCAAGCCTTAAGACACCATCTCATTGTAAATGCAATACTTGCTCTGGATGCAAAATCAAAAGCAGAACTTGAGGCGTTGTTGTGTGATAATGGATTAAACATGGTAATGAAACACGATGGACCTTTTTTCTGCAGCTCATTCAGATTGTAGTGTTTCTTCTGGCAAACCCAATATATCATTAAAAGCTGATGAGATCCCTGCAGCCAAGTGATAGAACATTGGTCGAAGTCAGACTGGACTGTCTGAAGGAACTGCTGCCACTAAAACAGGCTTTTGGAAAAATTGACTTTAGAAAGAAATCTTTACAGGTTCTTAGATCTTAAAATAAGATATTTCTTTCAGAACATGGATCTGCACTTTTCAAATTTACTTTATTTACAAAGAGACAATCCAGTCACGGATCGATCAAGCCCATACCGTAGTTTCTGCACGACAATTCGCACCTTTAACAAACGGCGTATTTTTGAACTTTTGTCGTATATAAGGCGCACCGGACTATAGAGTCAGAGATAAGTCCATCAGTCAGTCAGAATTTACTAACCGTGTTCACAGTAACTCTAAAACTTGTTTGCACCACAATACGTTAGTAGCATTAGTCGCGTTAGCGTATTAACTCTCAACCTTGTTTGCAACATGTAAAAAACAGACTGATACAGCTAAACCAAAGCTACTGTGCCTAAGCTAACTCTGTCTTCATAATACCTGTAACATCCAACATTGTTTGCAACATGTAAAAAAAACAGTCTGATAGTGCTAAAACAAACGGTAATGTGATTACGCTAACTCCCAACCTTGTTAATTACACATAAAAAAACCCACACAGTCTGTTACTGCTACAAGTTAGCCACATTAGCTTATTTACTGTTACACCAAACCTTGTTTGCAACAACAAACTGACGTTTCGACAGAGCAGAACATGCCTCTCCAAATCGCTCTGACATCAGTAAAAACAGCCAGAATTCTTCCATAAAACAGGCTCTCCAGATTATTATTATGATTTTTTTAATTGATGTTTTTAAGTGGGCCTTATAGTGTGGGAAATATGGTAATATTTACAATTTTGTCATATTTTGTTGCATGGAAATTAGGTTTTTGATTTTATTGAGTTGAACTGATGTTGGAAAAACTCAGCTTTGGGAGAAAAATTAAAAACTTAGAGCTCCATTATGTAAATACTGAGTTTGTTTTTTAGGTTTTTGTTTTTTGAAGCATTAGAACGTTTTAACTCTAGATTCTTACAGTGCTTCCAGAAATTAGTCATACCCCATGGGCATCAATACCAAGCCAAATGGTCAATTATTGACAGCAAAATTATGAGGTTGTATAATTATTATTATATTGTGCTAAATGAAGTCTCAGCACATGATTCACTTCCATGCATTGTTAAGCCGTCTCATTCCACTGCGTCTGCTGTGTGAGTCTGTGTGTGTTCCTGCTGCTGCAGAGCAAAACCCTTGGAGAGCCTGTTGGCAAACAACGTGGTGCCAAACCTCCACCTACCTTCACAATAGAACTATGGCAGCCAGTTAACATGAACAAACAAAGACTTTAAATATTGAAGAATTTTATTGGAACAAGCAGATGGAGCCATAAATGTAACCTGTCTAATTACCTGTCATTTTTACTAACATGAGGCATCTATTTTTGTATAAGTTCTCCTTTTTAGAATATCTATTCTTTGTTCAGGGGTGATCAGAATGTGTTAATCCTTTTACACCTTTTTTTAACCATATGTAGTCTAATTCTGTCTCCATAAGACAAAGGAGCAATTAGAAAGAGCGTAGAAAGTGTTTGATTTCGAAGCAGTAGTGTCCTTCAGCTGGATGCAGACTGAGTATTTTCCAAGCCATAAGCTGCTCTGGGGCACGGACACAAAAATCGCATATCGAAGAAGAAAAAAATCGTATGTACCTTATGTTGCACTTTTGGCAGACATTTCTTTGACAAAAAACTGACATTTCATCTTGAAAGGCAAATCTTAGCAGAATAGATAATAGACTGAATGCAGGCATCACTACCATAATTTCATAAAACATTGGAGGAATCTAGTATATTAGCACAACATATGAACGATTATTTGGATAACCATAGCATGAAGAACATGCTAACAAGTCTTTATATCACTTCAAATCATTAAATTCGCAGAATTTTCATCGCCTGTGTCGCACTGGAACAAATCGGCAGCGGCCGGTGCTGCTTCTTTTGCATTGCTGTCAGTAGCAATACTGCTACACACACCTACAGTTCCCCTAGAGGAACTGGTAAGCCTATTCTTTAAAAAAAAAAATCACATATAAGTTGCATCCCCGGCCAAATTACAAAAATTAAAAAAGGAATAAAATCTTGACAAATACTCATAAAAATACAGTGCTCAGGAGGAATTCTTATGGAGAAAGAATTTGAATTTAAACTTCTCGTTTTTCAGCACAGTTAAAAGCTGGCCAGCCTTGACTTAATGCAGCACAAACATTCAGCAAAAATGATGCCTTTCTTTTAAAAGGGAAAAGCCATGGATAAAAACTGTTTTAGTCCATGTGTTTAAATTTTAGTCTTAATGGCTATTTTGTCCAAACATGGCACCATGCTGTAGAGACGAGAGCTTTTACAAAAACCAAAAGCACGTCGCTGCAGCAGGGAAAGAAGAAGGGTGGGATCTGCAGCCAGTCTGGTTTTCAATAATTCAGGCTGGTCTGTTCCTCACCTCAGCCTGCTCCACACAAACCAGCTTCAACCAGCATCTAAGCTTTACAAGAAGCTGCGGCGTGGACTCCTTAGGCCCTTCATTTGCCACCAGAAAGTCCTCGGTCCAGGACGCTGCTTTTGGATCAAACAGGGAGAGCCATTCCAGGCATGCAGGCCTCTAACCCCCTCCAGCTCTGTCAGCCGATTTAAAATGATGGTTTGTTGTTCTCTGAGCATTAGCTGATTACTCCACGGGCTTCAGTTAAGCCATGTTTTATTGCAGACAGTAATCTAAATCATTGCCATAATGCTGTCCAATTTCAACTAATTGTTCTGCTATTTCACATGCACCTGAGACGTGCTAACATCTCCATGCTTAATAGACGGTGATATGCCATCATGCAGCTAATTTAACAGCTAAGTTTATCATTTATTTATTTATTTTCAAGGCACAATTGGGTCTGTTTTGCATAAATCAAAACAGAATGACACGTCTCCTCATATACAAGGGGTGAGAAATTAGTACTCACTTAAAATATAACAAGTTAAGATATTAAATAAGATTTTTAAAAAAATCTTTTTTTTTTTTACTGGATTTTGTTTATGCACGAGATTGAAAGCTTTGCATCAATCAGATTATTTCGCACAAGAGCAGAGAGTTTACTCAGCATGCAATACACAGTAAAGGGGATTATGTACGGCGAACGTCTAGAACCCACAACTGTGACACAAGTTGCAGCAAATGTCGAACTGGGGCCAAAACGCAACTCACTCCCTCATTTTTATTCCCTCAAGGTGCTTTTATTTGTTCATTTATTCATTAGACCCCTGCAAAACAAAACAAAAAAACCCACTTGCTAATTGGCAAAACAAACAAAATCAGTTGATTTTGACAACAGCTGTCAGTATGACAAGAGGTATAATCAGGTGGGATTGAAATCTGTGATGCTCCAGTCAGCCGGCCGTTGTCCAGAGAGGATTTAAAAGAGGAGAGGAGGGAGGGGATGGATGGATGTGTTTAGTGGCTGCCACTCAAAAGCAACATTTCTACAACATGTTTTTTTAATATATATAATATTTATGGATTTAAGCCTAAACTAATTACTACAAATGTAGAAACAAAACAGCATTTAGCCAGCAGGTCTAAATGGAGGATGTTTATTCAGTTGTAGAAAAAGGGTGGTTTTAATTTCCTGAAGTCGGGTTATCTTTTGATCTATGTTTAAAGTATTTCCAGTGGTCTTAATTATAATTGTGCCATTTTTTTGCCAAAATCAAAAAACCTGCGTTGTTTTCTAGGTCATAGTTTCTGCAGAGCGGCATGAGCTCATTAGAAATTCATCTCTGAGTTGTGGGTGTGGAACTTTCTCCATACTGTTGCTGACAGCTCTCTCTTTACATGCTCTCATATTAGCTTCTCACAACCCCAACCTAACGTTAACAGTGCAATAAAAACGGCAAGCAATATTGAAGCTCTCCAGCCATACAGTTCTGAGCCAGACACCAGCTCTGACGGGGAAACCGACGAAGACGTACACGGATCAATTTGTATGCAAGTGGATGCAGCTTCACTAACGCAAAGAGCTGCTTTTCTCCATGATAGAATCATCTGATATAAGTTGATTGTGTAAAAACGTCACTACTGCGACATGTTGAATAGCAGCTAAAAACCTGGAATGAGGTTAATTGTGTAAACGGTTTAAGAGTTACCGTAGTCGTTTAGACCAGTTTGCTTCTAACATCTATTGCTGATTAAACTTTTACTTCATTTGTGATGCAACAAAGCCGATGTATACAAAGTATGAATGAAGAATCAGCACAAATGTAAAGCAGCCATCGTCGGGTTATCAAAGAGGAAAAAAGGGTCAGACTGCTGACTTGTTAGAACATTCATTTTAACACAGCTGAAAACACCTACGACATGCTTTTCTGTGTCTCATAACACGGCACGCGTGTGCTGCTGTTACGACATCACCCTAAAAGCTTTTTACCAGTAACTGAATTCTCTTAAAAACAATGCCATAACATCGCTACGATGAGACAGAACGACTCATTAAATAGTGATGGGATGAATGCAGGCTCATTAAAACAACTTTTACCGTGATACACATCGCTTCTTATTGTTTTACTGAAAATCTATATGTCATAAACACTTATCAGCGTACCTTCATAGCCGCCTTCCAGCATGCCTCCACCATACCAAAGTAGCCGTAAAAAGTGTCGTATCTGATGTTGATACAGACGTTCAACATTTGTCAGCAAAATATCAAGTTTGAATCAATTAAATATGCCCACAAGGATTGCAAAGAGCAGGACTTCCATTATTCTTTCTCTTGTTGTTTTGCCCCGCCCTCGTAATTCTTGGCCAATGACTGATGAGATTTTTAGTCACGTGGTTTTGTTTAAAAACTTCAGTTTCAAACAGGAAAGTCTGCTTGACGGTAGTCTGAACACAGAATACAGACCAAACATAAGGTTCAGGACTCAATCCGAACCAAATTAAGATGACTCGGTCTGGACCAAACGATTTTCCCGTCTGAAAACACCCTAAATGTCCAAAGTTTTTAATAGAAAGACACGAAGCCATCACAATCATTAATGGAATAAATTTCAAACTTGAGTTAGTCTAAAGTTAGTTCTGTCATCAAGCGACCTAATAATGTCGAAGTTAGAGTCAATCCACACTTATTGTGTACTCCATTGGTGTCTGATCAAAACAGGACCATATCTGATCAACCTTTAAGCGTAAAAAACAATCCCTTCAGAGTTGGGATCGAAACCATTGACTGTATATAAGAACTGGACGGAGTGACCCCTCCCCCCTCACATTCCAAACAGGAAGTACCCGCTGGTTCCAAGAAGCCACTTCAATAGAGAAATAAGCAGTTATCACTCAGTCATTCTATTTGTCAGAGGAACTGCTCTTGCTCTGATACTATTTTAACACGTTCTTGATAATCCTGGTTTGTTTTTAATGATATTTGTTCTGTAGTGTAAGTTATTCAAGTTACAAACAGAGCAATCAGATGCCTCAATAAAAGTACGTGGTCTCACGTCAATTGTTTGACAGATTTTGTTTGGCCGCTTTCAAATGATAGAGGTGCGGACTTCCAACAAGCTCACTCCTGCCTGGCAAGAGTGGTTGCCATAGAAACGAAGACTCAGACCAATCACTGGCAAATTTATTTGTAAAGCACATTTGATGTACAAAGACAATTCAAAGTGTTTCACATAAAACATGAAAGACAGAAAACAATATAAATTGAAAAAAAAGTTAAAAAGAAGTGAATTTAAAACAAGCATAGATAAACAGTGCGGATGTAAACTTGACATCACTGGACCACTGACATTGTCTGGCTCCAACATGGCGGCGTCTGTAACCCAAAAAAATGGCGACTGAACTGAAGTAGCCCATTTTCTATGGATAACATACGTCCCAGTCGCTTGGTTCTGTTCTGAAACAGAGTCAATGGCCGTAACACCAAAACAGACTTCTATAGCGACTTTTTTTTCTTAATTCTCATAGTTTGTCCAATTTTTTGCTTAAAATAAAAAATAAAAGCCTCTCTAGTTTGAAGCAGTTTATTATGGTTGAGAAGTCACATCTGAATGTCAAGAACAGCCAAGTGGGAGTGTTCTGGTTTAGTTATGACTTACTGCACACCAAACCCAAACGTAGAGTAAAACCAGCACTGCCAGGATGTGTCATATTAGAGCGGCTCGTACTGTTGCATTGGCGAGAGCAGTAAATTGGACTAATGGCAGGGCTCCTTTAAAAGCTGCAAGTTGTACCTTTTTGGTATTCATTTCAGCTTTTATGGAGCCATTACTGAAAATATTAAAGCAGAAAAAGAGCTAAGAGAAGCACAGAGACACAACTGAGATTATTGATTATAAATGATGGAAGGGTAAAGACTCTAAATATGCTAGTTACTGAATATAATGTGGCCCATCGCCTTTAGTTAGGGATTAATTTGAACAATCATAAGGGGAGTTGATGACCAAAGTTTATTGGAAAGCATCTGACTAGACTCCGTGTGTATTCTGACCCCTTTAGCCCCACAGCACCAGAACCCAAATTACCACTATGGGATGGAATTATCACAGTTGTGCACACTTCAATAGCGCTGTACAGGCAGATAAACAAGGCTAAGCACTGAAGCCTGTGAGCACCACTGCCATATGCCAGCCTCCACCTACACTTCCCAGCAGGCATTGCCCCATTGTTGCAGACTTGTTTGCTGTCTGCAGCCAACATTTCCTGGCACTAATCTCCCCCAAGAAATGCATCCAGTCAGCACAACAGTCTAGCACAGTTGCTTCAGGAGGCAGACCACCTTTATTTTAGAGCATCTTAAACAGATCCATAAGGACAGATAATCACATTTGCGGTTGTCTTGAAATCATCATAAAAGCTCAAGATTATTCCAGTAATTATAAAAATCCTGTTTTTGTTGTCATAAATGAGCAAAAACAGAATTTTCAACCATTTAAATGGGACTGACTTTTGCTAGCAAATAGCATCAGTTAAAAATGTCATGTTATTACAAAAAAAAAAAAGCGCACTGACAACTTTCAGCAAAGACGATTGCACCGTGCAATCCAGTAGGCGGGCGCAGCAAACAGCTTACCCTGTGTTCTTATCTCTTGGCAGTTGCTCTGTGCCACATGGCATCCTGGATACACAGCCAGACACAGTCGCACAACAACAAACACACAGAAACATTGCCTTTTTTTTCTAAACACCTTCCCTAAAGCAATCGCAGAGGTTCAAAAGAGTCAGCCACAACAAAAAAATCAAGAGCTTAGGCCAAATTTTTTGCATTTATTCCATGAACATTAAAATGTTGGGAGTCTGAATGTGTTCTTTAGCTTTTGTTTTTTGCTTTAAACTCCATTATGCTCCTCTCTGTATGTGATTTTTTGTTCAGGAAACCCGATTTCTTGTTGTTGCCTTCTCATCTAAAGCAAATGGGTCAGTTTAGTTCTGGTTTGAACGCGTGGAAGCATGTTCTTTCTCATTAACTAAAAGTTTGCATGATTATGAAGGTTATAACAGTTCAAACAGACACATTTAAATTGATGACACTTTTTTAAATTGCGAAGATACACAATCCAAAAGTTGGAACAAAAACTCTATTTTAAAAAGTGGTTCCCATATTAGAAATTCTATCTCTTGAACACTTGCACACAAAAAGTTGCACATGCACACAAACATTTTGGTTAAAAATGTACTAGATATGCATCAAAAGCAACGTTTCTGATGTTTATATTTTGTTTGAAACTTAAGTTATTTTTTATGTCATCAAGCTTTTGATCAATTCTATCTTCAGTCTAACAACCACACACCATAATTAGTCCACCTCTGTGCTTTAGTTTTTTTTTCCACCTGTGAAAACTATTGTGTGCCGCATAGTTATTCTTTATTTATAAACTCTGTAAATGGTAAATGGCGTATACCTTTACAGTGCCTTCTACCTTCCTTGAAGGCTCAAAGCGTTTTACCGTCACAGTCCCATCACACAGTGATGGCAGCTCCACTGCCGAACCGAACACTGGCGCCAACCTACAACCACCAGGAGTAATGTGGAGTTCAGTGCCTTGCCAAAGGGCACTTTGACATATGGAGAGCAGAGTGGGAATCAATCCTCCAATCACAGGTTGACCGCTGTTCCTCTGCACCATGGCTGACAGTGTAGTTTCATTGTTTGTTGATATTTGTCTATTTTATTCTGAAATTTACCAAAAAAAAGTTCAAATGTATTTCTTTGACTAAATGGGGGTTTCTTTCAACTCATGGTACTTTTTAAAATGGACCAGGATTTTCAATGAATATATTCATGTGCTGGGTGGGGGTCATGCTGTGGTCTGGGTGGGGGTCATGTTCTGGAAGATATGAAACATGTAAATGGTTTAAAAATATATATATTTTTTTGCTTTAAATCGCACACCAGTTTTAATTCCACAAATGAAAACTATTGATAAATGACATCAAAACAAGTGCAGGTCTGCTGCTTGGGAACTTCAATTTGACCTCACTCCTCCAGTGATTGAAGACCTTATCCAGGTTGATAGGCTCATTTGCGTCTACGAATTGTATGATAATTGTACGTAATATCATTTTAGTACTGATACATATTTAGAACAGATAAGGCATTTTATGATGAAAACAGAAAACAGTGACAATTGTATTTTTGTGTTGTAAACTGTGGGGGTCTTGGCTGGCTAAATCACGCTGAGTGAACAGCACTTCTTGAGCACTCGAGAAGCGTGTCCTGGAGGACACTGCTGCCTGAGCAGACACGGATCCCTCGGGCAGGAACACCAGAGCCGTGGCAGGACGGCTACCGATCGAGGAGGCACATGGGCCGACCCTGACCTTAATAAACGCTTCTGCGAGCCAGAGTGGCCCTCCGACATGTCTATCAATCGATTTCTCTGTTCTGCATGTCAATCAAGTGACGTACAGTGAGAATGATTATTTGCTGACAGATTTTTAAAAAATATATATTTACTGTATTTTTTGCTTATTTATTTTTGATTGCCCGCGATCTACCCACAAGTCCCTCGCGATTGACCGCGACCGATATAATGATCACTCTTGGTTAACGTGATAATCTTATTTAAAGTGTAGAGTACATTTTATATTGTGCGCAGGACAGATTAGCTTAAAGGGCGTGAGAGCAGTGCACAATAGAGCATGTGCTCAGCTTAGAGGGAACAGTGCTTACGGAGAATTGTTTGAGCCTGAATATTACAAGAGGACCTTCAACATGACGATACTGTAGTGTGCACCCCAAAACTATCAGTTTGTGTTTCTTTTTTAACACCTAACAGTATTGTTTCTAGGTCCCACATGTTTGGAGCAATGCTTTTCTAATCGCTCGCTGGCAAACGTAATGAGCAGATAACTCTCAGCACACTGGTCACAATCACACGTCTGGATCGAGAGCCAGGCTCCTCTCAGGAGAGCTTTAGCCTGCAACCCAGACAGAAAGAGCTAAATAAAGGCCTGAAAAACACGTCTGCAGCCAAAGGAAATAAAACAATTTACTAATTGGAGGAGCAATGAGGCGGAGGCAGATGGAGAACTTGAAATGCCAAATGTCCATGTCCTTGCACCTTTAGGCCAATGCCCATCAGACACCACAAGCCTGAACTCAATTTGCTAGTTGCTCTCTCCATCCTAAGCCAGGGAGATAGCTTAGCCATTTTCTATATCTATGATAGTATTTTACTAACCATCTTCCCTCTAGTTAGAGCCCGCTTCTCATGTCCTGTTGCCCCCTTATGGAAAGAGACTCCTCTGCTTCATCAGGAGGTCTGCTTATTAAGGAAAAGCTCTCGGGTGCCTCCCAAATTGGCGAGAGGACAGTCTCGCCAGTGCGATAACTGCAGATTTATGTCAGAGTTAGGTGTAAATAGCTGAACAGGTTGTTTGGCTTCTTTAATTAAGCAAGCACTTTTTTTACAGGTCTTTGTCTTGTGTTCCAACCTCTGCAGTTCCCTCGGCGAGGCCGACGCTTAGCTTACAAGGCAAGTCGGCCGTGTGTGGGACGGTGCACGTAGGAATCATTAAAATCTGCAGGGCTTTCTTCAGTTTGTGCATCCTCCTGTGTAAAGTTAATAGAAGATCACAGCAGCATTGTCACTGACGCCTGTTTACAACCATCGACAAGGAGTTGTTGGAGGTGATGCATGGCAACTGACTTCAACTTCCCAGTTCACGCTAGAAAACTAGTTTATACTTCATAGTGATCGTCCATCGTGTCAATCGTATTGCGTCCCCACCGAGCACTGATGACTGTTTAGAACCATCCACGAAGAGTTGTTGAAGCAACACATGGCAACTGATGCCAAACAACTTCCCAGTATGCGATTAAAGGGCGGTCTTTACTTTATAGCGATCAATCGTATTGTGTCCCCACTGCAATCATTCGGTCTTGTTCTTACTAAGGTTGGCCGGTTTCACTTGCGACTGTCCGTGACACTACGACTAATTTCTTCTTTGCAAGCCATTTCGCAACAATTGGGATGAATCCCTTCAGACGACATTGCGAGCAATGCAAAGAAGCAATTACAAATCGTATAAAGCTGAATGCACGAGATAATGTAAATCTTCTCTGAAAGGGGGTAAATCATTTTGATAGACTGCCAACATTGTACTACTTGGACAGTTTCATCAGTGCTCCTCTACAATCTCTCTGTCTCTCATTGACTCACCAATTTGACTTTTTCACTTTGCTGTAGCTCTCAAAGCAGTAGGAGGGGTCTGAGAGGAGCAGCAGTGAGACGTTCTGACACAGTTCATACGTGGGTGATTTTCCATTCACATTACACATTCTATTCCATCACTGTTAGCATGCCTATTGATTCAGAGATTGCCCTGTGCTCAGAGCAGGTCAGACAGAAGAGATGTTATGCAGAGGCTGCCGTTCAAAGTAATCCGGGACTCTTACTCAGAGGCTGCCGTTCAATTCAATCCAACTTTATTTATAAAGCATTTTACGACCACAGCAACAGGTGCCCAACATGTGCACGCAAAAAACAAAATGTGCCTAAAATTGATCTTAATAACTAAAAGATAAATTTATTTACAAAAACAATTCTCAGACTTTGATAAGAGCTGTTTTTCTTGAATCTTCTAGAACACTCAAAATCTGATGATCTAATAATTTGTCAGCCTATTCTTTCCTGCTGGTCAATGAATATTTATAAAACAAAATCAAAATCATTAATAACTATATTCTGTTTCCTTGGTTCCTTGTGTTTCCTTGTATTTTGAGATAATCTGTTTGCAACAGAGAATTTATGTTTAAAACCCACTCCGATCTCCTTTAATCTGTTCTAAAAAGCCTTCCCAGTGTTCTTTTATTTATGATAATGCAGTTTTTGGCCAAAATCAAGTGGGACTTGTATCAAATTTCAACAAATCAGTCAGTAAAGTTGACATATTTTCCAACAAAGGGTTAGTTTTAATTACAGCAACACAAAGACAATGAAAGCTTGTGCTTTATAATCTCCATTGAAAACTGGTGGTTTGTGCGGTAAATCATTTGTATTTGTACAGTGCAAATACTTAATTCAGTTACAGTGTTTCCACGCTATATTCACCTTTCGCTGTGTTGCAGATTGCATACTTTTTTGTACAGCACATTGTGTTCTGCATCCTGATCGGCTGTTGACATTATCAATAAACTTCTTGCGTGCTGTGTCTCCTGCACAGAATGCCTTCAGTTTGCCAAATCTACACAAATCTTTGATCGTAATCAGAGCTTTGTTTTCATTCTAAAATATTTGACTTTGTTTTCAATAATGATTTGGACCTTGAGAGTTTAGAAAAAAGAGATAATTGTGAAAATATTCATGTCTGTCTGAGAAAAGAGCAGAAAGTGTGTCGTGATGGAGTTTACAACCTTGAAACATCTATAATTCTACTTAATTCACCTATCGTGGGTTCTTTTTAGAATTTAACCCCCGCGATAAAAGGAAACTGTACATAAGAGGGCAGGGAAAAAATGGCAATTAAGCAACACTCTCGCCTGCATTTGGGCTGTTTTCCCTCTTGATTTGCAGAAAGTTTCTTTCAGAACCTTTTCTTGAAAATTTAGTGTAAAAATAAAGGAGCATGAGTCAGACATGCAGTATGCTCTGCATCCACCTCCATACGACTCTGAGACAATTTCCAAAGGAAAAAAAAAGCAGCTCTAAATTCCGTCAAAAAAGCTCTGCCTGTGAACCGAATCCAGCCAGTGATTATGTTTTCCATAAACATAATTGTTTCACCGCTGCAGCATTTCTTTAGAATGCGCACGCAGGGAGAGGAGGAAAGCAAATTATGTTAATCCCAGACGAAGGGCGAATTGTATCTGCAGCTCTGTGGCTTGACTGACACATCTAATGGTGGCTGGAGACCCAAACGGGTTAGATGAAATCGATTCCGACACGTTGCAGACATGCTGCTCTGTAATGTGCAACTTAAAAAGAAAACACAACCCCCAAGATATTAATATGACTTATAATGCAACTCAGATCCTAAAATAGATGCGAACAGTCACCTGAAATAATAAGATACGTACGCCGGTTCAAATTTCATAAAAGCCTGTGGTGTGGCAAACAGACACAAATAGAAGCTGATGGTGTGGCAGAAACAGCTATCCACACACACGCAAACACACTAAAAGCTACTGCGAGCAGGTCCAGTGTTCCTTATGCCGATCAGGGATGAGAGAATTTTCTGCTTTGAAATGCTGAGTAGAAGAAAAGCATCAGCCCACAGCTGCCGCCACATTTCACCCTCAACCAAGGATAAAAAAATTAAGAGAAACAGAGCAGATATGATCGCTGGGGTTACTTTTAGACTCACTCTGGGAAAAAGACAAAACAATGATTCAAGAACATTTAGCTATTAAATCTAAATGTACAACATGAAAAAAGTGTCTATTAATAAAGTAGTTCCTTTTTGTTTGTTTATTCATGCATGATAACTAATTTTGCTCTTGCTGTAAAGTTGAAAATATACAGTTGAGTGAGTGAGGACTGAATTGCAAAAAATCCACACCTGCTTCCAACAGGAATTCCAGTTCCTACCCTACCCCTCTTATTGAAGAGGCATTTGAAGGGAAAGGGGTGTCTGGAATTGTTTTTTTAAGGGTAGAGCAAAGGGACTTTGAGTTCAGTATCCCTCCACCGGTAGGGTGATCCGCTGTGCTGCGGAGGAGAAACGCATTCCTTCATGTGGATGTGATCTGAAGCACAGTAGCTTACATTTAAATGCAAGTAGTGACTTGTTTCAGCAAGTTATAAAACTGATGTTGTTGATGACCGGTGAATATTGATGATGTCATCGAGACTCTCATTTTCCATAACCCTCCGTTTGGAGGGCTACATGTAGGGGTTGGGGAAGAATTCAAATTCGGCCAGAGTTGCCCCTCTGTTCCCAATGAGAACCAAAGTATTGTCTAGAAACCTGTGTTGAAAAGAACTACAGACTCAGTAACCAATGCTGAACATTTTTAAACAACAACAAGCTCTTAATTGGAAAGTTTAAAGATGGAAGAACTGGAGGAAGAACCTTCCCTCAGCAAAAGAAAGGCAGCTGGCATGTTCAGCTGTGATGCTAAGTGCTACTAAGCTAACCTGACCAAGTTCAAATGTCGCTACTTTGCATTGAGGATCTCTGTCATTGCTTTCATAAAATAAAATGTTACATTTACTTTTAGCGTTTGTAACTTTAAAGACCAGAGGACATATTAAAGAGTCCCTCCAGTGAAAATCATGTTTTTGGTGTTCTTGTAGCATTTTTCTCATGAAGTAGGGCATATATAAAATAATTCTGAGCATTTCTTTATTCAAATTGTGATAGATCAGGAGCAGATAAAAACAATTACCATTTGAAAAAGCTCTCAGTTATGATGCAGCATCAGAAATGGGCGGGGCCAAAGTCTCCCTGCTTCTAGCTTCATTCTGATGCATCCACTTGCAGACAAATAGACCCAGGCATGACTTATTTTCCCCGTCCAAGCTCTGGCAAAATCTGGCTCAAAACTTTACAACTGGATAGCTCTGATTCTGCTCGGTATTTTTGCTATACCGTTAATGTTAGCCTGGGGTTGTAAGGGCTGTAAGCTAGCAGTGAAAAGTGTAAACAAAGAGATGATGGGATATCAGTGGAGGCTTACTTCGGCGCCAACCGTACCGCTCACAACTGATGGGCAGGATTCTGATGAACTCTTGCCACTGCAGAAAATATGTTTTAAAACGACACAAGCTTTTTGGATTTCCACCAAAAGCTGAATAATTATTATAAAAAAAAAAAAAAACACTGGATACAATTTTTTCAATTGAAAAAAAATTGGAGTGAGGCTTAGAGGAAATTGAGCTAAAAATTGAATTTCTGAGTGCAGTATTTTTTTTAACTATAAGTCACTCCAAAACCATTTCGGTAGAAATGTATCTAACAACATACGGGAACAAGAATGGACGTTTCATCTTGATAAGTAAATCAGAATAACAGAACAGATAACAACAGTAGACTGATTATATGCACGCTTCACTACTGTATCTGTATTTACAATAGCTTCAAGAAACATTAGAGGAATCTAGTATATTAACGCAGCATACAAACAATTATTCTGATAGCATAAAAAACATGCTAACAAGTCAACAAAACTTTGTAGCTCACTTTAAATCTCTAAATCCATGACCTCTGTGTCGCTTTGGAACAGCTCTCCCTTGCCCAGCATAAGACTAAGCGGGGCTTCTTCTTCTGCGTTGCTGTCAGTAGCAAATACTGCTACACACACCTACACTGCCCTCTAGTGGTTGTTGCTATTTATTTTTTAAATTTCCATATGAGTTGCACCTGAGTAGAAGTCACACACCCGGCCAAACTTTGTAACAAAATGCAACTTATTGTCTGAGAAACACGGTAGCTCAGAAGACAATCGGAGTGAGTCTTTAACGCAGGGCAACCTCCCCACTTATCTGCTGGGATTAGCATCACAAGCCCTTAACACACATAAATGAAAACATGAGTTCCACTTAAAAATGAGCGTCCTCTTATGCTCTAAGCTGCGGTTGCATGTGAGCACTCACCATTTGTTATTTATGCGCCAAAGAAGGATAGTGGTTGGTGGTGATGGTGGTGTTGGGGGGGGGGGGGGGCTTATTGCAAAAATCAGTGCTAAACTTTGTGAGCCCTGATGGGAAATCCACCTCGGAGGTTCAAAGAGCAATTAAAAGCTGGCGGAAGTCTCCAGCTGCTCCGGCACAGCGTCTTCATCAATGGGTCTCACGTAGAAGTGGAAAGGGGGGGCGGGCATGGACTATAATTTTTCACGAGTCATGAACTGTGAAATGCAACAAAACCCCCACCCCCTGTGACCGCATGAAGGATTTAAAGCCCACTGAGCTGTACATGAGAAAGACAAACAAAAGGGAAAAATGGGGGGGGGCAATCCAATATGAAGGAGGCAGAAGTCAGACCCTGAAGGCCCCGCAGAGTGGGTTCATAACATGTATGAGGCCTCAGTTCCAAAGAGACAATACCTTCTCTTTGTGTGACTTAAAGTCAATAGCAAACGTCTCCAAGAGCTCCAGACTCTGAATCTGAGCTATGAGAGAGCCTTCCTTTTATGACTTATTCTCGATATTAATTTCCAGAGGATTCTTCTTTTTTTCTGCATCTGGAGATTCACAGAAAACCGAGCAACAATATTTAGGATGCTGCAAACAGTCTCTCCTGCTGCTGCTGCATTCAAAGACTCTTTCTTAGTCCAAAACGGCTTTAAACTTAAAAAACTTGGATTTTTCCTTTTTTTTCTTGCTCATCTGTGTTTAAGGGAAATGGGGAAACTTTTTCCTCCATATTTTAGAAGAAAAAAAAAAGAGTAAAGCCTGTAGGAGACTGGAGTCAAGGGGGCTTCTTGTTATCTTGTTTTGACAGTGTAAACGTGAGGCGGCACCGACAGCCTTGATGGGGGCCCAGATAGACGACTCACACTTGACACGCAACATCACACGGCAGCTCCTCGCGCCGCTCGCGCACCAACTTTTCTCTGACTTTACTTTAAAAAAAACTTTTTTTTTCTTTCCTGCAAGGAAACGCTGCCTCCTGCTTCCCCTTTAAAGTCTCTCACACTCTCCAGCTTTAGCCAGAAATAATCACATGATAATGACGGGGGGATAATCCTATGTGGTGACAAACAAGGCACCGCGCAGATTCCTGCACAGTCAATTGACAAAAATGGGTTGAAAACCATTTCAATCATTTCTGCTCAATTTAACGAAGTATTAGTGCCACCATCTCAGGTGTACAGCTGAGAATTTGGGGTTTTGACTATTGACTGTATATAAGAACTGGAATCAGATGCCTTATTAAAAGTTTGTGGTTCCTTATCGAAGGCTCAAAACATTTGACAAATTTCGTGAAGCCTGATTTCAAGTGGTAGGGGTCTTTCATCAAGCTCACTCTTTATTGGCGAGAGTAGTTGCCATAGAAACGATGACTCAGACTGATTTGGACCAATCGCTGCTTATGCTAAAGTCACAAATACAACTGCCACTGTCCAAGGGGGAGGAATCAGCAGAATCTTTAAGATTTCATGCCGGGGCCCCATTTTTTAAAAACTTGTTGGCAAAGCCAGGAATGCAGACGGCAGCTGTCAGGTGTGTAGGATGCCTGGGCTACCGGGCAACCCATGACACCTGATATGGATGGTCAGCGTCCGGAGACATTTAAACATGGTTCAGTCAGAGCCAGCAATCCACCCTGTGGCTGCCCAGCTGTTGCCTGATTTTGTAATGGCGTTATCCCTGCCCGTCACTTGACTGCCACTGATCTACCTAAAAATGTGCCAGGAAGCCACTGACCGATGTCAGCTTTTTAGAAAAAAAGTCATCTGGCTGCTGTAAAATTTTAACATTTTCTCAAAACCTCCACGGCCACGGCGCAGCATGTAAACATGCAACTGCTGCCTCCAGGTTACCAATGCCGCCGCACGGCCAGCTGCTGAATTCGCTGAAAAACCTGCATTTAGGTCGACGTACTGTAGCATTTTGGCATGCGTGACCATAGTCTTACTGTTCTATTGTTCTTTTTCTTTTTGTGAAGGCATAAACAAGATGAATTGTACACAAAGCAAAAACTCCAACCCTGGTATCAATAAAGGTTTGAAGCAGACCTAACGTTCAAGGAAAACACACAGATTTGCACCTGTAAATACAACAAATCAAAGTAGAGGCACATCCACTGACCTTCACAAGTATCAGCATAAAGGACAGATCTCACGGCGCTGTGTTGCCATCCACCCCTCCCACATCCAAAAGCCCCGACACGACACAGAACCGCAGCAGCTCCTTCCTGCTGCAGGCAAACCAGGAGCTGTTTAGCCTTCGTTAACTATCTTTGTCCAAGTAAATAATATCAATTCCTGTTCTATTAAACTTTGGATGATTCTGCCCTACAGCTGAACATGTTTTACCACAAACTGACTTTTTTTTGGACAGTTTCTACCACAACAAGGCCTTCTTGGGCACTTTGGAGGTCAAATTGTCTTTAAAAGTAGATTTGATGTCCATATTTCTGATTGAATAAAAATGGTGTGTGTGTTAATTATGAAATGTACTAGTCACTGCACTTAAAAGCCAACAAGGGGGAAGCCCAGCAAACTGCACACAAAAGCACATGGTTGAACCATTCCATCCATCCATTTTCTAAACCGACTGCATTCCCATCCATGGTTAGAGAGATGCTGAGGTCTAACCACCCATAGAAGGGCAAAAGTGGGGTAAGCTTAATCAACTCCTAAACAAAAATGAAGACGGATAAAAGGCAGGATCTCAAAATACACAATAATATGTTTAATAGGTCAAAGTCAAGCAGCTGCATTCATCACTTTAAAGCCTGAGTCAAACAAAGAAGTTAAAAACTCTACAACTCTTTCCAAAGAAGAACTATAGGTACTATAATAAAAAATGATATTATGCTGAATGCAGAGACAGGAGTCACAGCAAAACAAAAACATTAGATAAAAACAACTGTTTTAAGTGACTCAGATTTCTAATCAGACTTTGCTCTCTGCTTTTGGCATTTTCACATGGTTTATTAGGTGTTTTATCTTCTATACAAATGAGTTGGTTCTTCTCTTAAGCACAGCTAAAAAAATAAAACCCCTCTGACCCCTATGAGGAGAGCTGTCAGTCGGTCACCTTTAGCCTGAACCACTGACATGCAGTTTATAATAAATGAAAATTATTTTCAGATTTTTTTGAGAAAAGAAATAGCACAAAAGCAATTTAGAAATAGTATGAAAACATCTTTAATGTCATCTAACTGTAAACTCAAATTAGACATGCTGAGAAAACAAGGACCGATTTACTAGGATTGACAGAAAATGTACATTTTTCCCTAATTCTGCCTCCAGGTGATTCATTTTTATATGAAATCATAAAAAAACAGGCTAAAACATTATTATATAGATTCTTGTGTCATGGACGTAAAGATGCAACACTCTCATGAGGGTAGGGTGAGGGGGTGGGGGTTTCAGCTCAAGATGGCTCTGTAGTGTTAGATACTGCTGATAAAGTTTCATTCAGAGTGGATTAATGTCTGTTATTGTAGTTAGAAGTTAAAGTTTTTATGAATGTCCTATCAATTAAGTTTGTTGTATTTATCCACCACGTCTTAAAGTCCGCTCCGTGGAAATATTCTCTGACTTTAAACCAGTTTGTGACCACAACACAAGGACAGCTCATTAGCATAGCACTGGTCGTAGCATAATAGCATCAGCGGGCAACAACATTGCTGTCTCCAAATCAACACTTTTTATTCAACTATCTATTGCATGGGAGTGGGCATTACATGTTGTGTGCGCTTTTAAATATTGACCAACAAGCTTTTCTTTTTTCTCGGCCTTGCCGAAGAAGAACCACTGCTTGCTGCCACTTTCCTGTCTGCTCTTTGCGAGGGACAGGCGGGCTTACTTTACTTCGAACAATGGAAGCCCAAGAAAGCAGAGAGCTGGGAAAATAAAATCTCAATTTTCCCAAAACTAAACAGTCTAAAACAACAAATTCAAATTAATTGATTAAATTGATTAATCACTCAGCCCTAGAGCATCGTACAGTGTTTGTAAGGTAATAGAAGTTTCATACACTTATGATGTACAAACCACATTCTGATTGACATTTTCACTCTACGACCTTGATATATCATGCAGACCAGTTCTGTGCCCCGTCCAGCTCTGCCCATTTTTCACCCACAAGCATCCACCTGCTGTGACTTAAGCTTTACCTGTAAAACACCTGACACCGTTACTGAGTTGATGTTCATTGAGAGCATCAGTGTCAGAGACGACTACTGCAAAGAACAAAGGATATGTCAACTCTCACCTGTATTATCTGACAAATGCTGTAATTTTATTGCGATTGGAGAGTCTGGTAGAAGGGTGTTTTGGTAGAAGATCTTTGTGCAAGTGTGGAGTAAAAACCTTGGATCAAGGACAGATTCAGAACAAGGAAGCCTTGAGGAAAGTGTGACCAAAATTCAATTTCAGCAGCTTCAGCTTAATCAAAAAAAAAAAAACAAAAAAAACCAGAGTGTGTCTCATCTGCTGTTTTCTCTGTTATGTTTCAGCACAAATGTCTGTTTGCCTTTCTGGAAACAGACCAACAATTAGTATGTGTGCTCTTGAAGAAAATGTTGGGGAAATTCTACTGCACACATTTCTTGAAAACTCCTCATGTTTTCATGAGTTCGACCTGAAATGAGCAGCACGATCTGACAAAAGGACAGATGCAACTGAGAGAGGAAGTCATTTCAGTTTGGATCTGAATAAAAGCTGATGAATGCAGCAGATGAGGCACAAAAACATCAGTAAATCAGAACCTGGAAAGTCTTTTTTTAATGCATACTCACACACAAAAAAAAAGAAAAACCACAAGAGTGTCAGTGCACTTTAACTGTTTGTAAAAATACATGCAAGAAATGGCTTCTTGACCCACGCAGCATAACAGCTGTTAAAAACATGGAAGTCAAAGGGATTTTCCGCTCCGTTCTGCTCAAACAATTGAATCGTGTAATACACTGAGCTCACACTAGGGTGTTTTTTTAAACTGTTTTGCTTTCTGCCAACTCTTGCAAATACAGGTTTACATTTTTGCCAATTATCTAGTTGGATAAGTGATTTATTTTCAATTCCTAATCGTAGTAGGGAAAAAAACATACAGTAAAGCGGTAACAAGTGCTGCAAATTTCATTTCTGAAGGCAGATGAATGGTGTATTTACCCGCCGTGATGATGCATCCACAGCTTTAAGGTTAACGAGATGCCGCCACACGTTTTTTATGGCTCTTAGATGATGAAACGAGCTCTAACCCATAAAGCAGAGAGTGTGCGATCCATCAAGTCAGCAATAATCACGAACGTACACTCTGGTGTGTTTAACCTCAACTTTAAATGGTTGCCGAGAGTTGATTAGGCTAATTAAATCAGACAAAAAAGAGACAGAATTCCCTGGAGCAAAGATTAAAATCTTGCGTGACAAATGAAGCTGAGTCTCAAACAATGCACGGTGGTGAATGATGCAGAAATAATAAGTACACCTTTTATTTGGGACTAAAGATAGCGGTTATTTATCAAACAAAGCAGCTGTGACTTCATGATTTACTCATTTTGGTTTGCTTATTTCCCTCAATCCCAAACCAAACCATCCATTTCAGCCTGATAAAAGATGAAACCGCAGTACAGGTAAGTGTTAAGTGACCCCGTTTTCCCCAAACATCTGATAAAAAATAATGAGTGACTGTTTTGTGAACCCGTCAGCCTGCGAGAAACAAAATACATTTCTGAGTGTTGCTGTAAAACGTTGCACTGCTCGCCTCCCCCCCTGCCCTGAGTGCTGCACGAAACCAGACATATTGCTGCTGACAGCACGCCTGTTTGTCAAGGAAACGTCTGCACGGAGTTCGTCGAAAGGTGGCACCTGGTTGTAAAAGCAGAGCGGCGAAAGGTACGGAAGTTCAAAACACTGAAACTTCAAACTTCTAACAAGGATCTCACACCACACAGCAGACAGAATGCGTGTCATCGTAATGCAGACACATTTTTGAAAAATTAATTACCTTCAAATCCCATATGGGAGATTTTACAGAACCCCGTCTGGCAGCACGTGCACTGAAGGCTCACAATAGCAAACGCAGAACCAATTCCTGAACAACTTCTCTTCTTTTTTGGTCTTAAACAGGTCAAATCTGCAGTTCTGCCTCATGCACGTAGGTCCCTTAGGCAAAATCTGTGTGCTTTGAACTTTCTATGGTTGGAAGAGACACACGTCCCAGATGGGAATGCTGAAGCAACATGACAGTCAGTCAGCAGGGCGCGATTGAGGATCTACAAGCTACAGTTAAGTTAGCAGAATGTAGCATAAGAACTCACAGCTTCATTTAATCCCACTGACCTCATCAGGTTCTTGCAAGGACGTAAAGATGTAAATGAGACGAAATATTCTGCTTAGTGAAGTTGAAATAATTAGGCATCAAAGGCTCAAATCTGTGCATCATATGAGGGATTTTAAGGTTGATGTTCCACAGAGTTCGACACTGGAGCCACTTTTCTTTTTACACATGCTTTTTTTTACTCTTATGATCCAGGATACGATCGAACTTTCTTTGTCTGGAAAACTTCAGAGACATGACCTAAAAAGACATAAAGTTCTTTTTTTCACCCCTCAGACTCTTATTTTGGTTAAACGTACCATCCCATTAGATGATAATTACAAGCAAACACATTATTTTTTAAAAATTATATTTTAAATATTAATATAAATGTATAACATTTAAACACCCCAAGTAATGTAAAAGGGCAGAAAAAACTACTACTGTGCCATCTCTAATAAAGACCACGGTAATATAAATGGCAATATTCTTTACAATGGGATATAAGCAGGCCAAGAATATGCCAGAAACATATCTAATCCTAGCCACACATATTTGTTTTTTTTTATGCAACCCGGCTAAGAACAACACCTAAGAAACAATTTGAAAGCTTAAAATCACTTTATTTATTGAAATATTTAAACTAAACTAAGTAAACGGAATGAGGATTATTGTGGCTTAAAGTTGAATTGTTGATCATTATTGACAAAGTATTTGCATATGTCAATATTTTGTACAGGAATTGACCGGATTCTGGTTAAGTTACATGAGGTAAACAGTTTTTTTTTTTTCCAATTTTCAGAATAAAAGTCTGATATTAACCTGCTAATGTTCTATGAAAACAAGCAGAATGTTAGCAAAAGAAATCACTCTGGGGCCCAAGGAGAGCAGGTGAGTGTCCCACATCTGTTTATTTCACCTTTTCTTTCTTTATTTTTTTTAAGAACTGATGAACCATTTAAGGACACCTTTTGACTTAAAATCTTTTTCACACATTATACTTCTGTAAAAGCTAACCAAACCCACACCAATGTGTGCAATCACGGACATGTAAATTACTTCCTTTAATCTTTGACAGTCTATATTTACTTTTCCCGAAGGGTGTGATGAGACTTCCGGCTCTAAAGATATGAGGTCAATGATGTCATCATTTTTTGGGGATATGAACGCCACCATGTTGGAGCCAGACGTTGTCAGTAAGCGGCGATTGAACTGAGTCAATCTGCGTCCTTGTTTTTTATGGCGACCACTATCCAAGCAGGAGTGAGCTTGTTGGAAGGTCACACCCTTACCACCTACAAGCAGGCTCAAGAGAATCCTTCAACCAAACGTTTTGAAACGTTCAACGTGAGACCACATACTTTTGTGAAGGCATCTGATGGGTCAGTTTAAGTAAGGGATAATGCCTGAGGAAGGGTGCATTAACAGAAATCACTGGACGATGCGGACGCGAGGTTGATATTTCAGACAAATCGTATAAATGTACCCTCGGATCCCCAACTTTCAGTAAAGGAATGCGAAAAATTCAAAAAGGTGGCCATTTGTAAAGATGGCAGCCGTACATTCAACTTTTACAAAACCATTCGATGTTTATTTGTCCCGGTCTAAAAATGCGGGCAGTTGATGCATTAAATGCAGTCTGTAAACTTCAGGGGTATCTTCAGAATACCCATCTGATCTGTGCAAACATGCGGTTTTGTGTGTATCAGCCGACTGTATCAGCTATGTTTGGGGTGAATTTTTCATATTCATGTGTTCATGTGAATACACAATTGTAAGCACACAGTTACTCAGAAAATGTTTTTTATGAGTTACAAATCAAGAAATACGCACACACAAATCCTGTCAGTGTACTTTGTCTCCATATTATTGTGTCATTAAATTGCTTTAGTGTCGCAGCACAGAGAAAAACAGAATGGGAGATCATCATATGATTTTTTTTTTTTTTGCAAAGTGCAAGTAATGAGGGAGGAGCTTGACAAAGTGGGTGGTTCTGCACACCTCAGATATCAGCTGGTCGTGGCTGTACACGATAACAGTCCAGCCTTTTTTAAAGGCCAGTCTGACTCTAACTGGGGGGGACGGTGAAATCTCATGATGGCAGACTCGTGCCAGAGTTCAGAGAATGCCAGCTTATTGCTCCTGAAAAGGTCACTGGGCTAGAAGGAGAATAAAAAACGTCTTTAGTGGGTTTGTGTGTGTATGTGTGCGTTTCCATTGTATTTGACGCTGTCTTTCTTTATCTGTGACCCTGAAACCGCCATGCTCAAAGGAGCGGCGCTTGCTGCGAGCCACTGCCCCCAGCTGTGCCTCTCCCTGCTGCTGTCACACATCGGTGTGTTACCTTCAGCAACTCCAGGAAGGCGACGCTTTAAAACCCACCTGTCTCTGAAAGCGCAAAAAAAAATCAATCGTGAGAGGAATAAATCCGATGATAACAAGCGCTAATGATAATTGCCCCTGCTCCCCACAAAATCTGAATAAATCTGACTCCCGATTCAAACAGCTCCTGGCACTGCAGCTGCAATATCATTCAGTCGCTTTGATGTTTATTTGGAGATGCATTACTGCTCAAGGTGAGAGTAAAGCTGCAGAGCTATTGGACAATGAAGGAGCTCGCAGGGGGCATCTTTCGCTCATGTTTGTGCGATTGCACTGACAGCGGAGACAGGGGAAACGCTCGCGTGGGGGCCGACCACTTCCTGTTTAATTGAGGTACTCCCAGCACATAGACTGCAGCAGACACAAAGGCAGTAGTGCAGCACAAACGCCCACAAATTTAACAAGCATTCATCAAATGCTGGCAAAAACAATTACAGTTTTGATCTGCTAAAATGGGTTTGGTCTGTTAAAAATACCCCCTTCACACACAGACACACACACTGTGGAGAATCGGTCACCATGGCAGGCGTCCAGGCTGCTCAAATCATGACCCTCCCACCACAAATGCACACATGTGAGATCCATTGACTGTACTTTACACCTGGACTGAGTAGCCACTCCCACTTCATGTTACAAACAGGAAGTACCTGCTGGTTCCAAGAAGCCAAAATTCCATAGACTTCTAGTGAGACATGAACGGCTATGACTTATTCATTCTACTTGTCAAAACAACCATTCTTGCTTTGCTAACTTGTGTTAACATGTTCTTAATAATCCTATTTTTCTTTCTGTGGTGAAAGTTATTCAAGTTATAAACTGACCAATCAGATGGCTCAGTAAAAGTTTGTGTTCTCACATTCAACGTTATATAAGACATTTGACAGATTTTGTGTAGACCGCTTTCAGTAGTAGGCCTGTGAATATCCAATAAGCTAACTCCTTATTGGTGAAAGTGGTTACCAAAGAAAAGATTATTCATACCGATTTGGACTAATCACTGCTTACTGACGACATCTGACTCCGAGGAGGCAATGCCTGTATCGCAAAAAATGGTGACTAAATTGATTAAATTTGGTTGGAGCTGGAAGTGTGCATATGAAACGAGGTTTTGTTAAGGCTGCACTCCGTGGTTGGGGTCTAGACTTCCAGCAAGTCCGCTCCTGATTGACGAAAGAGGTTTCCATAAAATTTGGATTGAACTCATGGACTGTACATGTGAACTGGACCAAGGGAGTGTGATGTTAACCACAGAAAATGGCTTAATTCCGGCTGCAACAAAATAAAGTCAATTAAGTTTTTTTTTGCGATTCTGAGGCTGCCTTCTTGGAACAAGACAAGATCAGTTTGTAGTAATTAATTGGAGTCAGTCACAAATCAGAAGTGAGCTTGTTGAAAGTCCAAACCCCAAGATCTGAACGTGGACTAACGTGGAAATCTGTCAAACATTTTGAACATTTACATCCAGCTCCAAATAAACGAAGTGAATTTAGTTGCCAATTTTTTCACGATATAGAGGTTGCCTTGTGGAGCCAGACAACATCAGTAATGGGTTCAAATTACTTGACATCGGGCTACACGAAATTTGTCAATCAAACATTTTGAGCATTTAATTGGTTGCCACAAACTTATATTGAGGTATTTTACTGGCTACTTTATATCTTGAATAACATATAAAAATGTAAAAAAAAAATGTATATGTTTTGGCAAATAGAATGACATTAAAAGCTGTTTATTACGCATAGAGGTATATGAGATTTTGGCTTTTTGGAACCAGCAGGTTCTCAATATTTGTAACACGAGGGGGGAGGGGTCACTCAGTTCAATTTTCATATACAGTCAATGACTCAGACCGACTTGGACCAATCCCTGCTTACTGACAATTTCGGGGGACGTCCATATTGCAAAAAAATGCCGACTTAATGTACTTTTGTTGGAGCCGGAAGTAAGACATTTTCTACGTGTGACGTCACAATAACACAGTCCAGTTTTTAAATACAGTCAGTGGTGGGACCCCTACACGCCTCTGCCTCCAAACAACCTCAGAGTCAACCGATCAGAGTCAGCACTTTTCAGGAGAGCCTGAGAGATGCCATGCTGAATAATGTGTCCCATGAATAAAACACATTAGCTACAAACACGCTGAATTATTCACATTTCAGAGCCTCCATCCCTCCCGACATTAGTTCTTCAGTGATCAGAGGCTTCCGCACAGACTCCTCAGAGCCTCCGTCTCCCTCATGTGTGCTCCGTCTCGCTGCTCTGATCATCCGCTCACTGTTTTTGTCATGTGTGTTTTGTTAATCCCTTTCTATTCCCTATGAATCTCCTCTCAGCTGACTTTCCGCTGATGGCAACTGTCTATTTATACTTCTCAAGTCACTACTTTTTTTTTTTTTTTTGTTCCCCGAGATATCTCAGTATTTATCTAAAGAGGTCTGAAAGATGGCGAGGAGCGCGTTTGTTCTGAGAGAATCTTTGATGATTCATGAACCCACGGCGCCTCGAAATGAATTCATCATTTACCAATAATCCAAAACTGCAGCAGCAGCAGCTGTGAATTTGAAGGAGAAACTAAAAAAAATAAAACAAAAGGCAAACAAGCGAAAGAGGGAGAGCTTGATCCTGACGTACTTGACCTAATCTACATCATTTTCTCAACTGGTTTACAGTCAAAAGAGTTGTTTGAACCCAAACAAATCCAGAGATGACGGCTTTTTAACGAAGCATTCTAAAAGGCAGAATTGGAAAAATGTTACTTTTTTTATCATTACAATGATGTGGAGCAGCAAACTGTTGGAGCAAAAGTACTAAAGTGCTAAACGTGTTTGAAAAGGTCAACTTTAACTAACTGCACTTCTTAAAGTTAAGCCTTTAAGATGTCACAGATGATGTCTGAATAACACGCTCTTTGACCTATGGTTCTTCCTTCGACCGTTTACGTGATCAACGTGGATCAGCTGATTCTGATGCAGATAAAAGTGGCTTTTCATATCGGCCTTGCACCGTTATGAAGTACTTTTTAGTTGCATAATGGCACAAAGCTGGCTTGATTGTACCTACTTATTGGAAAAACCCACCTGTTCCCGTTTACCAGCAGCAGAAAAAGTTTTTTAAAAACCAGCTGGAGGTTGGACCTGTGAGTGGTCTTATGTCTCACAGCTAAAACATTTGATTGGCAGATTCTCCTGAGTCTGCTTTCAAGTGGTAGGGGTGGGGACTTCCAACAAGCTCACTTCTGATTGGATAATGGTTGTTGTAAAAAACAACGGCTCAGACCGACTCGGACCAATCACTGCTTACTGACGTTGTCTGGCTCCATCATGGCTAAATCCATACCCATAAAATAGCGACAGAATTTACTTTCTTTTGTTGGAGCTGAAAGTAAGGGATTTTGTATGGGTGATGCCAAACTCACTCGATCCAGTTCTCCTTTACAGTCAATAGCTGTGACCCTTAACTGAAGGCTTTTAAGATACACCATAATTTTTCCATAACCATAAAATTCTACATGAACAGTTGCACTGGACAAAAGCAGCTTTTAAGATCCTGCGCTGACATAGAGCATTTTGCGTTAAAATATTTAAAGACTCCATACTTGTTCCCAATTCAACAACACTAATATATTTTTTTACTAACCTCCAAGATCCAAAAAAAATGTATGGCTAATTCATTTCCAAAAAATAATAAATATTGTTGAAGTAAGAAATCAGGATTATAAAGGCTGCAATTATGTTTGACTAATCTTTAAAAAATCAGACTGATAAGGTTCACTGCACAAGTAAAAGCTGACATAAATTAAAACTGCAATTAGCAATGCATAGCCCGCCTTCGCCCTGGCTACCACACCATGACCTCCTTTTTACCAACCCTCACTGGCTGAGCAGCTATTACACATCCATCACCCTCCCCCTCTGCCACCCTGGTCAGAGGTGGCAAATTTATAAAAAACGCTTTTTTCAAAATGCAACGTATCTGTTATTTTTGTCTCCATAGCAATCATTTTATCTTTTGGTCGCCTAGGGCTGACCAACGAGTCTATGTCATTTTTAGAAGAATCAGTAAAAGTAAACTTTTTGATTTCCTTGGCAATGGAGGGTTTTATTTAACCATGCCCACATCCACACGCAAAAAATATGTAAGCAACAGGGGAACGCCACTTTTGCAAGCTCACCATGTCAATGCTGTTTAAAATCTACAAGATCTTATTCCCACATTTTTCCCAGGTAATTTCCCAATGATGCTTGAGTGGGTAGGAGGTGCTAGATCAAAACACCTAGGAGACAGTTACATTTGTAGTTGCTCCTAAAGGTGATATTTTTGGAATTTTCAAAATGGCAGCCTCTTCCTGAGGTCAAAGGTCAATGAAACTTCGGTTGTGGTTGTAGACTTAAGCTGGTGGCATGTGTGTGAAACTTCATGAGGATCACGTGTTCAGAAGTTTTTGTTTTTGTACGAAAATGTGAAAAGTCACCAAATTTTACACTATGCCACAAAATGGTAGGTCCTGTTGCCATCCCATCATCATTTCATAACTTCTTTTAGATATCCCCGACACGTGCATTTTTGGTTTTGATGATGTGTTTTGAACTATTTTTTGGAAGCGATTTTGTCTGTGATGTCATCATTTTTTAGGGGGGTTGGTCAAAAATCCCTTTTCAACGGGTACTAGGTGTGTGCAAATTTTGGTGAGTTTTTAAGTATGTGGTAGGGGCCAAATTTTTTGCCAAGAAAGAATTATTGCAAAAGCAATCTGGTCCTTGCAGTCCAGGACTGCTGCGGGCCATAATCATGAGGTAAAAGAAAAGGTGTGTTAGCTTCTAAAATCACGCTCCATGTAAAGTTTCATAGAAGCTGCAGTATTTTTAGTTAATCTGTGCACTACTTTTCCTATTTATAGGCTGCTGGCTCATCCAACCTGGCTGAAAGACAAACACCGGCTCAACGGGGAAGCTGCGCTGGGACTTCCTTTACTTTTGAAACCCAACGACTGAGAAACTGCAGTTCAAAGGGACTCTGATGAGTCTGTGCACAATGTGTGTAACGTCCCATCTTTCTGCAGCGTCAACATCAGTGTTTGCAGTACACATAGACACAGACACACACACAGAGCCAACTCTTTAAACTGCACAAAGTGACGTCAATGCCTACATAGCTGCTTCTGCCGACACGGCAACTCATATCTGAGTCACGGAGGCTTTGTGGCATGTCTATCATGCCTCTGAGGTCAGAGCGAGTCAAGAAGATACACAACACTCACCAACAGATAAGAAAACAGATTTTTTCTTTACAGTTCTTGTACTCACCAGAGCGCAGTAGGTCTCTGGAGGGTCTCCACAGGTGATGTTGGGCGGATCCAGGCTAACCTTCAAGTATTGGGTCATGTCCGCTGCCTCTGGTTGACAAGCCATGTAGTCCCAGGTTAGACCCTCCTCTGAGTAAACCTGGGACTTGCACACGTCATAGTGGCCCCAAGCCGCAGGGTAGTGCTGCATGGCCGCGTGGCAAACCGTGGTCCATATTGCTTGCAGCGTTAACGCGAGTTGGAAATTCATGGTTGTTCCTGCTTGGCTCCCTCTAATAGAGCAGTTTCCTCCTGACGGGGGTTCAAACAAGAGTTCGCTTTTCCTGTTATTCACTTAAATAGGGTGAAGAGGCATGACCCTTCAGATGGAGCAGAAGGCTGTTTTTTTTTTTTTTACTGTTGTTGGCTTTCTCAGTCACTTTCAAGTTATCCTAAAGGTGGGTAACTCTAAGAGACATTGAGGTTAGCGATCCATTGAGAAGATAAGAGGTTGGAGGATGGTGGAGGAAAAGGTGGTAGCGTGGGGGTAGGGAGGGGGAGGGCAACAAAGAGATAACCCCCTGACAAGCTGATGGGAAGATGAGTGGCAGGCCTCCTCAGCTTGCCCGGCTGTCAATCACGGTCATCGTCCCGCTTGGTGATCCGGCGCTGCAGAGAAACAGAAGAAGAGGGGAAGTGGTGGTGGTGAGAAAACCTCCCTTATGGGAAGATAAACTGACACAAGGAACGCATTAGCTTGAGCTGCAGCGTCAGGAAAGCCTGCGTGCGTGAACAGAAAGTGGGATGGGTGCGAGAGAGAGGTGCCATGTTGGTATTTGTTGTCCATCAAAACAGAAAAAAATGAGTGAAGCCATCAGTGTGAGCTGCATGCTGCTGCTTTGACACCACACCAGGGCACTCAAGGATATCAAGTTCACTTTCTTACAGCTTTCTCTCGCACCCCCACGCCTCTCATATTCTCTTTACTAAATCTCATATTTGGTGTAGACATGGCTATTTTTAGTGCAATGCTAAAGTCTTCAACCTTTATTTTCTTTGAATGAATGGCTTAGAACCAGTTGTCATAATTTAATATTTAACGTTTTGTAAGTTAATTTTCTGTATTTAGGATTCTTACTATCATATTTCCACACTGAAGGGAGAACTGTATTACAAGGGAAACAGAAGAGTCAAATACATCCTTCAATCAGACCTTAATAACTGCGTTAACAGTAAACCTACAACTTGTTTGTAACACGCTATGCGTTAGCCATACCAGAAGCGTTAGCCCTGTTAGCATACAATACCTGTGACTCCCACTCTTGTTTGCAACACGTTTAAAAAAAAGAACTACACAAACTTTCAACCTTGTTAGTAATATCTTATGCTACACATTAGACATGTTAGCGTATTCACAATAACACCAAACCTTGTTTGAAACTTGTAAAAAAAAAAAAAAAAGACTGTAAATCTTGAAAAAAAGAAAAATAAGCTTTTATAGTGCAGCAAATACCGTAATTTGTCTGGTAATCCTAACCACGCTGTGATCTTTGACCCCTTGGCTTTTGTTACTGGACTCTACTTTTGCCCTGTGTGGCTGGAGTAACTTGAACTGGTTTCTGATTTTTGGTTTACAGAGTGATGTTTTCCTTTGTAGGATCTGTTTGTCGGTTTTTGTAAAAGGAGGTCTGGGAGCTCCCTTTAGTGAGAGGGGGGGTACTGTAAAGGCACGAAGCTTTACATCTAAATTACACATGCTCTTTAAACTATCGTAACTCTTACCGTTGATGTATTTAATGTAATTCCAACGGATTCTGACACAGAGAAAAGTGGCTTTACATATGAGCTTTGCACCAATTTGCAACACTTTACCTAAAGGGTTGCATTTGAATTTGTGGTTGCATTAAGCATTGCGTATCGGCTTTGCGCTCACGTGAAGTGTTGCCTGTCGGCTTTGCGGTTACGTAAAGTGTGCCATAGGCTTTGCACTTACTTAAAGTGTTGCGTGTCAGCTTAGCACTTACGACACAAAGCCGCTTTTGTTCACTTCAGAATCATCTGATTTACGTTGATTGTGTAAATACTTCACTTCTGTGCAGAGTTGCATTTCAGCACAAAGCTGCTTTTCTTCACTTCAGAATCCTCTGGAATTAAGTTGCGAAAACAGTTAAAGAGTTAGTCGAAAGAATGTCAACACTGAAGCTAAAGCTCTGGCGTTAAATAGTTATTCTGTGCTTTTGGTGGCTTGTTGCCTTGTTTTTTCTCCAGCTGTGGTTCATTTCAGTCAGATTTAGCTTGTGTTTTTAGTTTAAGATCAATGTGTGACTTTAGGGTTAAACTTTCAGTTGTGTCTGTAATTGAAATGACAAGTCACATAAGGGTCCTGCATGTGACAAAAATGGTAAACCATCCAGGGTGTACTCTGCCTTCACCCAACAGGGGTTGGCATAAGCTCCAGCAACTCCATGAACCCGAAAGGGATTAGGTAAATTAAATAAATAGATGGATGAACTTATAAAATGCATTCACTCTTCATTTCACTCTAGTTTTTCTGCATGTAGGCCTTTCAACAACCGACAGATTGATCGAAGTATTACTTCAAATTTGACACATTTTTTAATAACTATGCAATGATAATGGTATTATTAGTATATGTTTGAATTGATTTTAATATTTAAAATTTCTCTAATTGGTTCTCAGTTATCTCTTGATCTACAAAGTCAATAATATTTCAAACAATTCAGCGATAATTACTAACATTTTTTTATTGCTCTTTCATAGCTGTCTATTAAATCCATAATTAGGAATAAATTAATATTAGAGGTAGAAAAACTCAAGGAAACCGATTCCAGAAATATTCAATGTCTGTTGCACCATATCCTTTTGCTTATGATGCCAATGTTTGTTACCAGTGTGTCAGTGCTCATCTTACATAACAGTATTTACTCCTGAACTGCACAAAGAAACATAATTAAAGACACAAAAAAATGTGTTTCTGCAAATCTTTCTGACAACACTACTTATTTCACAGAAATCTCTGAAAACCCCCGACTTCCATCAGTAGCCTTGTAACCTGACCAGTCTGCCATAATTAAATAAACCAAATGATATCGGTATAAACTCTCACAGCAGATGTTTTATAAGCAAAGGCCAAGAAGAGGCGTGAGGGCGGCTCAAATAGATTCTGCTGATGCGCATCTATGAGATCGAAGACATTTTCTTTAAAGTGCAAAAATTGAAGCATTATGGATCCAACAGACTGTTATGAGTCAAGTTGCTCGGCCAAATCAAACGCTGAAACTTGTTCAGCCGTGAAATAAGGCGGCGCTCTCTTAGAGTGCAGTCCTGAGTTTTGCTGCAGAGACAGAAAGCACAAGGCAGCGTCCACCACTCTCTGAGACTGAACACAGACAAGGCCTGATGCATTATTCATTACAATCGCTGGTAATTTGCTAAAAGATATCTCCATGACTTTAGGATTATTAACTGTTGCGTCTTACGATCTCTTAAAAAATTAAAAGTGTTGAGCCGCAGAAGGATCTGGACACAGAAGGGGTACACTTTCATGTGAAGCAAAAACTCAAAATATCAATTCTTTTTTTATCTTTATAAGAAAACTATGTGCTTTTATTGTACACACCCTGAATGTGCTAAATGAACTAATAAGCAAGTTTAAAATCAAATTAATTTAAAAAATATATTAATGAAAATGAATACTTGATTGATCAACAATGTTACTGACAAATCTTATGTAATGCAAAGGCTATATAAACACACTACACATTTGATAACACATTGGTTTGCTGTTGTGAACTGAAATTTCTTTCCATTGCACACATTAAGGTCGTGACCTTTAAGTAACAAACAGAAAGTCGCTTAAAAATAAATCAGTACAAAGTATAAATCACAGCCGCCAAAATAAATGCAAGATAAAGAAAAAAAAAATCACATTTTTCACACTGCAGTATAATGTCACACTTTATGGAGAAATTTATTCAACAAAATATTGGAACAAAAATGGACATTTCATCTTGAGAGGCAAATCATAATAATGGAATAGACAACAATACATGAACACTTAAATATTTGAACTGCATTTAACTTCATGAAACATTGAAGGGATCTTGTATTTTAGTGCAACATATGAACAATTATTTGAATAACCATAGCATTAAGAAAATGTTAACAAGTCAACTAAAGTCTTTATATCATTTCAAGTCCCTAAATCCATTGATTTCCTCATCCTCTGTGTCACTTTGGAACAATTCTGCCGAACCAGGTGCAAGACGCTTCTTCTTCTGCGTAGTTGTCAGAAGCAAATACTGATATACACATCTAGAGTGCCCTCTGGTGGCAGTTGCTATTTATTTATTTTCATTCATATCACCTACGTGATGAAGCATGCACATTTGACAGTAAATGAGAGTAAAAGACAAAATATAAACAAGGGATGTGCACACATTATTAATTGGTTGTGATAAATTTAAAATTCGAACCATAAAATATGGGAAGATGTCTTCGTTTGCCATTTTGTACGCAACAAACAATGAAAACAACCCTTAATTTGTTTTTGTCACAAGTATGCCCGCATCCAGCCTCCAATCACCAGAAGGAGCTCTCACTGGAGTTCTGATTCAGGCTCTTCACTACAGCTCCCATCAGGCACCTCTTTCGGCCACTTCCTGCTCAGCTGATGGTCATCACCGTCCTTGGCTATGGACATATAAGCTTCTTCGTGCCTTCACACCATGGCGAGGTCTTGTTAGTGTTCTAGCAGTCTGAGCGTTTGCTAATGTTATTGCCTTCTTCGTGTTTTGACCTTTGACTGTTTCCTCGTCATTCTGCCCTGCCTGAGTATTTCGACACAAACCTCAGTTTGATGATCTCTAGTAACCATTCTACCTATCATGCATTATGAGATATGTTTGCTTTTGATTAATTTCAACACAGACATGTGTCATGGATCAGATACATTTACAATGATGTCCCAACAGAGGGATGATGGGAAACTTCCTGTTCTAGATGAAAGTCCAACTGAAACCTCTACAGCTCTGTTAGGCTTCACGCTGTGGATCGCCTTTAAACCTGCAAACTTTGATCCATTTGGATCAGATTGGTGGCGTCTGCAGCCGCATTAAAATATAATGAAACCATATTCACAAAACACATCCAGCTTATTATGCAGAGAGCGGTTCAAATACCCTCCGAGGTAAAAGCGTGTGATGAAAAGCAGCCGAGCACAAGCTGTCGGATGACAAAATGTGCAACATGAGTGTGAGACTGACAACTGTAAACCTGCTGTAGGTTTGCATTTACATATGATCTACCTGAGGTCTAATGAGAGCTTCAAGCAATAAAGCAACGCATTTGTAATAGAACCAGAGAGAACATGTGCAGATGACAAGCTGTGATGCACATAGGGGACCTCGGAAGAAAGATTGCTATTTCTGTTTGCCTCGACTTATGCTAATCAGAAGTATTGTGACACGGTCAAAAAATCTATAGCTTATTTTTAGGATTCCAAAGTTTTAATTTGGTCTTAACTTCAATTTGGCGAGATTAAAAGGTTTGTTTACAGATCTTTTCAGGTCAAATAGGACCAAAATCATGTTTTTTGGTTTTTTAAAATGTTCTTGTAACATTTTTTCGGATCGTGAAGGATATAAATGAAGAAAATTAAGCTCAAAGTGGCATTTCTAAGTATTTCTTCATTCAAATCATTGTGCATCAGGAGCAGATAAAAAAAATGCAGTTTGAAAAAGGTCATAACTGTGATGTAAAAAATACGGTGAGAGTGGCACAAGCTCCCTGCTCCACTCCATTCCAATGCGTCCACTTGTTGACTAGATCCATGTAAGCCTTTGTTTTCCTCGTCTGAGCTGGCATCTGGCTCAAAACTCGCCGCTTTTTTATTTCAATGTCAGCTTGGGGCTGTAGGATAGCAGGTAAACAGAGAGCTCTCATAACAACACAGGTCTTTTTATTTTGGCTAAAAATGACATCATTGTAATTAAAAGACCACTGGGAACACTTTTAAGACAGTTTAAAAGATGATTGGAATGGGGCTTGAACAGTCTGACATCGTAAGAATTCACCAAAAATTGGAAATGTTCCATTTTAAATGTTTTCTAACTTCTTCTATGAATTATTGGACCTGACAAACAAAGTCTGCAGTCAAAACAACAAGGGTAATTTTAGAAACTCTGTTCAACCAGAAGGACGGCTGTTTATCAGGCAGCCCAAGAAGGAATACCATCTTGGACAAAGGCTCTAATCAAATTACTTGATTTGGTTCCCTAAAGTGTGATTCATGACTACGGATCTTTCTAATGAAATAATCTACACATATTTTTTTACCTGATTTATGTAAATGACTTTTCCGATGAAAATAATCTGCATATATTTAAAATTTTTATACTGACTTATGAAAACGATTTTTTTCAGATGTTGGAAACTTGGTCTATGTTGCAGAGTTTTGCTCATGAGAAATAATATACATTAGAGGATGTTTGAAACTTGCATCACTGATTCATTTTTACAGCATAAACTACTGACAAGTTTAAAATAGTGTTAACATAGCAATGTAATTGTCATTGTTACTTAAGGATGCTTAAAGATCTAAATCAATGTTGGTAAGGTATTAATATCTGATCATAAGTTACTAACTGGATAATGATAACAAACTGAAGTAAATGGTGTGGTCGAGTTGGGGTGGGATTATATAAATTCGCTTCCTCCCACTTCCTTTCAAACAATCTATCATTTGATGCCTAATTTAAAAAAATTTTAATAGGAGAATGATGAAAGAAAATAAAAACGCCAGAGCAGGTGACGGAGGGATCCCGGTCTCTTTGCTGCTGCCCGCCGGTGCTGTGCCAAAGTCCATTTCCCCTGCCAGATTTTCCTTCCACAGTCTTAGGCAGCGTTCTGGCAGGGGGAACGTACCTTGGCACAACACCGGCCAGCGGCGGCATATTAGAGTGGGGGATTCCCGCTCAGCCGGGCAGTTGATTCCTGTGACAAGTGAGGTGGGAGCGCCTGGACCTGTCCAGATGTACCTTTGCCTTAGCCCAACAGCAGCTGGGACAGGCTCTGGCAGCACCGTGAACCCAAAAGTGAGAGCGGGCTAAGAAAATGGATGGAACCAACAACAACAGCTAA